>CM044557.2:12159584-12722084 GCA_024416835.2 Perccottus glenii | reverse complement strand
GAAGAGACTTCAGTCTATGACCCAGAACCAAATGATGAAGAAGAAGAAGAAGATGAAGAAAACGTGCCACATTACTCCATAAAGTATTCTGAAAAGGCAACTGCATATTTCCTAATACTGTGCCTAAATTATGCTAATTAGCACAGATTATTTACTTTTAATGCAGCAGAGTTCAACTGCAATCTACAGTATCCTGAAGATGTACATTGCAGTTAATTCAGAGGTATGTAAACACAAGCAACATTGTACTAGAAGGCCTACTTTGCCTTTTGCTTTTCTAACATTTCATTGTTCGCTTGCAAGTGTGTACTTGATTATTTGTGCTACAGTCATTGTTGCCAGTCAGACAGTGACACAAAAACACTGGTTTTAGTTCTAGACAAATAACTTTTGTCTTCAACTAACATTTTAAAGTAAAGCCTTTTTCCCTTTTTTAAGACTTACACCTGATTTTCACCAAGCTAGTTAGAGCTTTAGATATAAATGAAAGTATATGAATAAAACTGAATGTTGTTTTCTTGTCTTATTGTTTACAGGTGCTTAATGGGCACTTGTGGAAGGCTCCAAAGTGAAAAAGCAGCGCAGAGATAACTGATGCGTGAGCAAACCTTTAGGTAAACGTGTGGACTTTGAATGGATATCAGTGCAAACACTGACATAGAACTTATATATAGTGTATCGAGAGGCAAGAATAAAATGTTTCAGAAACAACGTTAAGCATAAGAAGCCAGTTGTGTATATTACAATGTCCATTGGAGCAGCAGAGACATGTTAGCACAAAATCTAAAAATATGACTGTTGGCTTTCATTGTATATCTGTGCTGGACTGTTGTAGGATGACCATGATTGACCAAAATGTCGAGAATATACATTTAGAAGCATTTGCACGATGTTGTAGTAGTAGTACACACGGGACATCTCTAAGAAAAAAAAGTGACACGCAGTTCTATTGGCAACTGGTCAGGCGTTGGCCTACTCACCCAGCAGTGGTGTTTTGACCTTTGACCCCCTCTGCGGACAGCACCTCATGCCCTTCTTGAACTTGTCAACAGGCTTCCTATATATCCACCTCAGGCAGCTGTGATTTATTGTCCGTGCCCTCGCTACAAGGAGCGCAGCAGGGTTGAAAGATGATTGTCCTCCCGAGAAGAGGAATGAACAGTGGCACAGTGGTGTCAGTATCCCCAGCAAAAGCCCAGAGCCAACTCCATCACACGGCGCTAAAGGAGAGAGTTGACCTTTAATCATTGCCAGGTAACCATACTGCCACTGTCACATGAACATGTCAAGACCAGGGTGAATTTACACAGCCTTTTGACTTGACTGAAATATCTCTGACTCTTATGACCCCGCAAATTTTTAATAAAAACTACAGCACACTTTATTAACTGTTAGCTCTGTCCTTTTTGTGACTAGACTCCAAAGTCACTAAAGCAGTAATTCTGTTTTTATTCTTTTCTAAATGCAAGCACAGGTAACATTAAAGTATTCTGTAAGTTACCTGGTCTGATTGTTACAGCGGAGTTAATTTCTGGTAATGTGTACAGCTCTTTAGTCGCCATCCACCTGTTATTAGTAAAGACGGTTGCTAGATAAAGCTCACATTTATGTTTTTGTTTTCTCTATGTTTCTTTCTGTTAAAATGGGACACAGACAGAAGAGGTATTAGTGGGACATGTTTAATTTGTATACTTTTAATACTAGATAGAGGTACAAAATGTGATTATTTCCTACCAACAGCCTAGAGTCAGAGTTGTGTGATGTCACGCCCTGGACCTCTGTTGGAAGAATTTGTTGCTCTTGTTAAAGCCCGTGTATCCACAGTGACTTTATGATTTACTAAATAACTATATTCCAAGAGAAGCCACTATAATCATATGCTTATGTCACTATACCCCAGAGTATGAATTTCTGTAAGGCCTAAGGAGTATGTACTAAATCACATCCTCCCACAAACACCCACTGGTGAATCTGTCACAGGCACCAATAGTAATCTTCTCTGCTCTGGGTTACAAGACCTGTCGTAGGAGTAGGTTCATTATATGGTGAAGAGAGACAATAAATAAGTGTCAGTATGACTTATTTTTTATTTATTTATTTTGCTGGCTTGAATTAAGTCTCATTATACAAATAAAGAATGAAGTAGTCAAGCCTGTCATACTAAGAGGTTTATGTGAAAGTCCATTGGGGTAACATGTGTGCAGGCTGCTGAACATTTAGTCAAAACATAGCAGTCATTATATCGACGTGATGTTTCTTTTAAATGCCTTTGTCCCTCGGAGCGCTCGGTCTCAGTAACCCCCCACTTGGACCAGCCTCTCACTGGCACCACTTCTCTCTCTCTCTTCCTTATTTGACTTAATGTTGATAAATGATCCCGTTCTTAGTCGCAGCGTTTCTCATTCCAAGTGGGCTGGCTGGATTTAAAGGCGCTTACTTCACTATACTTTTCCTGTCTCGTCTTTGTATCTATATCAAATTGGCCTCAAGGACAAAACGTTCTAGAGGAAAGACCAACTGCAGGCGCCATTTCAATAAGTTAATATTATACAGTCTTAAAAGAGATGTGTTTACAAACCTCTTAGATGTAAAGATGACTTTCAACTGAAGAGAAATATTTTGTGCCCCATAACTATAGAGCTGAACAATTTGCAATTAAACCGCAATATAAAAAATACAAATTGCAAAGGCTACAATTATAGGTCAAGTGAGAAATGCAGCCATATTTGCCTTGAGGCTGTGTCTGAAGATGTTTCTAAACATGAGCGTTAGGCAGTTTTAGAAAAGTAGGGGGCTACAATCATATTTAGGGTGCGCTTTGGGGAGGTTTTGGGGGCCCTAAATATAATCACTGAGAAAACTAAAGTGCGCGCCACAAAAAAAACAGAACAAAGACTTCCTGTTTAACTTCTAGACCCATTAGACAAATACAGTCCTGTGATTTAAATGGTTAAATAAAAAGATGCCATCGAACAAGAAACATGAGTTTGTTAAGCTAAGTGTCAGTCATATTTATTGTTAAAAAAGCAGAAAGGAAATAATTGCATAAATAATCACAATATTGGTAAAAGAAAATCACATTTAGATTAGCTGAGAACAGTGTTGTAGTCGAGTCACCAATTTTTGAGTCCAAGTCACTTTCAAGTTAACAGTGTTCAAGTCTAAGTCCAAGTCACTAAGACTAGTCTGAGTCAAGTCATTATCACTTAAAGTTTAAGTCTGAGTCACTAAAGAAAGGTCAAAGTCAAACCAAATTGAGTTACAAATCTGAAAACTGTGGGAGCCAAACTGACACATTGATTAGGATTTTAGTTTTATATAAGCCTTTTTCATTAAACACATTTAATGGAGTTTAGATTGTGGCTTTACAATTAAGGCTTTAGCCTTTATATTCCTATATTTTTTAATGTATTTATTTCTGGGTTAAATTTAGGTGCTAGGAGTTAAATGTGAGCAGCCCGTCCCGCTCTGAACACATGCAACAGGCAGAGGTTGTGGGAGGTTGTCACTGAGTGTGACTTTCGAGTCTTTCCTGCTCAAGTCAGAGTCTAAGTCTCAAGTCAGTCTGCTGATGTCTAAGTCAGACATCAGCAGACTGACTTTATAGAATCAAAATATATTATAATATTTATATCAATGGCAGAGTTCAGATTTAATAAAATTGGTGACGTGACAGCCTATTTAGCTAGTGATGCTAACAAAAGCCTTTTTGTCATCCTCACCTAAAACGTATAGAGCTTTCCCTTAAACGTCTAGCTCTGAGTTCAGCATTGAATTAATACAATCCGACAATAATGATAATTAATAATAATTGTTTCATCTTGTCTTAGGAATCAATAAACTAGAATTGTTGAAGCCATAGTGTCTTCTTGAGATTCGTCTTGTTATGCGTCTGTTTATTGATTTTCTTTTTTTCATTACGTACATTTATGTCTCAATATCTGCCTTAAAACAAGCTGTTTGTTCATGAGCGGAAATCCACATCGCCACTAATTCTTACCTGTGAGACATAAAAGCAATGCCATTAGTGTAAAATGTAAGCTATTGTTCTCCCATAGGCCTTCTGGAGCATTACTATAATTACCACAATTTAATACTGTAAAAACATATTTGCTGAACAACTGGTGCAATCACGAGAAAAATGTGCAAACGCTTGCACATTTTTCTCATGCTAACTGTTTCTGCAAACTTCTCATTCTTTTTCCCCAAGAGAGGTTTTTATTTGGCTGAACACTTTTTACCCTAAAAGAGAGGGAAAAGAAGAGGGGGTTAAATCAGTGTTAGTCATATTACTGGTTCATATAAACGACGCTGTGAAGCTGTATCTGGGTCAGGCCTCCCAGCTTTCAGGCATCATGCTGTATCCTGTGGGGAGTACTCTTTAACATCAACACGGGTGGGAAGAACATGGATTTTGAGACTATCTTGTTCTGCAGGTGTGGCGTGGCAGATAGAGAAGACAGCTGAGCGGAGAGTCATCGCAGCACGGTGGGTCTAAAACAGTCACAGGCCAGCTGGCGCTCTCTCACAGTTCTGACGCCACAGTGCCACACAGTCATCTTACCACTTGGCCTGTATTTTCCGACACAAACCTGCAGCGAAAAGTAATGGCAAAAGGCAGCCGTGCACACCCTTGACCCATCGTACAGAGGCACAGCTCTGCATTACACGGTGCCTCGGGGGTGCGGGCCGTGGATGTACGCTGTTTAATCAAACTGGCAGACTGGCCCGGTGTTATTTGAGCACATTGTTCTCTTTGGCTGGGCCTCACTCCCCCTTGCTTCCCTAACGCTGAAGTCAGTCAATAAGCAGTACAACAGGAAAAACAAAACTTTCTTGGACATTACTCTTACAACTGAGGCTGGGCTCTAAAGGATCTTAGCCTTTATCACTTTGTTCAGGTGAATTGTGTTGTAAACGTCCAGTTTCTAACCTTTTACGTTATTGCATTCTGTAATAAAGAGCAGGAAGATTTAATTTAATGTATTTCTCAGCTTCTATTTGAAAAGCAAGCATGCAGTTAAAATAAGAAGTCACATATACAAGACAGTCAGTTGTTGTAAACCTATAGAACCAGTCTCTGTGTTGAATAGTTTTTAGTGTACGTACAAATAGGAGGCGTACTGTGATGTAATTAATGGCATCAGTGTTCTAAGGTCTTTAACCACTCTGACATCAAGTCCACTGCATTAGAACTCAATATCCTGATTAACGAGTTGTGAAGGAGGGATTTCGGACATAGCCAGAGAAGCTAACCAAACACAGGGTCAAAGGGCAAAGGTTACGTCCAGAGAAACATCCTCATGATGGAGGACAAGCAATAATAAGCTGGAGCCATTCAGGAAGTTTGGATTTATGGAACCAAGACCAACTGCATGCCCACATGTTCTTGTTTTATACTTCTTTATTAGCAATTCAACCCAATTCAGTTTTGTAGTTGAATACCTCACAGCTAATGTAGGTCTGTCCGCTAGCTCACTAGTTATAACAGCAATTAATGTTCTGTATTGGATTGACATTTAGGATCATATTTAGCAACTAAATTTATGTTCTTTCAGTGTTTAAAAAAACAATTCCTATTGGACAGGGGTTTTTTTGGTCAGAGAATTCTAAGATATTAGAGATAAGGAATCTCATGGCGGTTAGGGCCCCTTACCCCCGCTTCACTGGCGCTGCTGTGGCCTCGGTGCTGAGCAGCACTGTGGTGGGCTGGCCATGAACTTTTTCATTTCTTCTTTTTTTTTTCCTTTATCCTTTGACCTGTGGTGACCTTTGTTTGTGTATTTGTGTTCTGTTATTTATGTAAAATAAAGACAAATAGTGTTTGACATACTGTATATTGAAGCCATGGTTTTTACTGATGTGTCCCATTATGTTCTACAATACACTTCTAAATGATACACAACACACCTTTCTCTCCACTCTCATCCAAATGTGGACCATAAAGAATAAGTAGAATTTAAAAAAATACCCCAAAAAAAAAACAAATTGATTTGCTTGTGTAAGGCTTAAAAGAGTGCTATTTAAATCATTGCAGCGTATGGGAGTTAATGCTAGGGGCAGCTGTGCTGCTTTTTGAAGCCTGGGTTGGTGCTTGCTAAGTCAGAAGTTTGACCTCAGGGTACTTTCCAGATAAAATGTCTGACTGTGACAGTGCTCCCAAAGACTCTTTGATAAATACTTTCTTTTGCACTTCTTTAACACTGCTTTGTCCATTAAACTACTTTTCACTTGTTTCCTATCTTTAAATTCTAAATCAGAAGACCCAACTCAGTGGCACCTCATACAGACTGCAGTCCAATCATTACAATCAAAGGCAGGACTAGTGGGCTGAGTACAAAGAGGAAAATCAGCCCACCACCTCCCACCATGGTCTCCCTGCCTGAACAGCCTCTGGGTAGCGGTAAATGGGCATGAGCCTGGTCATCCACATGGTGAGTCAGCCTAATAAGCTCTGTAAGTGAGTTGGCTGCAGTCAGGCCATCGCAGCAGGACTGGGCTCAAATAAACATGCAGCAAAATCTCAGGACTGGTAACTGGAGACAATAATAGCTGGGATGTGCACAGCCACAGAACCTGTGGCGAGAGGGGATAGCATGTGTTCATTGTGCATTGTTCAGGCCAGCCAGGCAAACATTCCTTAAATCTAGAGAGATAAAAGCTGGAATCCATAATTTTAATCTAATTTACTTAATAAGAGGAGCACATTTATCTCCTTGCCTGATCGTCTCCCTGCTGTCCTCCTGTGCTAGCTTATACATACTGAAACGCACACATGCATGCATGCTTGCTCATCCCTGTTCCCAGGACTAATTACTTTAAATGAAAAAGCTCTCCTTTGGGGCACCAATTTCACCCAGTGCTTGATGAGCAGAAATTACATGTCTAATGGAATGGAATAGTTGTGCAAATTGAAGAAACGAAAACACATTTTTTTTTATCTTGGTGCCACCTTAAATTAGATTTTAATTTGGACCACACTCACACATAATGGAGTGCAGTACAGCTTCTCTGGCACCTCTACTAATTGCCTGTGGCTTTCTTATTTCTGCAGGTCGTCTGTTTTATCCATTATCAACTCCCTGGACCGCCAGTTTAAGGGGAATTCCTTGCGAGACAGGACTTTCGAGCAAGTGTCAAATCTAAAGCAAAGACTTTGTACAAATGGATTTGAAATGAGCAGTAAGGCATTTTGATTTAATGCAACAAAAGCTGTTCTGTTCCTTTAAAAAAGAACTGACCATGTCTAGTGTGTATTTCTTACCATACTTTCTGTTAAAAACACATTACCAGCCTGTTTTAGCACAGCATCCAATCTGACTTTTCAAAGGTGGGTTTCAAAAGGATGCTGCCTGCAACTGCACGGCTTTGTTTCAATATGTATCTTGTGTATATACAGAAAAATGTGGTGTGTGTTTTTAATAGAGCATAACCCGTCCTGTCACTCAGACCTGCAGAGTGGCATGTATGGGGGATTCAGGTGCACTGTGTCTATTAAAGAGGGATTGTCTGCCCTTTTTTAAATGAAGAAACCAACTTTGATACTGTAAAATTTAAAAACCATCTGAGACCTTCAGAATTTTCTATTATAAACTCGTGTTTAACAGTTTCACACATGCAAGTGGGATTTGTCGGAAAGATGGAAAACACGTAAGGTTTTCACTTGTGCAAAACAATCACAGTAAAATAAATGTCCCCTTACAATTGCACGGTTCTATCTGACACTTTTGTCAAAATTTATTTATTCACATGTTCTTCTAGATAACTTATCAACACTATATAACGTGTAGAAACATATGAGTTTTGATAATTACAATGCCAAACCTTTATGCCTCAGAGCCTCAAAGCCACTCAGAACATGATTACACAGAATATGATGACAATGTCAATTTTTTAAAGCTTTAGTGATGAATAATGCAATCTTTACTAAAACATAATTCTAACAATAAATCATAATTTGATGATATATGTGATATTTACTATACTTTCTTATTATTTGCCTAATGTTAGTAACTTTTTCAATTCTTGACTCACAAAATATTCTCCAACTAAACTCCCCGCACTGGCAGCACCAGCAGGCCCCACACAAACTCCAGGCTGCAAGGTTTGTTTTTCCTGCTTTTATTGAGGGGGTTGTGGCTGTGTTTGCTCTGCCTCCTCCATCAAAAAAAGACAAGATACAGCTGCTGGAGGTAAAAATAAACAGGCGCTGCACTTATGGGAGAGTGTTGGAAAGAGGTGTAGAGGCAGCTTCAAGAGACCTACCTAATGGCCCACAGGTCACAGTTAAGACTATGTTCACACCAGAGCTGTGCCATATTATATCACTCACAATTATACTGCTATTATTTTTCTGCTCATAAAAAACTTTAATAACAACAAAGCACACAGACGTACATCAACAAGTCACAATAAAGCCGCAATGAATGACAACGGCACTAAACATTTTGCTCCAAAACACAAACTGCTTCAGCGGATTCAAAAAGAAACCACAGTACCCTTTGAACTGTGTTTGTGTTTGTAAGAGATGCATTGTTGATGGCTGTCAATGACACAAGATTATGAAAAAACTTTTAGGTTTTCTTTCTTAAAATTTATTGTAAATTCATTTTTAGCTCCACAACACTTATTTTATGAGAACACACAAAATTAGCTGCAAAGCAACAGCAGCCTAATTATTGTCATTACTAAAGAAGGCTCTCTGCGTGTGCCATTCTGGACTCCTAATGAGACTGCTTAATTGTGTTTGTAGGTATACTGTAAATGGTAACTTCAGTGAAATATGTCACAAAAAGTGACAACAGCTAATAAGACAAGAACAAATAATTATCTGCCTTGTTTCATGTTGATTACTTTATATTTAGCATCTTCACCCAAAACAACCCCGCTGTTGGCGCTGTCACCTTGTGGCTGTAGATCTGCACTTGGCCTAAGATTGTCAAAAGGAAAATGGCCATAGTTTTGTGTGCAATGAATGCACACAATCTGCTGCACCTTAAACGTTGCAATATGTTTGCAAAATTATTATCGCAAAATCTTCTTAACAAACGTGGGTGGTTGTAACACTGGCTAACCGAATATAGCCCACAAAACATTTTTAAATGCAAAGACTACTCAACACAAAATAAAACTGGTTGGATTTTCATCTTAATGCCTGGTTGGAAACATAATTCACAAAAACACAAAGCATTCATTCATTTGTTCACTGCCTGTGCTTATCTCAGCTAAGAATTATGAGAGAGACATCCCGACACACCAAACTAAGATTTAGTGATAAATGAAAGACGTCTTTATACTCTCTGATTAAGATTCAGCTATGGCCCACTTTAGGCTCATGTAAAAAAAAAAAAAAAGCTTTCATATCATCCGCAAGGGAATTTCTGGCAGCTGTCAAGATAGTCCTGTGATAATGTAAAGCAGCGAGACAAGGCAGATTGAAAGAGTTGCAGTAAGAATAGAAACTTATCAGCAGCGCCAGCCCCCTGCACTTCAGAGCTGACTCACTATCCCAGCGTCCCGCACTCTTCACTTCACCTCTCACAGCTCAAGAAACCTCTGCTTACCACACTGGGGGGTAGCAGAGTGCTTGTAAAAAACTAACTATGCTGAGATGACTAGGCAGGTTATTAGCACTGAGACCACAATTATACGGCTGCAAACTTTACTGTGTGAAGTCAAGTGCTGACGGATGCAGCTTTAAAACTGATTTGACAAGTGAGGGACATACTATTTTTTAACTCATCAGCCTTGGAGTCTGTCCTACGACCCTCCACAATAATGTCATAATTCAGAAGGATTTGGCAGCTTAAAATGCTTGACTTGATTTGTATGATGCCATCTAGGGTGAATCCTTTTGATGCAGAGTTGATGGCTGTCAATGACACAAGATTATGAAAAACTTTTAGGTTTTCTTTCTTAAAATTTATTGTAAATTAATTTTTAGCTCCACAACACTTATTTTATATGAGAACACACAAAATTAGCTGCAAAGCAACAGCAGCCTAATTATTGTCATTACTAAAGAAGGCTCTCTGCGTGTGCCATTCTGGACTCCTAATGAGACTGCTT
The DNA here is from genome assembly GCA_024416835.2 of Perccottus glenii. Classification (NCBI taxonomy): domain Eukaryota; kingdom Metazoa; phylum Chordata; class Actinopteri; order Gobiiformes; family Odontobutidae; genus Perccottus; species Perccottus glenii. Next base: position 12,712,016 of record CM044557.2, on the reverse strand, counting down.
AATTGTGTTTGTAGGTATACTGTAAATGGTAACTTCAGTGAAATATGTCACAAAAAGTGACAACAGCTAATAAGAGAAGAACAAATAATTATCTGCCTTGTTTCATGTTGATTACTTTATATTTAGCATCTTCACCCAAAACAAACCGGTCAACTATGTAAAGAAGTGATACATACAATAGTATATATGGACTGGCTAGTTAAACTAACTTTAATCTACTGCTGGTGTACATCATTAACGCTGGTCCAGTGGATCACAAACATTTAAGACAAAAGTGCATCAAAATAAATGAAACTTTTCCTTATGATGTGCAACTTTCTTTTTGACAAATAAGATACTTTTTCATTTTGTCTTTCAGGTGGTGAATCTTCTGTTTAATCAAAATCAAAGCAGAAGATGCCAAGCTCAATAAAGCTGGTAATCATTTTTTTTATTTCTCAAATCTCAGATCAGGAAATGCAATGCTAACAGCAACAGACAGCTGACAGAGAGTTAGTCAAATAACAAACACTTAATAAGTACTTAATATAATAATATACTTAATAAGTCACACTTTTAACCCTTCTGCAATTTTAGCCCCATGTCCCGAGTGCTGGCAGATAGCTACAAAAACACTAAAATGTACAGATTTTGCCCACTTCTTGTTGCACATTTAACTATTTTTTAACAAACTATAATGCCAAAGTAGTGCTCTGTGCTTGCACAAATCTACCATGACAATGACAATATTAACTAACTAAATAAAAGATCAACAGAATTCCATATGTCTGTAGCTCAAGAATAATTGATCCATTTATATGCGTGAGGCAGAGTTATTCATTCTAAAAGATGAGCATCATGATTTTTTTACTACTACTAAACCTTAACTCAAACAAGACTAAACCTTGGCCTGAACAAAACCCAACCAAAACTAATCAAAGACAAATATAGACCGAACTCAAGTAATTAACCGACTGAAGTATTTAAAGGCATTTTCAAAGGTACTGTTTGCTGAATGAATGCTGATGCTTTTCTAAACTCGGCTGGTCAAGGGACAAAAGAAGAAATGCATTACATTTACCGATATCGCGTCAAGTGCGTTGCATAGAGAATTACCTGCAATAAATGAAAGAGCAAGCAGGAGGGTGGGAGAGATAAAGTACACGGGGTAAAAATAGAGAAAGCTCGTGTGATTTGAGAATTTGTTGTGTGAAATTATCTGGACAGCCAGGAAGCTTTAGCGCAGCATGAGGAATGTTAAGGTGTCTCCTGCCGTGTAATTAACAGATAAAAGTGTTGGTTTGTTAAATGCATATGCAGTGTCATGCTTTCGGTGCCAGTATTGATCGCGTGGGCATCTCTACGCTCACAGGACTTCTGACACACTACATCCATCACGACACCTAGAACATATTTATAGAATTCTAATTAGCTCAGAGCTGAAGCCAACATTATTAGCTTTTCGTGGGGATTTTTTTTTACAATGCATGATAATAATAATGGCATTCTCAGACGGAAGCCGTGGGTACTTATATTAATATCAAGGACACAGCAAGAGAAGAGGGACAAAGGGTGACAGTTTAAAATGACAATGAAAAATGGAATCAGTGGAAGGAGAAAAAAAAACAGCACACTAACATGAGGAATATAAGCAGTAATGTCACCTTGGAATAATTTGAGTATGATTAAATGAGGAGCTGGAGCTATTTCTCTCTGATGACAGTATCTGAAAACAGTCAATATAAAAAATAAAAATAAGTGCATTCCAACAACGTAGGCGTGAAGTTTTGACCTCTCCAAAAACTTTAGCCTTCAAACAAAATGTTTTTGTGTCTATGTTGTGTTTTTATCAGTCTCTGGAATGAACTGTACATTCTGAGCACAAACACGTACATACATAGAGAATTGAAATGCTTTATTTGTTGTTATTTATTGTAAAGTGTTAAAAGTTGTGCTTTTTTTAACATTAACTAATGCATACGGAAGAGGATTAAAAAAACTATGACTTTAATTTTAGAATTCTTTACTGAATTTACCTTACTGTAATCTCAAGGAAAAGAAAAAAAGACTAAATGAAATTAATTTCTTTATTTTTTTACAGTGGCCCTAATCCTATTCCATAAAAACATTTAGAAAATACTGTGATTGATTAGCATTTGTGTAACTTATTTTTAAAAATGCTTTAAAACATTTAACATGCAATTGCTCATTTCTGGCAACATTATATAGATACATAACCCAATATAAACTAGTCTGGCATATCCCCAAAATGTAATCTAACAAAAGAAAAGATCCCTTTAATTTATAGAGTACAATTTCTGATCAAAGATATGTGTATAAACAACAGCCAAACTGTTTGCAACATTGTGTTATTTCTTGTAAACTTTTATCTGTGCATCTGATTGCACAGCTCTTATCAGCAGTACATTGTATAATACAAGTCACGTTGGGGTTAGTCAGAAAAACAAACAATATGATGATAAGCTTTCTGTATTCTGCTTCTAGAGATAAGGCGAATAAGTCAAATTAGAGCATCACAATGAGTCATTGTCTTGGCAGCCGTAAACTCAAGTGGCTGTATGATGTTGATGAGATATAATCAGTGTGGCTCTAAAAATGGCCACTGGGGTATGGTGTAGACATACTGTACCTCTGCAGGCAAATGTATAATCATCAAAAATGTAATCTTGTTTATCAAATGTTACCTTGTAACTGTATCTTTTGAAGTTGGCTTAGATATCTGTAGTAACTGAATAACAAACTTAGATCTGTTGATATCAATACGACACATCCAATATATATTTAGTTTGTCGTAAACAAATGAAATTTGGTACACACATCCCTCATAGACCCCTGAACATAAAAGTTAAACAACTCGCCCCTACCTCCAACCGTGTTGTCGCCTCAAATCTGTGATGTAAAGGATTGGGAGGCAGGAAATGAATGATGCTAATTTTACCTCCACTAACTCTCTCAAACATTCACATACTTTGTTGGGCCCAATGAAGACGTTGTGCACAATGATGCACTGAACACAATGATATGACAAGACAAAGGCTGGACATTACAATAGACCTCCTGTGCCCCTGCAATTTTGTGTTTTTTGTTCATTTTGTGCTTGTTCAACTCCCCTAACTTTCTCAAACATCAACAAATTTAGTCAAAGCCAATGGATTAAGTTGTGCTCAATGACTCCCTGAGCACAGTATGTCATTTTAATGGCTACCTTTTGAAATGGCTCTCCTGGGACCCCTACAAATTTTGCATGCTTTAATTATTACTATTAGAATTATTATTTTATTTTTTTATTCAATCAAACCAGTACATTTCCAGCTGTATAGGAACATCTCTGGCAATATTAGAGCAATGACTCCTGTGTTCAATGAGTAACATTTGTCATTTTTCTCAAAGGAGTCTAGTGACTTTTAAGAGTGCTTCAGGACTTCTCTTCCGGCAAGGTAAGTGGTAAAACGTATTCTTAATATAGAGTGCACTTGACATTGATGGCTGACATTGATTTTTACGTGGACCACTTTTAAAGTGTCTAAAATACATTTTCGCTGCTGGCGCCATCCTCACTGGCACACTGCTAGGGTTCTGGGTTCTGTAATTCTACCTTCTCTGAAGCGTTGGCTGGCTAACTGCACTTTACAATGTTCAACACACAGTAAAGACAAAGTCATTTTTAGCATTCGTTTCTCTCAAAAAGCCAGGACTTTTCAGTAGCCTATTATATACTCTCCTAACATTACAGTGTTGTGCTAAATGGCTAACGTTAAGTTGTCTTAATGCTAATGGTACAATGCTAACTTAAACATTAACATAAAAATGTACCTTTTTTAAAGCTCCACAAACAGTTTTTTTGTTTTTGCCGTTCCGGTCTCAGCGTCACCACTAACAGCAGCGTAGTTTTCTGCTTCTTTTAATACAAAAAATAAATAAATGAAAATATACCTGACACATTTAGCTTTGACTTTACCTTTAGACTTAAGGGATGTAGTAATTATCTCCGCCTCGTTAAACAATATGTGTGTCAAAGCATTTCCAACATTTATCAGTGTTTAATTTGCTTCTTTTTCTATAATTAGACGTATTTTTCCGTATAATAAGACGTATTGGAACAACCTATTTCCTGGGTTTATTTCCTTGGTCTTTTGTTGTCAACATCAGTGTCAACCAATGAGAACGCTCCTGTTTTCCGGACGTGAGCTGTGATTGGCCAAACTCCAGCTGTGGGCTGATTATTCTTAATTATTAAAATCCTTAATTATAAAGCCTAGATGGCATCTTAAGGGCTCTTTTATTTTTATTTTATTTTTATTTTTTTCTGATGATTTCTGTTATAATTAGGGGTTACATAAACAAAAAGTGGTATTCCTGTTAAGTGGGCTACTACATAACTACATAATACATTGCTCATAAACATAAACTTATTAAGCAACAATCTGATATGAATAATATATGCTGGATGATCTCTGCTGTTGTAATGTTACATATATGAGAGAGGGATAGAGGGTCTCTGGTTATTGCCCTTAAAAATCCTTTGTAAGCTATTATTTTAAGGTAACTCTATAAAATAATTTTGTTTAAACTGTTTCCATTGCACTGTATCTTCATCCTGGTCTTGTGACTTATGGTCGTGACCCTCTAGTCTATCATGCACCTTTCACTTAAGGGTGACCCAATTAAGCTTTGGTAATAATATGCAACCTTCATGTGCCCTACTCCCTATTGTAATGGCTACTTGCTGCCTATGGACTGAGCCACTCTATGCCTGGGCTGTCACCATTCACAATTCCACAGAGATACATTTATAAAGGGCCTGCCCAAAGACATACTTTTAAGCCAGCGTACTGCCTTACTTTCTCATTTACACTTTCTCTTCAGGCCTGCCTCTTGTTTTGATCAGACTCGTATAGGGAATTAATTAAGACCCTTCTATTCTTTTTTTTATTCTTCTCAGAAGTATCTAGAGACCATATGTCCTGCTATTACAGAAATGAAATTAATAATGTTGTGAAAAACATATCTGAGTGTGAGCCAAAGTTTTAAGAAGCTTTCATATTTTATCAGGCGCCCACCTCAACATTAGTCTCTCAAGTTATTAATGGACAATATAATACGGTCTGTGAGTGGGCGTAAATGTAATATTTCTATGGAATATGACCCTTCAGATGTATTAATGGGAAATTCTAGAGTGATATTGAACAGAGACAAAGTTTGCATCTGGGGTAAGTGATAAGTATAAGAGAAATGTCAAGGTGATGACATAGTATGACTTATTCTGTCTGGCTCAGAAGACATATTGTTTGTTATGACAGAAAACTTTCAGTTCCTTTCTCCTGTTAATGCTCTATGAAGTTGGGCATCTGGTGACTTATAGGTAAATTATTCCCTACAGTAGGTAAGGAATAGCACACCAAATTGGAGAAGCAGGCAGGAGCGATGACTGAGGATTTGTATTATAAATGAGTACTAATGGAGCCTGTAGAAACACTTTCTGTCATAGTCCATTCCAGTTTTGGTTTCCATCCTGTGTTTCCCCTTCCCCTTGTTTCTCTGTTTCTGTTACTTGTCTTTATTTGGATCTGGTTGGGCGTGTTCCTGGGCAGGCAAGCACACCTGTTCTCAATCACCTCATCACAGCTGCAGTATTTACACACGGGTCTTCCTCCTCATCGCTGCCAGATCGTCTGTGGTGAACACTCGCTCAGTCTTCTTCTTCTTCCAGAGGACTTTTTCCCCCAACTGTGTTTTTTTTTTTTTTTTTTTGCTTACCTGGTCTGTTTGTTCTCTGCTCCAGCTCTCCGTGCCAGCCAGCCTACATCCACCGCCTGTTTGTTCTATACTTCGGCCTAGATACCTGCTTCCAAGACTCAACCTGCTCCTGGGATCCAGAACTGTTTATCCTTGCCACTACTGGACTGTATTTGAATAAAAATGTTTACTGCAATATGTGGGCTTAACTGTGAGTGTGTGGACTACTACGTAATCTATAAGGCATAAATTAGCTATCAAGTTGTATAGTTACATAACACTAAACTATCCCTTTACACTCAGTTTGTTTGCTTCTGTCCTTGTCTCTTGGTGCCACACATTTTATTGAACCATGCATTTTCCACAGTTACATACAGTATTATGCATCAGACTCATGTTAACATAATTTTTTTCAAGAGTTAATTTTTGTAATAAAAGCAGTTGGTATAAAATTACATCAATGTAATATGTCTGTTCACACCTTGTCACACAAATTCACATTGACTAGCTTGACTCTAATTTTATTCTCCGTGTCTATGGCTTTATTATTAGAGCTTCAGAGGCCAGTGCAATCCATGTCTAGTCTGCATCTAATTTGGGTCTAGGTTCAACTAAAATAGAGCCTTTTATGTTGCCAACGCCGTCTCCTAAAATCTCTGCCTTCACACAAGATGCTAAAACCATCAAAAATGACAGACATTTTAACAATAGCTACTTTAATGCCATGAATGAAGCAGTTTCCAAATCAGTGCTGTGTGCGGTATGATAAAGGGGGAAGGAGGTCACTGATAAGGAATGTTATCACATGAGCTGTCATCTGTGGCAGCCATGTTGCTGTAGGCCCTGTTAGTAATTAATCACACAAGCTTAGTAACACATTTATTCAATCTTAAAGGGAGTCATAGCACAGGGCTGTGACCCCCGAAAGGTCACACTCCCTGTTGGTTAGTCTTTAACTGTCTGTATTTTCACAAGAGGGGGTTCCTCCTGTCGATACAAACCACTTACTATGCACATAGTAAATAGGTCAACGTGAGACTTGGTTTAGGACTTTAGGATCATATAGAAAGTGTGGTTTTGAAATTTGTGTCCAGGTACAGTCCTCACTTCACCAGCAATAGAAAGAGTCAATAGAAGTGAGTCAAAACCAACATTATCATCTAGAGGCTAACGCTAACCCCACATGAAGCATTACATTCCGATGTCATGCTCATCAGAATTGTAATGAATGTCTTGTAATGAAATTTCTTGCAATCAGTGTTCAAAAACAAATAAACCCTTGGAAACTCTTGATGATTGATGTTTTGATAATATATTGCTCTCATTTCAAGCAGCAGGTTCTATTTTATAACAAGGCCATTAGAATGTCTTTCTATTGGTGTGAAAAGACTGATACACCTTAGGAGGCTCTTGTGGCCCCATTTGATCATAATTCAGATCTAAAATAAAGCCATCTGGTTTCAAAATGATTCAAATGATTGATCTATTTTTGTTTTGTTTTTGTTACATTTGAAATACTCTTGCTACAAATCTTAAGTGCAATAGTGGCATTCTGTCGCAGTAGCTGAGATATATAATTACTAAACTTAATAAGATTTTATTACATTGTATATATTCCATTGGTAACCCATGTAATATATTGTCTTCTAGTGAAGAAAGCTTGTGTAAGCTTTACAATTAAAGTCATGTTTACTTTGCATATTACTGGATCAATTTATTCCCTGAGCGGAGGAATCGCTGATGACAAGGATTTTAATTAACCCAATGGTGAACAGGATGAAAGGTTAGACAAAAGGCATGACTGCCAAATGTAGTAACATCGATTTATCCTCTTCCATCATTTCTTTACCTGCAACTCACTCTAAATGAAAAGATTCTCGGATGTGAAGGTCGCAATAAAAGTCATGAGAAGAAGAGCTCCTTTGGTTAGGTAGATCAGGAGTAAAGGGAACTTATTTGAAAAGTAAAGCATGTGTCACCAACAGAATAATGCATTCCAAGTAGGAGAACAGGTGATGTTTCGCAAAGAATTCAAGGTTTTAATCGGTTATGTGAACAGAAAACTAACAAGCAACATGGTGACAGTAATGAAACAGTGTGAGGCATTCTGGATGTTTGAACAGTTTGTTTCAAAATGGTGTATCCTGTTCCTATTTCAATTTATTTTATAGTTTCGCAACATCTTTGCAAAACTATAAAATAGTTTGGTGAACATCTTTTGTAAGTCAGGATTTAAAATACATCCATCAAAGGGCCCCAGTTGTCTACAAGCCGAGTGAAGTCAACATACCTGTACACTTGTGCAGCACTACTTCTTTAGACCCTGTTGCACTAGACACCGGGTCAAATCCTGTGTTTTTACCAGTGCACAGCATCATTTGCTGCTTTATTTGTGCTCCACTCGCCATCCACCGGCTGTGTTCTTCTTGTTGTAGCGAGCCTCCTCATAGGCCTATGTTGATCCAAGCTTGACAGCAAATCAATAAATTGTATTCCCTTAGCAGCGCTGCTGGTGGATATAAAAAATGTCTTTTGAGTTGGGTCTTAGAACATGAAAGGGATCGACATGTAAGGGCTGTTGGTGTGGTTTAACTTCTCTAGACTTTGGTATAAATAAACAACAAAGTGGTCACAGGGCTTAGTAAGAGATTTGCCGCTGTGCACTATTGAATTTATTACTACCACCATAGAGACATTAATTCAAATGCACTTGCTTTCTCTATTGAACAATTCTGTGCTTGTTTTGACCCATGGAGGCCACCCCATACATCTTTAGTGACTAATCAGTTTTCATGTCTGAATAGAAAAAGAATAGAAGTATGCTTCTACAATACACACTGTTTAAATTTAGTCAATGAATCAATATTCATAAAATAGTGTACTAAGCACAGACAACAGTGCAATCCGGGTTAGTTAGTTGTGCAGCCCAGGCTTCAACTTATATCACATCTTGTTTTGACACCTACACTATTCTCTGAAGTCAAATGTGCAGCAGGCCAATTAAATTCCACACTAAGACAGTGTGGTTATCTGGGCATAACCCCAGTGTGAGACAGCGTTTTGTAGTCTGTTGAAGTCTCTCCCTTTGGCTTTACACACAGCCTGAAGACTGTTGGTGAGGAGGAAGCAGCGCTCGCACAGAGGGTGGTCCAATCGGCCGCATAGATCCTCACTACACGGGTCACACGCTGAGAGGCAGAGTGAGTCTTGCTTCTGCACAGGCTTAATATCCCACATCAGTCCACAAACGCAACTCGCTCACACCCACAAGACGATTGTCCTTCTGTGTGAGGAAGCTGGATTATTAAGGATCTCCCACTCTGATGTTCAGCCTTCCACGTTGAGCTAGTAAATTTAAGAAAATAATTATAACATGCATCTATTAATACATAAATCATTTTGCATTGAACGTTGTACACCTTTATAGTTATGCTAATGAGGAGTAAAGTTTAAAAATTTGTGAATGACTCATCTTTGGAAATACCCTAAGCACAGAGCTAAGGTATAATTTGACCTAAACAATACAAAATAGGGGCGGCAGTAGCTCAGTGGGTAGAGCGGTCGTCATTCAACCGGAAGGTAGGCGGTTCGATTCCCGCTCTCCCCACAGTACTGTCGTTGTGTCCTTGGGCAAGACACTTAACCCACCTTGCCTCCAGTGACTGTAACACTGGTAATGTAATGTAAGTCGCTTTGGATAAAAGCGTCTGCTAAATGAATAAATGTAAATGTAAAATGCTGTTAAAGTGAACCTTGAAAGTGTATCTATGAAGCTAGAAGCAGGTGAGTGAGCTACACCTGTGAATTGGCCTTACATAAGGTACATGGCATTTCATTGGCTTTTTATGAGACATAAATGATCTCTCGGAACAGTTTTCCCACACAGCCTATGACCTTTAACCGTATGAGTTATAGCTATGACTACATCTTCTCTTCACTGTTGCCATTTCCTAAAGTATGTACTTAATAAACCACATTATGCTGTTCAGACTTCACTTCCAAATGCAATGGCGCTTTCATCTGCCCTCCACATAAGCCGAGTCAAGCTGTGAGTTTCTCTCATAACGTTGCTCAAAGCCTCGGTACCTAACCCCAAGTGTGAAATACAGTGAAGACGTCAATAATGATCAGAAACCGTATTATATTATGTTTGCTCTTGCCCTTTGACCCCTGCTTTATTACACTCTATGTGTCTGTTGAAAAGAGGCGAACACATGCAGAGGTATCCTCTGTAGAAATGGTCTTTTGAAGCGGAGTTATGTGCAGATAAATGGCCGCAGCCGTGGTCAAGCGCAGCCTTTCATTGTATACAGTAATGAGTGTGGGCCTTTTCTGTCACTCACAGAGGCAGACACTTGAAAAGGCACAAGTTTGATGAATGCACTGGCTCAGGCCGCCATCCATGTTCCCACTCTCATTAGGACAAATAAGATGAAAGTCAGGCTTTCATCTTGCCATGTTTGTTGCCGTTTTTACTATTACCTCAAAGGATAAAAGACCTCAAAACAAACAATTTAATATTATATAATATTGTCTGTGTAAAACAGCCTGTAGACTTTTTATTTCACATACATTATATATTAACGTCAATGTGTAAAAAGCTATACTGTCCAGTTATATGTTGTAGATTGTATTCGTTTATTTAAACAAGTATCCCTTAAACCTCTACTACTTTACACCTGCATGTATTCAAGGCTGTCATTCCACTGCCAGACAAATTTATATAAAAGCAGCAGCTCAGCCGTACATTTGAAGTGACTCTAAATGAACAGTTGTGAGCAGTGATATAGTGACAGCAAGAGTAAACACATTCATATGCACATAACATTTTAGAAAAACTATTATGCAGAAATGGTTTGCAGGGCTTCTAAACGGCCTCATGGGGTTTTATACTAAAGGACAAGAGTTACAACTGATTTGAAATGTATTGTGGGTATATAAAATGGAAAGAAATGTTTCTCTTAAACATGATTAAATTCTGTCTATAAAGCTCAGGAATTGTGTGTTTGGTCTGTTTTACCTGGGGCACCTTAGTTGGGTAAGTGTGCCTTAGTTAACCTGGCTAGCCATCCTAATTTTTTTCTCTTTTTCTTTAGTCTGGTCCCTGTCGATTCCAGTATTTTGAACACAATTGGATCAACATACAACCAATCAGAAATCATGAAGCAGTACTGACATACACATAAAAATAAACTGGCTCTGTGCCAAACATACCACCAATCAGAGAACAAAAGCATGGCATAAAGTCCGCCCCAGTTTAGATAAAGGATTATAATGGGTGAGGTAGGATTGATTTCTGTAGAAATCAGTTGGAATGACAGGGGTTTGAGACTTTGCTTTGAAAGTCAATAGGTCTGGTCGGCCAGGTTAACAAAGTAGCTGCCAAAATGGGGCAGAATGTTTAAGATTTCTACAGAAACAATTCGGGCCATGTTGTTTAAAATGTTTTTTTTTTTACACTGATCCACATTTTGTCTATTGTCTTTGTCCCAAAACTCCTAATTTCTAACAAAATACAGCTACCACCAGGCCAACGTCAGATCATAAATTCTGGCTAATGCATGGTGCATTTAGAGTGATGTTAGTGAGTACATATTTACAATGTTAGAGCTGTCAGTTAAAACTCACTGAATATGAGTGAAGATAAAGTGCAGCATGTGATTCCTCCACCGTCTGGAATATGCCAAGTGAAACCATGAAGAGGCTCCTGGCACGTCTTGTCATATCACTTCACTTGAAGTTTGCTGCCTAGACATCACAGCTTAATTGAAGTGAAGGTGTTCTGTTACACATGTGACAGACAGTGTGTTGATTGAAATGAGCCAGCCTCTATAAATATCTCCTCTCCCTAAATGGCACTCACACGAGAGGGAAGTGTGACACCTAGTGGTAGCCTGTGTTATCAAAGAAAGAGAAAACAGACGTGGTTAGCAATTCATTATTTGAAACAACACATAATTGCAGTTCTGTCTTTATCCATGCATCACAATCATTTGAATGTGCTTATTTGCATGCAGCCGCCGACACTCTACATGATTGATTACTCACAAAACAACCTGAATTCCATATTTACATGACCTGGTTTGTGCTTCCCGAAACACAGCCCCAGAAAATCATTTTATCTTGTGGCCTTGTAACAACTCAAATATGTTGCACATGCCTTTTAAAATGCTACATCATGAAGTTGAGATGGGGTTAGGAAGTTTAAGTTGGCAGATGAGGGTAGCACTCCATGTTGAAGTCAGATGGAGCCAAGCGTCCTCTGAGTCTCCGACAGAGGTGAAAACATCCTATCAGGAGAAATTGTTTTCACAGTATGCCGAAAACTAATTACAAGCAATAAATTAATTTCACGCTTCTGCCTTAGAATTAATTGCATCTTTACAGGAGTTGAAGTGATGGCTCAAGCAGCTCAGATAAGGCTGGACACACAAAGAGCTTCATGTGCTTATCTGTGCCACTGCTTTACTTTAGGATGCACTTAATAATTGTTGGAGAAATTATCTATATTTTCCATCTGCTGGTGTTTTTGTTGCTGGTAAAGGTAATTTTTTTTAATCATCTGGCTCCCCTGGAAGGGCGGCCATCACAACAGAGGTCATAACAGAGATGACATTTGTTTTAGATTTTTTTTTTTTTCTGTGCATATGTTGCAGAATAAAATGAGTGAAAATTCACACTGTGAAAGGACGAGAAAAAAAATGTCTATGTCAACATGTTTCAGTTTGAACTTGTATAACACATTCATCACACTGCGTAAGAGTTATCTTTGTATAAAAATATTACATTGATAACTTGATAATTTGAAACACAATACATTATATAAACATTAATGGTAGTAAAACCCTAGCATTCCCCAAAAGTAGGCTACAGTATTGTATGTGAGACTTTTGGTAGTCCAATGGCGACATCTTGTGGTCATGGTAGGTTTATGAACAATGATGTATTGCGCTTACTCTTAAAACTTGCTTTTAAGTTCTATTGACTTATGAATGAATAAAAAGACAACAATATGTAAAATAGTGTTAGAAATAGTGTTTATTTTACTTTTATGCCCAAGTCACTATTATTGTATTACATTTTGTGTTTTAGAATTCCAAAATAGCTGCAATTACGAACAATTAGGATTAAACCAATACAATTACAAGTGTCTGTCACAAACTCTTTTGGGCAGTTGTGTTTAATGACTATAAAAATTTACACTGGCAAAACCATTTGTTTATAACCACCTGTTTATTTCCATTAAGGACTTTTCCTAACCATAAAAATGCTGCTTAGGTGCCCAGACTAATAATAATCTAGGATTATTACAATAAAACAGTTCCTCTCACAACCTCTTCCTAACTTTCGCTACTGTTTTTTGTGCCTAAAAATATTACTATATCAATGCCACATGACATTTTAATTGGTGTTTTTTCTCATATTGTTATACTATTTGGTTGTGTAGATGTGTTCAGGCAAGCACATTTCCTGCACCAACTGCCCAACTGTTCTCACAGATAGTTCCAAAAATAGCAATGGACTTGAATGTGCAAGCATTCCCATTATTACTGAAAAGAGTGGTTGTTTAATGGAGGGAAACACTGTTTATTGGTAAACTGTCTGCTGCTGTCTGCTCTTAGAGTGCCCTCTTTAGATATTTAGGTTAGCTGCTTTTTTCCATTATTTTGTGTGACTTTTCAAGATTCTTCTAATTGGCCCCAGTGGGATTTTGGTGGAAACCCCTTCTTGTATACATCCTTCGATAATTGTGACACTGTTGTTGTAATCTGTGTGAACAATGTTGTATTTTTAACAAGAAACACAAGTTTCAAGACCAGCTTCATTTATTTCCTCTATTTTATTCTCTCTGCTTTCATCTTTTCTTTCCCTTAACCAAATCTCATGACTGATGCTTCTTTGCAGACTCCCAAATTATAGTTCCAGCTTTCAAAAAGTAATTCAAAACAATGATGCATGATTTATGTCACTGAAACAAATCTTATTAAATAGCTATGCATTATAATAACAAACTGTATATCATGCCACCCTCTTTTAAAATACTGTATGGTTATTCTTAAGATTCTGTCCATTTAATACCTTCTATGACTACTGTCTTGGTGAAATTCATGCTACCTGTCTTTGAGTTAACAAACATAAGGTATTGCACATAGAGAAGTAAACTACACAATGTCATTAAGTGCACCAATGGGACCCACAGAATGAATGTTAGAGTGAGGAGTAGTATACTTGTTTCAACATTAAAGGTGTATTGTGTAAACACATAGTGCCCCACCCTGTAAATCATTCACTGCAGTTTGCACACATTAACAGAGGATAATACACTAGTCTTTCTGTTCTATCTTGCTTTTTTAAGTACAGTCAAAGATCACTGGGGAGCCATTGCATTTACAAATTAGCCTTTATAAAAGCACACACTGTAACACTAAGTCCAAGATGTCAGCAAAAGCTTTAGTGCATTAAATGTAAAGTTCCAGAAATTCTGAAAAATCTCTACAAACTTTTATGAAAATTTAAGGAGGACAGGTGGGACATAATATATTAAATATTAACTTCAGTTATGTTGACGTTTGTCTGAACTCATACAAAAGCACATGTGATCTCAACAGATTTGAATGTGGACAGTTGAGAGTTGTGCAGTGTCAGTGACACCTCCCTCCTTCCATTCACGTCCTTGTGCTGACTTTCACAAAAGTACTGTAGGAATGTTGCAACACTGTCCTGCCACACAAGGTTGAGGCTACGCCCTGAGAGCATAGCAAGAATGTGTTTGCAGCTAAGTAGGGCAGACTTTCCAGTTTTCTTCGAAATGATGGTTGTTCATGAAAAAAGTCGACTGCAATATTAATCTAAACATAAACAGTATTTCCCATATTACCCCAAATGTTGCAAACATAAAAAAACAAAATTCTCAAAGCACATAGCAATACAGTCTCAAATACAACTAACTACATTTGTTCTCAGTGCAAGACTTGTGCTCAAAAGCAGAAAAAAAACTTTACAAAAAGCAGAGCACAGTTTCCATTGTTCTCCTTTTTCTCACTCATGTTTGATGCCATACCATGCATTCGGGGTCCACCAACTCTCATTACTGCCCAATTGTTCATCTCTTTGAGCATACATCTGCCAGAGTTTTGAACTTTGGTCCGAGCGTATCAAGAAAGTCTAGGCTCTCTTCGCCAAAGTTGCTGCAGCATCCTACAGAGCCAGCTGCGGAGCCCACCCCCTCAAAGCCATAGGAGTGGATGATGTCGTCCGCATAGCGTCCTTCCTCTTCTGTTCCAAAATAGTGAAGCTTCTGCAGGGATTGAAAGCAAAACAAGAAATATTTTTAGTCAGTGCTTCTCTGTGTGATAGAAAGAAATCCTCAGAATATGACTAGCAGCTATTACACAGCCAACAAGCACACACCAAGTAATAAATGTCTATGCTGAAAAATATTAAAGTTACAAATGGTGTTGTCTTGCCTTACAGCGCAAAAAATATATTACACTTACACTTGTTACCAAAGATCCTACCTCTGATAACAATGTTCTTGAACTTCAGAGAATCAAATGTGTACACAAGCACAATTCATTCTGCTGCTCTGATGAATTCTGCTTTCAGCATACTGTATTTGTGCTTTGGTTTCTCATGTTGGAGCTTTACCTGATTTAAATAGTAGCCGTTCGTTTGCCAGGTTCGAAGGAGGGATGAGTCCTGCATGAGTCTGCTGTCAAAGTCCACACCGCTGCCGAGAAGTTGGCCTTCACCATAGACGCCAAACTGGTTGTCATAGTACTGCGTTTCGGTGAACGTAATGTCAGACTTGTACTTCCCAAGACCTGAATGCTTGGTGCCCGTGCCCATGCCCGTGCCCGTGCCCATGCCCGTGCCCATGCCCATGCCCGTGCTCATGCCCGTGCCTATCCAGCCACCAGTCACAGAGCCCTTACCCGAACCCATGGCCCCTGAGTCAACGGCACCAGTGGGATAGTGGGTCAGGATGCTTGAATCCTGCACAGCACAACAGCGATAAAGACATTTAATAACAAATGTAGACTTTAGTCAGAAAATATGTTTATAGATATCTCTCTCTATATATATATATAGAGAGAGAGATTTTTTTTATGGAAAAAGTTGTGTTGCTGACACTGTTCTTACCACTTCTTCTCCAGGGGCCTCAGTGTTGGATTTGAGCAGGACTCCACCACTGTCTGCATAATCATCAAGCTGAACCTTTTCACGCTTTGTCGCACAGAAAAAAGCCAGCAGTAAACCTGTAATGAAAAAATGTATTGTAAGTCTGGAAAACAACAGTTTAGCAGTGTGTGGCAATGGGCAATTAAAAAATATATCAAAATCATTCAGAATTAATAACCCTAATCTTGCCTATTAAGATTATAATTATTATTATTTATTTTATTTATTTTATCCTAGTGGGTAAATTCTTAATCGAATATTCAACCTTCTCTTGTTTATTTAGAAGATATATCCAGTTTGTCAATAAATGCATTCGTTTTTCTTATGGAAGATAATTTTGGCACATTCTTCATTTCACCTCTGCTTTAACACATGCATGGGCATAATAATAATTCACTGAGATAAATTCCTCCAGCTCGAGTAAGGAATGTGGAACTCACAGAGGAGTAAGAGCAAAAGCAGGGGCAATAGCATTGCCAGTGCTCCTAGCGCTCCCAATGTCGCAGAGCGCTCCTTTGCTGGACAGACTCCATTTACACACTGGCAGATCCTGACTTTCACCGTCTGTATTTTGCCAAAGCCCTGCAGATCCTTAACCTCCACATCAACTTCATGCATTCCAGCATAAAGAGGTTTGACCTGCTTCAATGTTGCTGCCGTGTCTTAAGAGAAAACACAGAAGACATGTAGGTGTTAGGGCAGATAAAAAAAGACAAATTCAACAATTCTGCAGATCACATTTTAACATTTTATTAGCTTTTGAGAATGACAATCCATTTTGTAATTGCAAAAGTATTTCACATAAGATACATAATAATAGAGTGGTATCTGTTACGTACCATTCAATTTAGTCACAGTCCATTTTTCATCATTGTTTTTTGGTATGGTGAAGATAAAGGGGGCAGCGAATGGGGAATTGTCAATGTCCACAGCTACAATCACCAGTGAACCCATCTCTCCTTCTTTCTCACACAGCAGCAGCTCACCAGTGGGCAGCTTTGGGATATTGTCATTTTCATCCTCCACCTGAATAATGACTGTGCCTGTGCCTGACCTGGCAGCTAAAATACAGCAGAGTACTTCGTTAGCACAAAAGACATATTAGGGCATGTTCGGTTTTTATGTGATTTCTTGTTATTAGTGGGAATAAAGCCAGTTTTTTTTTCTGCCAAACCAGAACATTTGTAAAGGACAAGTCCTCACACCTTTCTACAGGTGATGTCATCTGAGACAAAACCAAGGCGAGGCTGTACAGACAAATACTGAGAAGGGTGGAGCAAATGGCTCAGGTCTAACAAAAACCCTAGAAAGACTCTAAGCAACAAACATCACATCACACAACAACCAGACGTCATTTACTGTCACATTTGCTGCTTTGGCAAATTCCTAGTACTACAATAGATATTGATACATACATCTGTCGTAATTAAATCTGAAGAATTTAATTAAAGAGACAAGATCTGCCAAAAAACATATTCTTAAGAACTTTATATGCTGGGATCTTTTGTTTACGAGGGGTTAATTTTCTTGTATCATGTTAAGAACCATCAAATGATTCTGAGGCTTTGTGTTTTACCAATTTTAAGAAATTAAGTCAAAGATGTAAAGCCTTTGTGACATATGCCTTGTGTTTTTTATATATCCTCAGTGTTGTGTCTACCTAATAGTAACTTACTTGAATCAACAGCCCGAACAGTAATGTTGTAAATTCCATTCTGTACATAATTTGACTCTCTGTCAATAGTGTTGGCAACCTTCAATTGTCCTGTGGTTCGATCAACATTTATCCATGAAGCTGGATCGCTAACCTTGTAGTACCTGAGAGACACAAGAACAGGTATGATCAGTTCAGTGGTCAAAGTCTTCCCTCTAATGTTAGAAACAAGTAAAATGCGCAGAATTGTTACATGATGCCGTTGCTGCTTTTGGTCTCAGGGTCCAAAGCGGTGTAAGTTCCTATTAATGTGCCGTTCGGTGTATTCTCTTTGACAGTTAGGTATTTGTTGGGAGGTATAAACTCTGGCCCCTCGTCAACATTAATGACAGCGACGTTCACAGGGACGGTCATCCATGAGGCAGTGGTCCCACTCAGATCTGCCTCGTTGCGGCACATGACTTCAAGGTTAACATTTGGGTTTTTCTCATAATCCAATGGCTACAAATTTAACAAATCAACTGTCATGTTGCATTTCTCAAAAATGTTTTTCATTCTTTACTATTAAATGTATGTTAAAGTCAACAACAAATATTTAAGTAACAGTACCTTTGCAACATACAGGAGTCCTTCATTTGTTTTGGGGTCTCTATCAACTCTAAAATTTCCATTTTCATTCCCTTTAGTGATGACAAATTTTGAGTTCCAGTTTGGAGTGTTTATTAAATCCCTGTCTTCAACTGGAATTCGAAGTATAAGTTTTTCAACTTCATTTTCCTGGACACTGGCTGTGTACTAAAAGAAACAAAAAAGTGTGTATCAAAATTAGGTTTGATTTACAACAAAAACCATGGCGCTGTCATTTGCTGTACCACTTACAGATGGCTTTGAGAAGGTTGGTGGGTTGTCATTGATGTCAGAAAGTGTAATAGTAGCCGTGGCTGTGTTAAAAAGACCATTGGCTGCACCTTTCATATCTTTGATTTGTACTGTCACCAGGTGTTTGTCTTTGGTCTAAGAAAAATAAAAAGGCACAAAGTTAAACACAAAGCCCTGATGCATCAGATTTCTTTCTGTGGAATATCTTTTGTATCTTTCAACAAATATGATGTGCTGATGCTCACCTCCCTGTCCAGTGAGCTACTGACAGTGGTAATGACTCCTGTTAGTGAGTCAATTGTGAACAGATCTGTCATAGTCAACAGTGTATACCTGATCGCCACATGATCAGTTCGTTCCTGATCTCTGTCTGTTGCATTTATTTTTCCCACCACAGTCCCTGCAATCACATATCATTGCTTAATCAAAGGCAGTACATGAGTTCGTTTCAATCTGCTTTACTGTAATATCCTCTGCTCACCTGGCTTGCACTGTTCAGCAACACTAAGCAGCAATGGTCCTTGGAATTCAGGCTTATTGTCGTTCACGTCATCTACAATTATTTTAATGTCTAAATCTAAATCTGTTTGCTCATTTGTTCTTTTGTTAAACACACTGGTTGTTAGCTGCAGAGAAATACAAACAGATTAGGATGTGTTTTAAAAATTGACACTTGAAATGTTATTAAAAAGACCTATATTAAATAATCATTGATAACTTTATTTTGAAATGTAATAAATAAATTGAATGTGTTTGAGTTACTGTTGTAATTAGTGGATCATTTACACTTACTACAAACATTGGGTATTGTTCACGATCCACAGCCATGTTCACAAACAATGCTCCTGTATCTCTGTCTAGACGGAACACTCCCACCGGGTCCCTGTCGTATCCAGGTCCCCTAATAGTATAGTACACTTCAAACTTTGCTGATGAATCGGATACGATCTAAAACAGAAACAAGGACATCCAATAACAACAATCCCTAAATCATAAATGCAGTGTAACAATCGGGTTAATTTTCAGGGTCAAGTCAACAATTTAAAAGAGTAAAATGAAAGAGCCAATAGAGTAATGAGACGCCCAATACAGAAAGTAAAAAAAAAGTTAATAAATAAACCTTAAAATATCAAAGGAAATTTGGTTTGGACAAAAAAAAAGAAGAATTATTACAGAAGTTACATGCCAGATGACTAAGAGTAAAATTACTTTTTCAATTTCTTTTGGAAAGGGCCCTGGGTCATTCTCTAATATGTTGAATGGAGGAGGACTCCACCGCCTCTTTGTCCGCCTGAGGAGGTTTTCCTGTTACACAGAAACGGGTTAATCATTGTAAAACAGCACATTACCCCTGCAAGCCACATACAAAATGGTCTTACATTATGTTTTTGCACTGAACTGTGGTAGAGGTGAATTTCCATCTCACTTTGGGAACCGGTGATGTCCTGTGCCACCACAGAAAATGTCCGCCCATCAGCTCTAACATAAACAGTGGTAATAGCCACCAAATCTCCATTACTTTGTATTGTAAAGTCGGGATCGTTCACAATAAGCTGAAGAGACTTGGTGTCGCAGTCGGCAACTTCAACTAAAAGAGAAAAGGAAAGGATAGAGGTAGCCTATCAACCAGCCGTTACTCCTAATGATTTCATTATTATTTCAACAGAAGAGTAGCCAGTAGTCTATAATAAGGTAGCTTACCTGTTGTTACTGTGTAGCCAACAGGAATTGTTGCTGGAACGGGTAAGTCCAAAGCTCCAGGGATATAACATGCCTCAACACGGGACAGGATCTGAAAAAGTATCAGGGCTGCTAGTATCATCTATTGTAACTGCAAATGTTACGCTATAAAACGTCCTTCAGGTACAAACTGACTAACAAGTTCTTTGGAGAAAGAGTGGTGCTTACCATTAGCAGGCAGATGGGTAAGATTACAGCCTTCGCCATTTTCAAAAACTTCGGAGTTTGCTCCGAAAATTTGCTCCGGTTCCAAAAGCGAAGCTCGACTCCAAAGCACTGGGTTGTGTAAATGAGGCAGAAAAGATACTATGCTGGGGTGGTTTTTATCTTCAACACCGAAATGCAGTCTTTCTTTCACTTGGTATTCACAGTGAGAGTAGACAAGACGATGACAGGGTGTCACCACAGTCAAAGAGTTGAACACACCTGTTCCAGCCCCACCCGAAGAAAACCTCCTTTAGTCGAGATTAACAGCCACCCCCGACTGCTCCGGACAGAGGTTACATCTCACTAAATACGTCAAGGTTTGGGTGCTATCCTCTTTTCCTCCAGCAGGAGGACACGCGCTCCATATGTTATGGTTTTTGCAAAAGTTAAACTCATTTTGGAAAGAAATAAAATGTTAGTTACTGTAAAGTCTGTCGTTTAATTTAACCTGGCATTTGGAGGAGCAACGTAGACTACATTTTAATGAGCACTGAAGGCTACTTAGTGCTGTGGCTATGGTAGATTTTAGCCAAAGTGTTTGAGAATGAAACAAAAAATGTATTTAGTGTGGTTGTTGTTCATGTTAAACATTTATGTATTTTATTTGTTATATTTATTTGTTTATTTTCTTGTAGCCTATGTTCTATGTAAGTGTGAATAGTATTATTGTTCAGGAGTTATGACTCACATAAAATATATTAGCCTCGTTTTTAGGCATTTATTACCACTTAACATTCTGTTAGACTAATCATTTTAAAGGCAAAGTTTACAACTTTAACTTGATTGACGTTAATTACTTTTTTTAAGAATATCCGCTGCGTGAAATCCTCCCATGTCTGTTTTAAAAGACATTGACACTACTTTTCACTAAAACTCTGCTCCTCTCATAACACCGCAGGAATGTGTGCTGCATGGAGCCATGGTTTGTGGGGGAGGCTCCTACCACAGCTCAACTTGTACTATTTTTTTAAACTGATAAGAAATGTGACAGTGCAATGAGTCAGAAAGTTTACAATGTTTATATAGTTAGTTAGATAGTTTATATGTGTTTTTATGAAAGTGCTGCCTCATTGGAGTATGCTGTTATAATGGAGGCCGAGTTTAAAACATATTGTTTAGTCATTTCTGTGGGGGGGCTTCAACAGGAAAAGGTGAGAAAAATGTCAGGAAGACCGTATCGCAGGGAGTCATTTTGGGTGTGAACATTAAACAGGGCTGGGAAGCTTGACAAATAAATAAATAAAAACAGATTCAGCAAAAATTCAATTTCTGTTTCACTCCTATGACGTTTTAAAAATGAATTGCAGAGCTTCTGTATTTCACTGAAAATGTTACTCACAAAATGTTCTAGGCTGTGACCTCATAATACTTCAATGATTGCATGTTGATGAATTCTTTTGAACACTTTCCAAGTTTAAAACAAGATGTGCATTAGTGAAGTCTGACGTAATGTCTTCAGGACAAATTGTTCCTGCCGCCTGACGTCTGACAACAAAACATAACCAGAAAGCCAATACATTAGTTCTAAACCGACAAGTTACTATCACTATTACAGACAAAGTTGTTTAATTTATGACCAAAACATATACAGTATATGACCCCCCTGCCTGAGGTTAGAAAGTTTCTCAACATTCATGTCGGGCTCCTCCCTGCTCCACTCCCTCTCCTGTGGCTAAGCTCCAGCAGGAGGTAGTGTTAGTTTTTGGGTGAGCCATATGCAGGCGTGTGAAAATAAAAATTGAGTAATTGATGCATGAATATTAGTTTAATTTGTGTCAGTAAGAGTGAATCATATCAACCGTTTCAATCAGAAAAGTGTAAACAGGGAGTTACTATGTAATTACAATAGTTACGTGCAAAATGCTGTCAACTCCTTTAAAGGCACAAGCTCAATGAAGTGGTGTTTTATGTTCATTGAATGTAAACATCCACTTCATTGAGCTTGTGCCTTGTAATAGTAGCTTAAATAGCTATAATTTACACATAGCTATGGAGATGTGTGACTGTGTACACAAAATCAGCCAAGGCTCTAGCAAACAAAGTACCTAAGCCTCAAGCACTCTTTGTGTGGTTCTAATATGGCAACTGCTCAATTTGTCAATCAAAATCTTCTTTTAAGGAGTCCCATGCAACTGTACTGTCTGTCCATTGTTAGCTGTTATTATTTTTGTGTTTGTTTTTTTTTTTTCAATTTCAATCACGTCCCTGGACTGAACAAATTCATCATTTGTAAAATAAAAATATGTACCATTACTAGAATGTTTTTGCTCAGGTTTTGTATGTATCTCTTAAGTGATCATTAAGAATGTAAAAATGCATTTCTTATTTGCAGATATGGTCAAATAATAATCCTTTACATAAGTGTCATTTTAATGCAACACAGACGATGTACGTAGATCCAATAATGTAATATAAAATATAGATGTAACTGAAACTCTGCTTTTCCAAAATGCTGTATTATGTCAACAGCAATTGTTTTGTGTGCATTCATTATCAAACTATTATAGCAACACTGTGGCTTTATGCATGTTTTACCTTAAGGACCTGGTGTTGCCAAAAATGTCTCACTAAGCACCACCAGACGCAGCTTGCCACACCTAGATCCCTGCAAGGCCTGACACGCCTGGATTTTAGAGCTGCTATTTACCAGCTTAAACAATCCAAGACTGCTTCAAATTGATAGCATTTTTTTTTATTGAAGTCCATCTAGTGTCTTTATCTAAAGTGCAGGTTTTTATCAAGGTGTGTCAGGCTTCTCAGAGCGCCAGTGAAACCTCCCTGTCACCTATGTGCTGTTTTTGGCTGACGGTTTAGGACAGCTGAGTAAAAGTTACATGCATTTAAGGGAGATGCAAAATTTAAGGCTGTCCTATAATTCTCTTTTTCACAAACTCATTTAAGTAAGACAAGGGCCACTCCTACATACCTTACACCTAGTTACACACAAACCCTCTTTGTTCTCCTGTTTGTTTCTTTTTTTTCTTTTTCTCAGAGTCCAATGTCGAGCCTAATTTTGTGTGGTGAACATAGAAACCAGGATGCACTGTTAGGGAATTTCACAGCCACCAAAGGAGTTTCACACAAGAGAGAGAACACACTGCTTTTTTGCTCAAGTAACAGATACAGATATGAAGTAAAGCTTGTTATGACCCTGTCTGAAACGTATAGATTCACCTTTGACTGTGTTGAAAACCAAAGATCCTATCTTAGAAGAATTCTCACTTCTCTAGCCCAAGTATGCAACATGTCTATTCTCAAGCTCCCAAAAACTTGTCTTACTCGCTAGGTCGTTTTGAAGTAAGTTGTTATCAGTCCAGTCCACTAGTTTTATCAGTCCACTAAGTCCTACCTGTAGTTTTTTTAACTTGCAGAGAAATACAATAGGCTACACAAACAAGGCACCTATGCTCCGGAGAGCAGTGGACATACCCCCACCCTTGCGTCTCTGTTATCAGGAAAAGCTAGCTAGTGTGAGCATTCAGACGGAGAGAAAGGCACCGCCTATCCCTGTAAAAGTTACCCCCTGCCCGAAGAGGGTCAAAGTCTGTACGGAACCAACAAAAGGCTGCACACAATAAAGCAAACGGGAATTCACATCAACTATTCACAAAACAATGGAAACGCTTCTGAAATTTCGGTTTTTGATCCTTCTTTTAACGGTAAGTACCCGTTTTTATGCATTACATCGCGATTTTTGAGGCGGACTAACGGGATGTTTAGCAGGTGGTGTTTTTTCGTTACAAGTCTCATACTTGACTCAATTAACTTTTACGAAGAAGGCTAAGTTACATGGTAGTTTTGTTTTGTTTTGTGGTGTGTTTGAGACACGTTACAGGTGCTATACGTTTGAGTGTTGACGTATTTCAAGCTGAATAAATGTGTGTATCTTTTTGCTGTTTAGTTTTTTCCTGCTGAGGCGGAGTGGATCATCGCTCCCAGAAAACTGTACGAGAACAATGACTACAGAGGACTGGAGTATATTGCCAGAGTGAGTTGTATTTGTGAATCTGTTTGACCTAAAAGCACAATGGTGGCTCTGGAAAATCCGCCCATAACGCCTTAGAACTGTTGTAGGGTTTTTTTGTTTTTAATTAGGAGACAGTGTTTGTTTTGCCTGATGGTAACAATTCATAGTGGCATAAAATCCTAGCTCCAGTAGTAGACCTCTGACAACAATGTTCCTAAGTTAGATATTGGTTATTTTCATTTCAAATTTGGAAATAAATTGCTTAAGTCATATGACAGTTTTATAATTATTTATTAAGTAAGGAAAGTATATGTGTGTCTTTTCTTACTTTTTTACAAAAAGGTGTTTAATGTAAAATGTGTTGTCTTATTTTATAAAGAGCCTATTGTTCAGGTTATGGTTTAAATATATGCTGTAAAAAACGCAATTACTCATCACTCCAGACACTAAGAGTACGTCATTACTCATAGATTACATAGACAAGAGACTTCTATTACTGCAACAAGAATATTTTATGTTCAGTTGTTATAGTATTCTTTGTTGTTGTTTTTTTCAGATTCGCTCTGATAAGGAGAATTTTACAAAGGTCATATATTCACTTCGTGGGCCCGGTGTTGACGAGCTTCCCAAAAATGTATTTGGCATCAACCTTGATTCTGGTTATGTCAAAATCTATGAAATTCTGGACCGAGAGAAAATAGCTTTATATGAAGTAAGAGCCTGATAATAATTGCTCTTAAACTGATAAAATGTAGATTTATAAATTTAAAAGTGTACTTCGACTTTATTCCTCTGTTAGATAATAGGTATGGCAACATTTACAAATGGGTCCAAGGCTGAAAAGGACATCCCTCTTCCAATTAAAGTTCTTGATATGAATGATTGCATACCGGTAATTAAACAACAGACTGGATTTGTCAATGAATCAAGTGCAGTAGGTAAGCGGAAGAACCAGGGAGACGCTTCATAAGTTGATCTCCAGTACATGCTGATTACTAATTGTTTGCTTTAATGTGTTTTAGGCACTGTTGTGATAAAATTGATTGCTACAGACGACGATGAGGAAAACACTCCGCACTCTGAGATATTCTACAGCCTAGTGGAGCAGAGTAACTCAAGAGACATGTTCTTTATGAACTCTAAAACCGGAGAAGTCCTGGTTAAAAAAAACACACTGGATAGAGAGGTCAGCAAATTAACAGAAACGTATAACCATGCATTTTACTTAAATGTAAAGATATAGTCTGTGCATTGCAATATCTGTACTTTTTCTTTAGAGACAAGATACATATACGCTGACCGTCAGAGCCGCTGACCTGAATGGACATCCAGGAGGAAATGTGGGAACAAGTCAGATTGAAATCAAAGTTCTGGACATAAATGACAATGTGCCTACTCTGGAAAGGAACTTTGTATGTTTCTAACACAATTATTAATAACGTTTATGTGTTATGGGAAAAAGTACAAACTGTTCTTTTTGTGTTTTAGTATGAAGCAAGTGTGGAGGAAAATACTATCAGTGTGGAAGTGCTTAGAATCAAAGCAATTGATATGGACTTGATTCACACTGACAACTGGCTGGCTGTATTCGAAATAATTAACGGGAATGAGGCTGGCTATTTCAATATTACTACTGATTCTGAGACAAATGAGGGAATTATCACAATTATCAAGGTAAACAAATGCCTATTTTAGTGAGTAATATGATGAATGTAGCTTGAATTAACATACCCTTAATTCTTCTTTAATGCAGGCCCTTGACTACGAGGAGCTAAAAGTAGTCAACCTGGAGGTGTCTATTCATAACAAAGCAGAGTATAACTTTGGCAGCTCAGGCATAACAGGGGCTGGAGGTGGAAGAGACTACCCAATAAAAATCAATGTGATCAACCAAAAGGAAGGTCCGCGTTTCCAACCCAGTGTCAAAGTAGTGACCATCTCCGAAGACCACAGTTCTGTCTTTCTTAACACAATCATTAGTACATATGCTGCTATAGACACAGACACACAGCTAACTGCCACAAATGTAAGGTATGTCCATAAAAAAAAAAAGAGCTTGTAGACACTTTTGTTTGGTTATTGGACTTGAGAATGATAATATAAACAGATTACTCTAATTACTGTGATCATCTAATATTTTGTAGGTATGTTAAAATCTATGATCAAGACAACTGGTTGATTATTGATGAAAAGACGGCAGACATCAGACTGAATAAACTACCTGACCGAGAGTCAAAGTTCTTGATCAATGGAACATATTATGCTAAAATTATATGCACCACAAATGGTGAGTAAAATAAATACATATTACACAGTAGATCAACTAGAAGATACATTTTATTTTGTTCCTGTCTTTCAGACGCCCCACCCAAAACTGCCACCGGAACCATTGCCATTCAAGTGGAGGACTTCAATGATCACTGTCCAACATTAATAACAAAAACACAGACACTGTGTTATGAGCATACTGCCGTTTATGTCTCGGCTGTAGATAGAGATGAACCCCAAATTCTGTGCCGTTTGAGTATAGTGTCATTCAGGGGAGCAGCTCAGAAAAATGGATAGTAGAGCATTTTAATGGTAAGACTGACCATAAACTACAATTAAATTGAATCAAATCAAATGGGCACAGTGCAAATCAGCTGCAGAACATACAGTATAAAACAGAACAAACACATGTACATGTATGTATATGTACAACACACATTCATACAATAACTGTAACCAGCAATTATCTGTGCAAAATACCGCTTATTGAAATAGAATTCTGTTTAAACAAGTTAGATCTACTCTTGTTCATTTGACAATTATAATAACACGTTTCACCATGTAGGTAGTACATTCACCTCGGAATACATGAACTCTTTCATACATTTTATTAGCAAGGAAGATTTTGTCTTTGTGCAGTTATTACAATAGTAATTGATAACAACATTGTGACAGAAAGCATTCTGAAACAGTTTGTTCTTTTGATCAAGCTTGAAGGTATTTTGGTATTACGCATACCTACAGGTTAACACATGTTTTTGTTATCCACAGAAACGACAGTTATTTTGCGAAACCATGATTATTTGTGGCCAGGTAGCTACATGGTTCCACTAAAAATCACAGACCAACAAGGAAAGTCATGCAGTGAGACTCAGGTTTTGGAGGTATTCGTGTGCAAATGCGAAGCTAATACAAAAACCTGTGCTGCTCACTCGTCAAAGATTGTTGGGTTTGGAGCCGCTGGTATCCTGCTCATGCTCTTGGGCCTGCTGCTACTTCTGTGTGAGTACGCTTTCATAAAAAAAAAAAAAAAAAATATTTCTCCCTGACAGCTTCACATGTTGTAACGTGGTTCCCTTAAAGGGTGGGTCTCAGGTTGGTAATTGGATACCATTAAAAGAAGAAAGGTTTTTTCATTCAAAATTACTTAACTCAAAAAAAATGCAATGCTTATATTTTGATTTTTTTATCAAATAAGGTTAAACTATCATGAGCCACTGTCCCTCTCATTTTAACAAACTGAGAATAAGATTATTTATTTTGTAAATCTGCTCTCCATTACTTCTTTAACACAAAATGTAACTGCAAAAATAGAACAATCTCATGCATTGAATTAAATTACATAATATACAAAGTCATAGATCAAAAGAATGCTGACAAAATGTATCTTTGTTTTGCAGTGGTGCCCCTTCTGCTGTTGTTCTGCTTATGTGGAAGTGTATCCGCTTTGGGAAATTTCAAGGCCATTCCATTTGATACAAAACAGCAGCTAATTTCATATCACACTGAGGGACAAGGAGAGGACAAGGTACTTTTGTTTTGACTTATGCACTCATATTTAATGATAGATCTTAGAAATGATTAGTTACAGTTACCTTTCACATTTATAGGGAGTGCTCCTTCTCACTGCTGCTGAAGTTGACGGCGGTGGTACATTGATCACAAAAGACATGAACCTGCTCAGTGGTGCAGCTCTTGGTGGAGGAGCGTTGGCGGCGGCGGCGGCGGCGTCAATACTTCCACATGGATGGATAACATGGACCAGTACAACCGGTACTCTTACTATGACAAACAAGGGCTCATGGGCTACAATCAAGGGGGCACCATGACTGGACAAGATCGCTACATGGCCCAAAGCACGGCTGGAGCCTTTGATGGCATGGCTCTGTCTGAAGACTTCCTGGAGGAGTATTATTTTAGTGTGAGTAAAGAAAGCACCGAATAATGTTAGATTTGTAGTTAGCACAATAAGTTTGGAATTGTAAGAATCCACATCCTTGTTTCAGAAAAAGACCCACAACAAGCTTCTTAGCCTGCAGCAACTACCTGTTAATGTTTATACAAAACATTAAAATGCTGTTTAAAGTTTACCTCTCCTTAATCCTTTTCACTCTGTAAGCTAAACAAACAGATGTTAGAACAATAACCTAAGAAACCAAATGAACAGTTAGTGTTATTGTTGAGGAACACTTTGCTATTTTTAATTACAGTATGTAAGCACAAATTAATACTTTTTGTAATTTTATTTTTACTCAATCCCTTCTTATGATTTTCTTGTTTACAGAAAGTCAACCATGTTTCCCAGCAGTCTCACCTGAAGGACAGTTTTCTGATTTATGACTTTGAGGGTGAGGGGTCACTGGCTGGTTCTGTGGGCTGCTGTAGCCTCCTGGAGAATGAAGATGACCTGTCATTCCTCAACGACCTTGGGTCTAAATTCAAAACTTTGGCAGAAATTTGTCAGGGATCCTCTATTGTCACAGAGACTGTCGATGCAGGGTTCTCTGTCCCTCTTCTCAAACCATTGTCCCCTGTCAAACCATCCACATCCAAGCACACAGACATCAGCACGAACACAGAAACCATAAACGACAGGGACCATGTCAACTTCAACACCTCGCATGTGGCATCTGGATCATCTACACTCATCCAGGAGAAGCGGCTCACCGAGAGGACCCTCCCAATGGTACACACCCAGGACAAGATTGTGGTTCCTAATCAGACACTGCTTATCCAGCAGCCTGCCATGTACTACACAGCTACACCCATGTATGTAGTAGACCCTAAACAGGTAATGCTAGTGACAGGTGGAGCCCAGCAGGCTATGGGGCAGATGTCTGTGGGGCAGATGTCTGTGGGGCAGGTGGGTTCTGTTGGGTTAACTCAGGGGATGGTGCAGGTAGGGGGCCTCCAGAGCTCTCAGGGTGTTGTCCTTGTAGATAGGCAAATAGGAGCCACAGCAGCAGGACAGGCTACACAAGGCCTTTCACAAGGAAGTGCCTTCAAGTCACAACAGTTTATTCAGGTGGAGGAAGGGTCATCAGGTAGAGCGCAAGGTGTACAAGGCATCATACAAACACGCCAGGCTACACAAGGCCTTTCACAAGGAGGTGCCTCCAAGTCACAACAGTTTATTCAGGTGGAGGGAGGGTCATCAGGTAGAGAGCAAGGTGTACAAGGCATCATACACACACGCCAGGCTACACAAGGCCTTTCAAGGAGGTGCCAAGTTACAAGTTTTATTCAGGTGGAGGGAGGGTCATCAGGGTAGAGCAAGGTGTACAAGGCATCACACGCATACACACACAACAGTCAAGGTGAGGGTCACAAGTCAAGGAAAGAAAATTCAGAGTATGGTACTCGGCTCAACAGGGTTGACTGAGGACTTTGGCCTGACTGCCCCACCCACAGCACAAGGAAGCCAGAGAGTGGTTGTGCAACACAAGAAAGTTACAGTCACTGAGAGAAATGTTGAGTCTAGAGCTTAAAGTCTCTTTTGTTTTGCTTATCCACAAATAACAACCTGTAATGATTTGTTGGAATATTTTAGTTGAAAGCTACTTTTTTGGCTACATTTGTGCATTGACCTTTATTAGAATGTTAATTAGTTTTTTCTTGCAGAAGGTTTTTGTAACTGTCTATGGAAGTTTTGATGTTTAAAAATAGAACGTATATAGTTTAGACTTCAGAGGAACAAAATGACACACCCCAGACCTCTTCTTTTCTTAATAGTAAAGACCTGAAGATTGGACTTCTCTTTTGTACAAAACACACCATTTACTGTTCCTAGTTGTACTTTATTGCATTTTGTGGGAACACACACATAAACAAGAACATACTTGAACCAGTCAGACCTACAGGATAGCATACTAATTAGCCAAATTTATCAAAAACACAGGAGCAGTGCACACAAAAGCCCTCCTCCCTGCAGATTCAAGGGTGTCCACAAGCACAATGTAAATCCTCTCATTTATGTGGCACCATTTCTGCTGTACTGGTACTAACTGTGATGAAGATCAATAAAATGAACCCAAGCCAGTGAGACTGTTTGCACTTGTGCTCTTAGCAGTTCAATCTATCTGTGCTTTTCTGAGTATGACATAGGAAGTCAAGTAGAGTTGTCACTGAGTGTGTCAGTGATTTGTTTTAATGGGAATTTTGGATTTAGTAGTTAATTTAAATCAGCATGAGCAAAATGGATGCTGTAAGTTAATATTTTCCTCACATTCCTAAAATTGTCTGTTATCAAAAGCACTTTTCAAAATGTATTTTGAGTGTCTATAGTAGGGCTTTGTAGTTTACTTTCTTTATGTTTCTAAATTTGCATAAATGTATACACGTTTTGTTGTATACATTTTTTTTGGTATGTGATTGAGAGAAGTGGTATTAAGTCTACCAGTTAGACTGATTTATAATGGCTTGTAAAGTGTATATGGGCTATTAAAAACCTTGGTTTGGGTTTGATGTATTTTACTGTATGAAATGATAATGAATGGCCTTAAATCGTGTAATAATAAACCAGCAATCATTTACATAAAATATGGAATCCTCCAGTATGTTTTCACTTTTGCCAAACAAAGAGATGCACTTTGTTATAGAAGTACATCACATTCACATTTAGCTATAAAGATAAAGGTAAACCACAATCTGAGCTGCCAGAACACCTGGTTTGAGTTGTTGGGTTAAAATAAATCCTCTGTGTCTTTGGCATAGTTCTGTGTGACATTTACCACATACTTCATAAACTAGGTTTAAAATATTTTGCTCTAAGTTTAGACAGTCAGACACGGAATGCTGACAATGTAGTCATGTTTTATAAATTATAACAAGGAAGGAAAGGTATTGCTATGCTTCAGTAAAATCCACATATGCAAACGTTGTAGCTTTATGTTCTGACCAGTTCCTCAAACATCTGTGATAGTACTTGAGTGAGTTGAAGAACAATGAGCCAGACCATTAACTCTGCTATAACAAACACAGCGATGCCCAATGGTGATGCTTTGACAGATTACAGATTACAGCTAAGCTAAGCTATAGCTAAGCTAGCTATAAGCTATAGTATTTTAAAATTGAAAACACAACTACCCACTTCTGTGCCCTGGCCAGGGCATAAAATGGCTCCTCACTGTTCATAAGCATCAATCATGTCAGTGCAGATAATCTTTACCGACATGGAAAAGTCTTGTCCTGACAGCCATTACCTGATTTGGGTGAGGCATTGTGGAACACAGTTGAAACAAACAGCCTGAAAAGAAAATCTGTCCTGAGTGTTAATTGTCTCTAGGCCTTCCCATTTTCCCATGGTATATTTCAACATACCACACTCCACAAGACAAGGCAAGGCAAGGCAATTTTATTTATATAGCACAATTCCTACACTGGGTAACTCAAAGTGCTTTACAGGAATAAAAGACAATTTACAAGATTTATATTAAGAAACATAAGAAAAAATTTAAAACATTTTAAAAAGAAGAGTGCAGATAAAAGAAAAAAAACACTTTAGGTTGTAGTGTAGGCGGAGCTAAAGAGGAAGGTTTTTAACCTCCCCTTGAACATTGTTAAAGTTGAGGCTTGTTTTACTTCAGCTGGGAGGCTGTTCCAGGTTTTTGCTGCATGAAACTTAAACGCTGCTTCACCCTGTTTAGTTCTAACTCTGGGCACGAGTAGAAGGCCTGTCCCAGATGTTCTTAGAGTCCGAGGAGGTTCATAAGCAACTAGCATGTCAGGGATATATTCTGGTGCTAAACCATTTAGAGACTTGTAAACCAGAAGTGCTGTTTTAAAGTCTATTCTCTGAGCAACAGGAAGCCAGTGCAGAGATTTTAAAACTGGGGTAATGTGGTTGTACTTCCTGGTTTTGGTTAGAACCCGGCCAGCCGCGTTCTGAATAAGCTGCAGCTGTCTTAACCCTCGTTTTGAGAGACCAGTGAGCAGGCCGTTACAGTAATCTAACCTGCTGGAGATAAAAGCATGGATAAGTTTCTCTAAATCTGGTTGAGACATCATCCCTTTGACTCTGGAAATGTTTTTAAGGTGATAAAATGCGGATGATTTAATTGACTTAATGTGACTGTGGAAATTCAAGTCTGAATCCATGATGACCCCTAGATTTCTAACCTGGTTTTTAGATTTTAGAGAAAGAGACGCGAGGTGGCTGCTGACACTTTCTCTTTGTTTCTGTGGCCCAAAGATGATTAGTTCAGTCTTGTTTCTGTTCAGTTGGAGAAAATTATTTTGCATCCACGTGTCCATCTGTTCGATGCAGTGACACAGTGAATGGATTGGTCCATTTTCACCTGCTGTGAGTGAAATGTAAATCTGAGTGTCATCTGCATAACTATGGTATGATACGTCACAGCTGCGTATTAACTGGCCTAAAGGAAGCATGTAGAGATTGAATAATAGAGGTCCCAAGATAGACCCCTGTGGAACTCCACATGTCAGGGCCATTTGGTCTGATACACAGTTACCAACCGAAACAAAGTACTTCCTGTCTTCAAGATAGGACTGAAACCATTTAAGGGCAGTTCCAGTGATACCTATCCATTCCTCTAATCTTTGTGACAGGATTTCATGGTCCACTGTATCAAACGCAGCACTCAAGTCCAACAGAACTAAGACAGAGACTTTGCCTGCGTCAGTGTTCATACGGATGTCATTTGTGACTTTGATAAGTGCAGTCTCAGTCTGTGATGGGGCCTGAATCCTGACGGAAAAGGATCAAAGCAGTTGTTAAGTAATAGAAAGTCATTAAGTTGTTGATATACAACTCTTTCGATGACTTGGCAGGTTTGATATGGGCAGATAGTTGTTGAGCACTGTAGCATCAAGACTGCTCTTCTTTAGGAGAGGCTTAATGACAGCAGTTTTTAAGGCCCTTGGAAATGTTACAGACTGTAAGGAATTATTGACTATATCAGTGAGTTGTAGTAACAAACTGCTTAGCACTGATTTTAGAAATCTAGTGGGTAAAACCTCGAGGCAGCAGGTGGATGAACTCAGGCTGGAGACAGTTTTTTCAATTGTTCTGTCATTAATTTGTGTAAAATGTGTTAAACCAACCAAGTGTCTCCTAGGTGGCTGCAGTGTTGTTTTATGCCCTTTGGACTGTATCGCATGTTTAATGCCTTGAACCTTGTCAATAAAAAACAATGCAAACTCATTGCATTTAGTGGTGGAAACTAATTCTGGTGGAAATGGAGCTGGAGGGTTTGTTAATCTGTTCACTGTAGCAAACAGGACATGTGAGTTGTTACTATTGTTGTCGATGATCTCTGAAAAAAATATTTCTCTTGCTTTTTGCAAGGTTTGATTGAAAACATGCAAATTTTCTTTGTATACCTCATAATGAATTAAGAGTTACAATTTACGCCATTTTCTTTCGGCTTTTCGGCATTCCCTTTTCTGTGCCCTGACAGAGTGAGCATTGCTCCACAAAGCCTTCTGCCTCGTCCTGATCACTTTAACCTTAACAGGAGCAATGGTGACATTTAAAACACCTAAAGTATAAAAATTCAACAAATCATCAACTTGACCTGATGAGGCTTTTTTAAACCCGATGGCCTCCATAAACTGTGTCCTGGTGTTATCGTTAATGTATCTCTTTTTTACAACAGTAGGTCCAACAGCAACTTTTGGAATTATGGACAGATGAAAAAAGACACATGAATGATCAGATAGAGCAACATCAATCACAGTGACATCTGAAATATGAACACCTTTAGTAATGACCAGGTCCAGAGTGTGACCTCTGTTATGGGTCGGCTCATTAACATGCTGACAGAGACCAAAAGTATCAAGAATAGTAGAAAGTTCTTTGGCATTTCTGTCACAAACATTATCCACATGCACATTAAAATCACCTGATATGACTATTTGTTCAAATTCTGTGCAAATAACCGAAAGCATTTCAGTAAACTCATTAATAAAATCATGACATTGTTGGGGTGGTTTGTAAAGAACTACATATAAAATAGATGGAGAAAACCTCAACTCCATTTTGAATGACACATACTCAAATGATGAAAACTCTCCAAGTGACAGCTTCTGGATAAGAATATTATCTCTAAAAAAGGCACATACACCACCACCCTTTTTGTTTTCATGTATTTTGGATTAAAATGTGAAATTCGATGGGGTGGATTCAATAAAGACCGCATTTCCAGTTCTGCTGTCTAACCATGTTTCTGTTAAAAACATAAAATCAAGCTTATTTGAAGTTATAAAATCATTAATTAAAAAAGATTTGTTTCCCAAAGACCTGACATTGAACACTGCAAGTTTTAAGTCCGATTGAGCAGGACCTGACTTTATCTGTTTGCAGTAGATTTTAATCAGATTTGTCTGATTAGACAATCTAACTGTTATTCTCTTCTTCAATCTGCTTCTGACTGTAGTTATGGAGCTAGGAGGAGTGTTCTCTCCCAGGGCCTCAGAGTTTGATAAGTGGTTTATTATGACAAAGTCCTGGAACAGCAGAGGCCCTCAGTTGTCCTAATCACTGATAGTAGCCTTGATGCTAGTCAAGGCATTTGGAGCTGGTCTGGGAGGAGCTGGTTCGGGGAGGGGGTGGAGGGGGTCTGACAGGGGTGCATTGGACTCTAGGTAGTGGCCGAGGTGAAGCAGTGGTACTCCTGGGTGGTATTGGGGGTGATGTTTTAGTGATGATGATAGAACCCGTGACCTGGCCAAGTTAGGTGTAAGGGGTATCATCTTAATTCCAGATTTAACTAAAATTTCCAGGTGATCTGGAAATCCCATTGGTGAATCCGGAGATGGGACAGAGATGGTGAGGTCCGCAGAAGGTGTTGATATTACTGGGGGGTCCATGGTCCTATTGGGGGAGTCCATTTCAGTGGTGGAGGTGTTGATGGTGGTAGAGTCAGAGGAGGATCCTTGGCTGGTGAGGCAGGAGTGCTTTTTTCATTCAGTGGCTGAGGACCCTTTCTCTGTTCAAGAGGGCGCCCAGAACCATTTAGGTGTCTCAGGGAGTGCAGGAGATTATCCGTTAGCCTCCTGACCCCCTCCCCTGTTTAGATTACAACAGTTTGGGAAGATGAATGTGTTGTTCTGAATTCATATTTCAACTTTCTATTGGTGACATTTTCTATCATTTGTTTCCCTCAGTGTGCCTAATCTAAAGATTGATAATATATCATTGGCATTTACAATCCCATACCTCAAAAAAGTTTAAATTAAACATAATGTTTTCAGGAAGTGATCTGTGGATATCTTAATAGATCTGATTGAATTGACATTAAGATATAACTGTTTGACCAGCAATCTGCACATTTTCCTACACGTGTCACAAAACACACACGCCTTCTCTTTCTATCAACAAAAACAGACACTGTAAAGACGTTTTCTTCCTGAAGTTGAATGGATCTTTTATTGAACACTTTACTGGACAGACAGAGCATGTTAATGACTATTACAAAACGGTATTTGGGACAAGACACCTGTTTTTGTTTTTTGGCAAAGCGGAACTTACTTGCACAAATGCAATATAATTACTGCTTAACAATTATACTTCATTGTGATCTGCACACTGCGATATTTAATGTTATGATTATTTAACTGTCCAGCAACATTTATTTGAGTGACATTCAGGAATCTGTAGTTTGAAATCAATCAATGGCGAGCTTCAGGACGGACTTCTTCCTCGTCTTCCACCTCGTCTTCTTCATACTCGCCTATCTCGTCAGCAGTGGCGTCCTGGTACTGCTGGTACTCGGAAACTAAGTCGTTCATGTTGCTTTCGGCCTCTGTGAACTCCATCTCGTCCATGCCTTCTCCGGTGTACCAGTGGAGGAAAGCCTTTCTTCGGAACATGGCGGTAAACTGCTCAGAAATCCTTCTGAACAGCTCTTGGATGGCCGTGCTGTTTCCGATAAACGTAGCGGACATCTTGAGACCCCTTGGTGGGATGTCACACACTGCTGTCTTGACATTATTGGGGATCCACTCTACAAAGTAGCTGCTGTTTTTATTCTGCACGGTCAACATCTGCTCATCGACCTCTTTCATGGACATGCGGCCGCGGAAGATGGCTGCCACAGTCAGGTAGCGCCCGTGTCGAGGGTCACAAGCCGCCATCATGTTCTTGGCGTCAAACATCTGCTGGGTGAGTTCTGGCACGGTGAGGGCACGGTACTGCTGGCTGCCTCGGCTTGTTAATGGGGCAAACCCTGGCATGAAGAAGTGCAGGCGCGGGAAGGGCACCATGTTCACTGCCAGTTTACGCAGATCGGCGTTGAGTTGGCCAGGGAAGCGGAGACATGTGGTGACACCGCTCATGGTCGCTGACACCAGGTGGTTGAGGTCTCCGTAGGTTGGGGTGGTCAGCTTCAAAGTGCGGAAACAGATGTCGTAGAGCGCCTCATTGTCAATGCAGAACGTCTCATCTGTGTTCTCGACCAGCTGGTGGACAGATAGTGTGGCGTTGTAGGGCTCCACCACAGTATCGGACACTTTCGGAGATGGCATGACGCTGAATGTGTTCATGATGCGATCTGGGTATTCCTCACGGATCTTGCTAATGAGGAGGGTGCCCATTCCTGATCCGGTGCCGCCACCCAGAGAGTGTGTGAGCTGGAAACCCTGGAGGCAGTCGCAGTTCTCTGACTCTTTACGTACCACATCCAGAACTGAGTCCACCAGTTCGGCTCCTTCAGTGTAGTGACCCTTTGCCCAGTTGTTCCCTGCACCACTTTGGCCTATAAGAGAAGACACGTTGACAAATTAGATAGCTAAAGTAGACTGCTTTGGAAAAATGTAATTGCTACTTTGCTTTTCTATTAAACCTATTATACTGTATATTTATATTTAAGTGCCTTTGCACATTCTTAATATTCTTGCATACCCATGTAATTTGAAATAGTGATAAGTCTCTAATTAGGAGGGCACAGTGACTCCAGTTTCTTCCCATGATCAAAAGACATGCATGTAAAGGAAAATTTGATCTATCAATTTGAGAGTGATGGTTGTCTGTCATTGTCAGCGTCTTTGCGTCCTCTGAAAAGCGTTACATAAATTTGATGTATAATTATTATTATTATTGCATGTATGTATCTAAGTGCTACTTGTGATTACCAGGGTGTCCTACTACAGACCCAAAAGCAGCTGGGGAGGACAGAATTTTTTGCTATCTATAATTCCTAATATTTGTTTACATGCATTGCCTACAGATACAGTTTTCTATTATACTCTGTTTTCTGTGTTTCTGAATGAGAATAAAAAGTTACCCCCTAAGCATTTTTCCCCCTGCTGCATCTTCTTGAGAAATCAGCACTGCAGCAGCATCCCAGAGTAGATTTCAATTTCGCTGAGTCACCGGGGGAGCCGTCTGAACCTGACACCGCTGTGCTTGGACAGCTCATCACTGCCACATCACTGGGAAGCTGCCGCAGCACTGTGCTTATAGCGTACACTTTTACTAAGATATATCTGGTGCAGTGTTACAGGATCGGACAGGAGCTGCTGACACAAATATATGCAGTGTGTGTATCTTGACAAAATAGTTTACCCTCCACTCACCAAAAACAAAGTTGTCAGGCCTGAACAGCTGTCCAAACGGGCCAGAGCGGACAGAATCCATGGTTCCTGGCTCGAGGTCCACCAGAATGGCACGGGGGACATATTTATTGCCTTTTTACAGAAGAACAGAGGGATGGAGAGAGGTAATGAAAGACATATTAACGGCAGAACATAGTCTCAAAGCCTATCTATAAAGCATTATTTTGAGGCCACATTTGTTTGTTACACTCACACCTCTGTTCTCAACCAGCAAACCACTGCAAGATGCTGCACTGCTTACTTTAAACCTGGGAAGTGTGGATGTCAGCAAAGTCCCTTCACACATAGTGGCCATTGCCTTTTGTTTGAGATACATAAAAGAAAATGAGCTCACATCTTTCTACATGCAAAAGCAGGATGTAGGTAGGAGACAGCACACATTTTTTGAATGGTTTCTATTGTAAAGAAAGTAAGTTAATTAAATTGTTAATGTGATTCTGCAGGTAATGCACTTCCCTTAATTTTTTTTTTTTTTTTTTTGCTCAGCCACTGTAATACAAGATGCATTTACTATGACCTTCAACATGCCATTAAAGTCAGACAGTGAGATGACACGGTGGCAGAGTGAGGTGGAAGTCAGTGATTTGGATGAGACTGCAGATACCTGCACTCCCTACAGACACACAAGACAAAAGGGAATCAGACACAAAGCAATTATAGCACACTCCCTCACAGTCTTAATTTCTCCTTTTGCTAATGAAAAGGCCTAGATAAGCGCTTTAAGGAGCCTTGAAAAGCACTATAAAAAATTCATTATTATTATAAAACTCAGTGGCATGAGAGCATACAGTGGCATGGATCATGGATGAGGTTAGGTCATGCAATGCAATAATCAGTCAACAATGCTAATTTAAATAAATACCTGAAGCTTCATTGTAGTAAACACTAATCCTCTCCAGCTGCAGGTCACTGTCACCTTGGTAACTGCCAGTAGGATCTATGCCATGTTCGTCACTTATCACCTCCCAGAACTAAGAAGAGACAAACTTACTAACGTTAAAACCCCAAATTACAAATATTACATCATTCAAAGTTAGCAATGCGATTTTATTAAATCGTAGTGCGTAGTTGTTTTGCCAAATTGCGCATGTCTTTCACGCAGCAATGGGGGGCCACGTAACTGCAGCTGGTGCCAGAACCCCGCCCTACAAATTGCTTGGGCGTTTTGGAAGAGTGAAATTAGCTGGTTTGTCGTTCAAGAAAACAACTAGGCCACATCCAGTGACTGCAGAGATGAATTAGCCACAACTATGCAATAATAAAAAAATAAATAAATACCGCTATCATATAAATGAGCCGTGCCAATACCTTCGCCCCAATCTGATTCCCGCATTGCCCTGCCTGGATGTGCACAATTTCCCTCATGGTGGTTACAGCAGCGTCTTGTTTTTACAGGTGTTCAGTCTTCAGTGTGCTTCTGCGTTGTGTTGTCTTTCAGTCTGCCTCATTTCTATGGCGTGGAGCAGGAGAGATAGATCAACGTGCGGCTGGTCAGATGACGCCGCAGCATCCCAGCATCCCCATCTCTGTAGCCAATAGGAAAGCGCTGATTTGATGCAGTGGACTACAATGTGCTGTCTCATACCCCCGCTGCTGTATGACCTCACCCTGTACCACAAAAAAAAAAAAAAAATCTATCTGCGTGTTTTGGAGGTTTAGCTGTAAAGTCCAACCAATTGTGCTTCCTGCCAAAGTATTTGAATCACAACAGTGCTGTACAAATGAACCTCCTGTTCTCGCCTTTTATACAGTGGGTCTAGTGTGTTACAAAGAAATTCCAGTGAAAGGGAGTGGGTCTAAAAGGGTTAGGATTAGGTAGGCTTATCCTTTTTTACAGTTGAGCTCATTCGTTTACATACCCTGGCAGAATTTGAGATTGTTTGGCTATTTTTCAGAGAATATGAATGATAACACAAGAATCTTTCTTTCACTCATAGTTAGTGGTTGGGTGAAGACATTAATTATAAAACAAATGTGTTTACTTTTAAATCATAATGACAACTACCCAAATAATCCTGATCAAAGAGACAGACAGGTTTAAATGGCTACTAAAGGTAACCATCCTCACCTGTGATCTGTTTGTTTGTAATCAGTGTGTGTGTTTAAAAGGTCAGTGAGTTTCTGGTCCTGACAGACCCTTGCATCTTTCATCCAGTGCTGCACTGATGTTTCTGTATTCTGAGTCATGAAAAGCAAAATAATTGTCAAAGGATCTGCGGGAAAAGGTAATTAAACTGTATAAAACAGGAAAGGGATATAAAAAGATATCCAAGGAACTGAGAATGCCAATCAGCAGTGTTCAAACTCTAATAAAGAAGTGGAAAATTGAGAGATTCTCCTGAAACCAAACCAAGGTCAGGTAGACCAACAAATATTTTCACCACAACTGCTAGGAAAACAAGACTCGCTGAAAAAGGAGGCAGTTAAAGAAAAATGGGCTGCATGGTCGAGAAAGCCATTACTACACAAATGCCACAAAGCATCCTGCTTACAATACACCAAACAGCACAGAGACAAGCCTCAAAACCTCTGGAACAAAGTCATTTGGAGTGATGAGACCAAAATTTAACTTTATGGCCACAACCATAAACATTACAGTACATTTGGAAAGGGTTCAGCATGGCCTATGATGAAAGGTACAGCAATGTTTAAAATAATAGCAGCACAATGACTAACCAGAATAATTCAGGTTTTTAGTATATGTTTTATTGCTAAATGGCCAACAAGTTACCAGTAGGTGCAGTAGATTCTTAGAAAACAAACAAGACTCAGCATTCATGATATGCACGCTCTTAAGACTGTGCAATTGGGCAATTAGTTGAAAGGGGTGTGACCACAGTTTTTTAAAACTGCTTCACGTCTATGTGGCACCAACTTGTAGCACCTCTCAGCCGTTATTCCACAGATTCTTTAACAACATTCCACAATTCATTTACATTTTCTTGGTTTTGCTTCAGAAACAGCTTCTCGATTGGATTAAGGTCCGGGGATTGGGATGGCCACTCCATAACATGGTGGTATGCAATAAATAGGCCCAACACCATAGTAGGAGAAACATGCCCATTGTTTCACTGTCTTCACTGTGTACTGTGGCTTGAATTCAGAGTTTGGGGGTCGTCTCACAAACTGTCTGTGGCCCAAAAAGAAAAATTTTACTCATCAGTCCACAAAACGTTCCTCCATTTCTCTTTAGGCCAGTTGATGTGTTCTTGTGTTCTTCAAATTGTAACCTCTTCTGCACATGCCTTTTGTTAAAAACACATGCAATTTTTTTTTTTTTAAAGGGACTTTTTGGGGGATTCTTGAAAATAGATTCGCTTCACACAGACGTCTTCTAACTGTCACAGTACTTACAGGTAACTCCAGACTGTCTTTGAT
Organism: Perccottus glenii; assembly: GCA_024416835.2. NCBI lineage: Eukaryota > Metazoa > Chordata > Actinopteri > Gobiiformes > Odontobutidae > Perccottus > Perccottus glenii. The sequence goes on along the minus strand of CM044557.2, from coordinate 12,670,431 downwards.
CATCCTGGAGCTGATCATTGGCTGAGCCTTTGCCATTCTGGTTATTCTTCGATTTATTTTGATGGTTGTCTTCCATTTTCCTCCACGACACTCTGGTTTTGCTCTCCATTTTAAAAAGGCATTGGAGATCATTTTAGCTGAACAGCCTATAATTTTTTGCACCTCTTTATAGGTTTTCCACTACTCCAATCAACTTTTTAATCAAAGTAGGCTGTTCTTCTGAACAATGTCTTAAACGACCCATTTTTCTCAGGCTTTCAAATACATGTTCAACAAGTGCTGGTGGCTTCATCCTTAAATAGGGGCCACCTGATTCACACCTGTTTTTTCACAAAATTGATGACCTCGGGTGATTGAATGCCACACTGCCATTTTTTTTAACACACCCCATTCAACTAATTGCCCGATTGCGCAGCCTTAAGAGCGTGCATATCAGGAATGCTGGATTTGTTTGTTTGTTTTCTGAGAATCTACTGCACCTACTGGTAACTTGTTTGCCACTTAGCAATAAAAAATATACAAAAAATCTGGATTATTCTGGTTAGTCACATTGTACTGCTATTATTGTATTTGAACAATACTGTACACCATTCCTACTGTGAAACATGGAGGTGGATTGCTGATGTTTTAGGAATGTGTGAGCTACAAAGGCACAGAAAACGTGTTAAGATGAATGCAGCATGTTATCAGAAAATACTGGAGGAAAATCTGCACTCATCAACCCAGACATACTTGGACGTTCCAACATGGCAATGATCCAAAGCACAAGGCCAAGTCGACCTGTCATTGGCTACAGCAGCATAAAGTGAAGGTTCTGGACTCTCCAGCTCAGTCTCCTCACCTCAATATCACTGAGTCACTCTGAGGAGATCTCAAACATGCAGTTCATTAAGACAGCTCAAGAATTTACAGAAACTGGAGGCTTTTTGCCAAAAAGAATGGTCAGTTTTATCATCTGAGAAAATAAAGAGCCTCATCCACAACTACCACAAAAGACTTCAAATTGTCTTTGATGTTAAAGATCTTTTGATCAGGGTCATTTGGGTAGTTTCTGCTGTCATTATGATTTAAAAAGAGTAAACACAATTGTTTGACAACAATTGGCTTTATCCACTATGAGTGATTTTTTTTTGTGTGTGTGTTATCACATATCACTTGTTAAACTTATGAGCCCAACTGTATATTGCAGCTCAGATATGTCAATATACTATATATTCTTTATGTTCAGTTACTTCAGTAGGTTGAAAAACTCTAGACACTTTTCACAGTTTTTTTCTCATTATATATGAGCTTTATCATTATGTATTAAGCTCGACTGGATCTAACTCTAAACTTCTCAATACCAGCATTTTAATTTAAGTCAATTTCATACATTTTTATTTTAGTATGCATTTAGGTTTTTCATTTTTATAGTTACACATTAATCTTTCACATACATGTATTTCACATTACACATTCTATTTCAGGTTGAAGACTGCACACCACAAACCAAAAAAAATGTATTTACTTACTGTATGTACTTACTATATTTTATCAAAAGATACACCTACAATAATATTTGCCTATAGGCAGGGTTAGTGTAAAGGGTTAAAGTCCTAGGTAGTTCTGGGTTGAGTCCTAATAACTAATAACATATGAAGCAAGTCTAATTCAAGCTGTGTCAAGTATTTGTGCAATAAACAAACCCTTACCTTGCTTATACCCATTGCATTATTTGAACGAATGGCATCATAGAATTTGTTGTTGATCAATAAATAGTGGTTTATTTTACATGTATGGCTTATATACAAGTGCATTATGCATGTTAAAACAAAATAAAATAACAAATTAACCCAATCCTTCTGGAATTATAAATGGTACAATCAATGGTTTTTACATTCATTCAAATCTTTAGTGGAGAGTTGTACAGTTAAATGAATCAAAACCTGAAATGTGTGAACTGGGAATTCCAAACGACACCAAGCTGTTCTCACACAACTATTATTTACAAAGAGCATTCCTGTCCCCCACCCCACAACCCTCTCAGCGCTGGTGTTAACATTGTTTCTGGTTAGTTCAAAGCCGAGTTAAACCACATGCTTCCTAAGAATTATGTAACATTTCCCAGCCACGGGCCGTGACTGCCTGGGCGCTGGTTGTGTTTGTGCTGTATGTATCTAGATCTTCATACTGGTGTTGCATGAGGTTTTTGGTGATACAAAGTTGTTTAAATTGCACACCGAGACATAAATATACCAACATTCACAGACGACACAAAGGTGGCGTAATTTTGAAGCTACTGACCTACTGCAGATGCCAAGCATTCATTAAAGGCCAGTGTTAAAACCCTGTTCCAGATGTTGTCTACAAACATTACTATTAAAGATTTGAGTGATTTTAAACATCGATCTGTTTCCCTTTTTACTGTCAAAACAAACTCTCACATCATTGCAGGGCTTTGTGCTTTGAGGTTTAGCAGCATAGCATGTGTGTTAATCAGTCTACAACAGATGACTAAGCACGGAAGTTTGTTGATTTGGTAGAGGATTCTAATTTGAATGTCTAGGCATTGTGCAACTGCTAAAAATCTAAGTGGCGTATGTCAGTGGATGACTAAAGTATTACTGTAAAAACAAAATAACTGATTAATGATCCTATATATTCCCTGAATTAAAAAACTTGCAACATACTGTGAGAAGGTTTTATCACATTTGAAATGAATGACAAGACATCAATTGTCTCTAAACATTTACAGTACAGTGTAATTACTATTGTATATTATTATTATTATTGAGAATTGTTGTAAACAGTAGTTTCTCACCAAACATAAATCTCTCTTGGACATGTTTTACAACCTTCATCACAAAGAAAATGTGCCTATAAGTTGTTAAATAAGACTCTGCCCAGACACGTGCTTTAGAAGAAAACTGCCCTCCTTAATTAATTTGATGATTTTATATTTTGACTCAATTTTAAGGTTACCAGACGTTAGTATACTAAGTTGATGCCATAAAATTATTTAGATAACACAGATGTTGTGGCAGTTGGAAATCACAGAAAATGTGTCACCTTAAATAGCTTTTTCTTCATTTTAAAGTTGCTCACTTGTATCACTGACACTCACACAGTTATTTTCATGCTTTGACTCCAATGCAAAGTAAAAAGTGGCACCAAACAGAGGTGCCACAAATACTGTAAAAGAAAAATACATCTGTGTTCAACATGGGGCACGTCATGGGAGAGCATTAAAATACTGAATTAAAAAAAGAAAAGAAAAAAACATTTCCAACCCAACAACTAATTATGCATTTACATACACACCATTTACATTTACAGACAAAGGAATTTGCATATCATAAATTTCATTAACTGAAACAGCTTGAAAAAATAAAACCTTCGTTCCAGAGCAACAAAATAGGTGGCTTTCTTTTTTTGAAAGTCATTTTTGAATAAGAATGACTTTTCTTAACTTTCAGACATATGTTTCATACTTAGCTCTTTCAGACTTAATTAGGTTCAGTATCATTCAAATCACTTTGTAGTTTCCTCGCAGGGCACTGTACAAACACTGTGGCTCTAGCTCTTTAATGTATCAAACTCATTTTTGGCACTATCTCTACATTTACAATTTTGGTCAGCATTGTTTTTGGCATGGCATTTAGTAAATCAATTTGATTGTTTACCTTTGTACTGTCAGAAATACTCAACATTCAGAATTTGTCCATTAAGGTAAGGCGGTATTTCAATACAAATGAAACTGACACATCATATAACCAAACATACCGCTGAATTGTTTTTTTGTTTGAATGTGATCTCCCTAGTCCTGGTCACACACATCATGATTGTGGCTATTATATTCAATGTCTTTAAAAGGAAAATTATTACCATTCATTTACATTAAAGTCATTTAAAGGCTGGTGATTTCCAGTGACTTTCTAATCAAAGAAAAAGATGTCACATTGTCTCAAAACCAGCCTCTGGCATTCTCACTTGCATGATCTCATTTATTAGCTGCAGGAATGGGCACAATAACAAACATTCAGCAGGTTTAAAAGACTTCTCAACTGAACTCCAAGTGGAAACCGTCTTTATTAAGTGACTGAAGTCTGAGCAGGACAATTATGCTCCCCCTTGGTTTGTTTTGTGTGGCTGCTCCCTGTTGCAAACCATACAGCTTCTTTGTGGTCACGACCCTCAATCAAGAAGATGCCATTCCTGTGACAGTGCTGTTTTCTGTGCTGACACTGTCCCTGATTGGAAGGACACCAAAGTCTATAGGAGATGAGACAGTGCAGTCTAGTTCAAAATAAGAAGGTTTTGATTCTGTAGAACAGGAATCCATGGGAAGTGGAGGTACATCTAGGGAAGCAGCTGAATCCGGTTTGGACTGAACAATGTCTGTGGCATTTTGGCTTGTAGATTCTAATGGGGAAGAGTTCACAATGTCTGTGACAGGGAGAATGGTGGGAGAAGGGGCAGGATGTATTGCGGGAGGAGTGGAGGAGTCTGTTGATGGGAAATGGTCCGGGGGCGGAGGGGAAGCAGGGGGGATTGTTGAGGAAATAACATCATTAACACAAGCAGAGGTGGGGTCTGGCTGCGGGGAGGCTGTTTTAGAAGGTATAGGGGAATCCCTGTCAAAAGATTGCTCAATTATTTCTAGGTGGATGTCTGCATTATTGGACGGTGGCGGTGCCATGTTAAAGTCCACCCTGGGAAAGGGAGATGGGGCAGGGGATGGAGGAGTGCTGTCATGCATAGATGGAACAGAGGAGCTTTCTAAAGGGGCAGCCGGAGTTTCATCTATCAATGGCGGGTCAGATTTCAGTGCAGTTTCATTAGTGTAGTCGTCAGGTGGGTTTTGGGACTCCAATGTGGAGATGGGCAAGGGTTCTATAATGGGTGTGGTGCTGATCAATGAGGAAGGAGGCACAGGGGAAGCAGAGGAGTTTTGTGAAAATGTGGGTTGTGTTTCAGATTCTTTGCTTGGGGAAGGAATAGTTTCTTTCATCTTTGTAAGATCTGAATTTGTCTGTGCCTCATGAGAATGCAAGACAATTGTTGGGGGCTCTTCTGCGCTCGCTAAAAGAGGGTCTGTAACACAAGCTTTGTGCAGAGGAGTGGAAGACAGCAGGTGCTCCTTACTGGCATGTATAATGGCATCTTTGCTCTTTGCAAGAGGTGATGATAAAGAGGAAACTGAGTGACCATTGGGGTCTTTTTTATGTTCAGATTTATGGGGGTGCACCTCCATAAAAACAGGTGCAGACACATCTCCGGTCAAATCCACAGCCGAAGATGCCGTAGACTCCATAGTGGACACTGCAGTGGCGGCTGCCTCATGCAATGGCGTGTCACCAACTCCTACTTTAGTATAATCCCTGCTGCTCCCAGACCGGCCCAGCAGGTGGCGCTGTTCCCCTGGTCTCCTTGGAAGGAGCGGCTCCCGAGTGTAGCTCTCACCGTCTGCAATTGTCTCTGGGAGGGGCTGATACCGTGTCTCGGGCAGCAAGAGAATGCAGATAATGCAGATAAGAGTGCAACAGGCAAAAATTATGTGATGAAGGAAGTAGCCCTTTTGATTGTGCAGCTCCATAATAGGAGCAGTCAACATGCCAAAGCCAGCGCTGGCCAGAACCAGCCCAAGACCACCTCCCCTGCAATGAACAAATAAAAAGGCACATATATTTTAGACATCAGTAAATTATCTATCAGTCTTGCAGTTATAATCATTTTAGTTTAATTAAAGGGTTAGTAGGATCCAGATCCAAATATATTACTACACGCCAGCTTGAAATAATTATAGAGACTGGAAATCTGTCATGCTTGCTACTGCTGCCTTGTCATTTTAACACAGAGCACCAGGGAGTGCTGCAGTACCACCAAAGGCACTCCTTTTCATGCGGCAGTGGCTCTCTCAGTTATTGCCTCCTTTCACCATGAGATGGCCGTGTTTAAACAGTCATAACAGCCAAAACATATAATAAACATCCACTATGGTATTGACTATGTCTACTGTATGTCTGCTATGTCATGTATTGCCAGAGGTCTAAGCTAACGTGATGTAGACTTCACAGGAGGAGCCCAATGTTCATGAAACATCTGTAATATGTTAGGTGGAACTGCTATTTGTACAAGAATGTGATGTTGTAAGAGGTTTGTCATTTTAATACGAAACCAAGTTCTAAGTTAAGTATTTTCACAAAAGTAAAGTAACTTTTAAAAAGAACACTTTTAATTCAATATAGAACAAAAAAAAAAAATCCACAACACTATACATTGCAAGTTGATCTCTGACATTGTAAGCTTAAACGTATTATATTCAAAGGGCCCTCTCTATTTCCTCAGAGCACTTTGATGGTGCAGTTCTTTGAATAGATACCTGATCACAGTGGGGGTGATCTCGGCACAGAAGAAAATGCTTAGATTGCTGACAGCGTGGGACGAGAACATGCCAATGATGGAGAAGGCGATGGAGAAATTCCTATTCAGTTGATCTGAGCTATCTGCAGACAAAGCAGAAGACACACAGTCCCCCATTAATCAGTAAACAGAACAGCACTGTTTGTATTTGTGAGCACAAACATGTTTATTTTTTCAAACGTATTGTCTACTGATTTTGATGATCATGTGAAGTTTAAATGACTAATTTAATCTATAATATAAAAAAGAACAATACACAATACTACTAAAAGTTATTCCTTATTTTTAATAAAAGTATTAAGGCTACCTGAGCTAAAACATTATAAAATATAATTTGGAGAATGCAAACAAAAGCTCCAAAACAATGGCTAAAAATGATTATTATGAAAAGAAACATTAACTTTTCAAAAAGCTAGTAATAGTAATACCTTTATTCAAAAGAAGGAATAACTTTTAGTAGCAGTGTGTCAGTGAGTCATTTAAACATATCTTCATGTGATTACCAAAAATCTGTAGGCTAAGCTACTTAACATGTAGCCTACACTTCTTAGCATGCCTTGATTTGAGAATGTTATCATGCTAATAAGGTCATTGTAACCAAAAGTAGTGGATTTCTAACCAAGTATTATCAAGCATGCTAACAAAAGCTCCAATACAATGGCTATTATCTAGCTTTGCATAAAATTAAAACATTATCATCAATAATACTTTTCTAACAAGGACAGCTGTGTTTCACTAGAACTTTCATAAATGGAACAAAAAAAAATATTTATCAAACAACAATATTTTTGCTGGGTTAATAATTAGTAGGTTATTGTATTATTAGCAAGCAAGAACATATAAATGTTCAACACTGTAAGCATGTTTTGATATTACCAATGCTAGCATGCTAACAGGCTTAAATACAGTTTTGGCTTCCATAGCAAGTATAGCATGAAACAAAGGCCCCTTGCTAAATGCCATTGTAAAGTTCTGGTATGTACATACATAATGAGAGAAAAATATTACTTTTCTAACAAGCTAGTAAAAGAATTATGTTTCACTAGAACTTGTATAAATGACACAAATAGCCTTACATTTTAGCATGTCATTGATTTGAGAATGTTAGCATGCTAATGAGCTCATTCTTTACAAATACAGTTGGCTATTGGGTTCCTAACCAAGTATTGACACATTAACATTGAGAGATTTAAGGATGTTATTATCATCATATACAGCCGTGTTTCACACATATACTTAAAAGTACTTGTTAAAGAGGAGAGGGCTCTTCTTCCCTCAGAGAGATTAGTGAGACGAGAATAAAGAGTCTGATAAACATTGGAGAGAAGCCAGTTGTAAAATTCTCAGCTCAATTTCAAAGAGACTCACCCTGTTTAACACAAAGGGGATAAATAAGTAAAAGCTAAATGTAATTACATCTAGGACTCTAGTGAATGAAATACTGCAAGCTAAGTTAGTTTGGCACACACACAAAGCTTGCCAAGAGAAGTGGTGAACGTAAAACACTCTAAAATAAATCCACATGGAGTAATTAAAAAAAACAGTTACCTATATTGAGATGGTCACTGTATTTCCCAAGCACTATGGAGAGAGAAACATACAAAAAGATTAAATAAGCACAAACCAGCATTCTCAGCTTTAGTTGCAAAATACCTTCTAGTCTACACACTCAGCATAAGAACAAATGTGTGTTTCTCCATTAAGAAAAGATGGTTAAAAGTGGGACACAAGCTGTAACCTTGATGTGTTGACCAAGTTAAACTTTATGTCTCACTCATTTGTCATTGAGTAAACTGGCTTGTTGATCTGAGGGACTTTTGGCACATATTGACTAAAACAGGTTGTAAGCATGTCCAACCACTTCATTAGAAGAAACCTTTAGCTACTCACAGTGTTATTAATTTACAGAGTGCATCCAAGAGCATTTTCATCATTAAATATAACATAGCTATGGATAGAGTGGTCTTTAATCTGTCCCATTACTTTTGGTCCCTTAAAAGGTGGGATGCACTTATACAAACTGTTGTAATTCCTACATCGTTCACCTGATTTGGATGTAAATATCCTCAAATTAAAGCTAAATGTCTGCAGTTAAAGCACATCTTGTTCGTTTCATTTCAAATCCACTGTGGTGGTGTATAAAGCCAAAAAGATTAGAATTGTGTCGATTAATGGACCTGACTGTAGAACAGTCTAAATGTAAATTACTTATTATTTTCTCTAATTTTACATTTTCATTTTATTAGTTTATGAAAAACTCCATTCTCGTAACTACAATAATGCTTTAGAAATATGACACAGCATAGAGTGATATTGATTTTTTCAACGTCCCTATATCCACACTCTCCCAAACAAAATGATGACATTTAGTTATTGCTACATTAAAACACTGTAACAAAGCCACAAAGCCGTGTTATATCAGCTAAGTGCCCCTTACATTATAATGATTAATTCTGACGGTCTAGGAGCATAATAAATTCAACAAAAAGCTGAGATTTATTTTATAGTGGGTTGGCACTTAAATTGTGATTAAGAACCAAACAAGAGTAAACAGTTCATAAATGGTAAACTCACAGTTGAGCAGGCCCAGTTGCAGCAGTGATGCCAAAGCAGTGATGATCATAAACATAAGAAGACCACCTCGCCGGCCCATGAGACCCACTGCCGGGCACAACAACATGCAGGACGCCACAGCAATGCCCGCCATAGTGTAATAGTCTGCATAAAAGTTATGAAACATGGTTGTCTCCTGGGCTTCGGGGTCCATCATGCTGCGGGCAAAGCAGTGGTGAATCCCATACCCTGTTAGCCTGCATGGACAGAAAAATGGGTAGAATGATGAGTATAATCTCAATTAAAGTTGCTAGAGAAGTGGACAGAAAGGAAAACATACAGTATACAAACATAGCCATACAAACATACGCCCATGCAAGCACAAATCTTAAGCAAACACTCCCGCCCTGTGTTCTGGACGTCTAATATTTCATAAAGACAGAGCTCATGCAAAATTGATGTCGAACAGAGAGTCACTGACAGACACTGGGAGTTGAAGTATAGCTCGGCTTAAGATGGACAGAAATGGACTGATCCCACTGGAGATGTAAAAAGGAGAGCAGTGCGAGTAAGGAAGGAAAGACAAGCAGTGAGAGCAGCTTATCAATGCCGTATTGAGTCCCCAGGTTAACACAAAATGGCGTCTGACTGTCAGTGCCTCAGCACATACAGGCAAATACAGAACAGAAAATGACTTAACAGCAGCAATGAGGTGTACTTACGAATTGACACAGAGCACAACAATATTCTTCCACAGGTTCCTTGTCCCCACCATTTTTACGATACATGTTCTTTTGGGTTTCTTTTGAAGGGCTTGCTGGAGTTCTGCAAATAAACAAAGCAACTTTAAAACAAATTTAAGTCTAACATATATCTTTCAAGCCAATATCCAGAGCTAGAAAGTGATTTAATATCTGTCTATTATACTGTATTTAAAACCCAGCAAAGCTATAATTACAAGAACAATATATATGCAAATTTATAATGTAATTTAGTTGAAAATGGCAGAATCTAGTATTATTTCTTTCTGAACATCATTAATACGAATGAACAAAGCAAAAGCAAAATGAAATAACCTTTTATCTGTCTTATGCAATTCATTTTCTGGTACTGTGGTCAAAAGGTATGTCATTGCTCTGTGTAAAACTGAAACACAGCTACACCCCTGAACAACGATATGTGACATGGCAAGGTGTGTTGGATGTTGTGTTGAGTTGCCACAGAAACACGCCGCTGCTTTCTGGATACTGCACGTTCATGTTGACTCAAGCATGTGACAGCATTCCTCTGCAATGCCTCAAGGTTATCTCTGGTTATATCATTTAGGTTTCACAGTGATCCCTGGGCTCAGTCCACATTTCTGTGAGTGATAAGTGAGTGATATCCTCAACCACATCTATGCATATCACTTCTCTTTTACCGAGTAGTGACCTACGAGTGCTGATTTATGCATTTGTCCTCTATAAGAATGAGTGATGATAAATTATATTTCAGGTTCCCGAAAGCTGTATTTAGTGCTGAGCTTTAAAAGATACAAAGTGAGTGTAGGGAACAGTCAGTAACTATAAAAGACTGAATTTGTATCAATGTACTTTTCTCAGTGCTGTATGCGCTTTAAAAGAAGTAAACTCCAGTGGCAAAGTTCATTAAGGTAAAAAAGCTAGGTTAAAAAGTGTGAATAGGATCAGATGATCCAATCTCAAATATTAAGAAAAATTTACACTGAATACAATTACAGCTTTTTTCTGTCCTCAAAATTCCATCACAGTTTCTTTCCTGAAAACATCCATAATAAGTAAAGCTGCTTTTTTTTACTCTTTGTCATTTGAATATAACATCTTGCATCAATTTATGGTTTTGTAAACTTACAGAAACGTAGCAAAAATGTAACATGCACATTTTTAATCGAGAAGCTCTGTCTTGCTAAGCCCAAAGAAATAAAATAAAAAAATATTTTAGTTTGCTATATTCCGAGTGTCCTTCTTTAAGTGACGGCTGTGATATCACCATCCTTTAGCCATTAGACTTGTGTCCACCTGCTGTATGCACATCACCTCTTCATGCTCACCCACATGGGCTATAATATCATTAATTAAAGCCCTAAAGTGTTGTAATTTGATGCTCGGCACCCACTCCATCGTCTAGAGTGGTCTGTTTCTATAGAAACCAGACAGAAAATTGGCTATAACCATGTCAATATACCTTATTTAGGAATAAAGTAGCTGGGGACACTAATAAAAGAGAAGTGAACAGAAAAAGCCCATTTGTACCTGTGAGAACGTTATCTGCATCAAGCTCCATATTAACTCGGTTTTTCTTTGCAATATGCCCCATGATCCATTTGGAGCGGCCGTACTGCTGAGTAGCCAGCAGCCAACGCAATGACTCAGGGAAGATCCTGGAACAAGTACATGTAGATATCAGTCACTTTTTCATTAACAGCAGTGTTTATTTTAAAGAATTTGAAAACAAATTAGGTACATAAATGCTTGGTGGAGGGAAGATCTTGTTATTCCTGTTCCCATCAAACACTGGAAACACTATCAAGCACTGACTGTTTTACAGGCAAAGACACACACCTTTGTTTTATTATATCCAAAACAAATGAGGCATTGCCAGTTAGTATTATGTCTAAAGACAAACAAATGTTAGCACACTTTTATCGTTCTACAGTGCAAGGGCCTCAAGTTGTTTCACAAATCAGCAAACTCAGATTACATGCAGTGCTTCCCCAGCCCAATCAGCTGTATTTTTAAAAGTGTAAACTCAGCTACTTTATCAGTGGTTAGGCCACTCTGTGCCTTTACATGCTGCCTGGCTTTTTTTTTTAAAAAAAGAACATAAGTCTTACTGTCCTGAAACCTCAGTTATATTAATCATGCATGTTTGGCAATACTGTGCTTAAAATAAAATAGCCATTGCAATGAAGCTTTGACCTACACATGTTAAGATCACTGGAGTTCACACTCCATTAGGCACAATATTTTAGACACTTACTGTTGTTAATTCTTACCTCAATTATCATCACTGTACTAGTAATGCTATGGATATTTGACACTTTAATGTTAGTGTTTAAACTGAAGCTTTCTTGAAGTATGTACAAATCTTTAATTATACTCAAACCAGTTTTTCTTTTACTGGCAATGAAAGGGCAGTGCAGCAGAGACACACGTGGCTAAATTGTGCTGAGTACAGTTGAAGCTATTTACATCCAGCTTGGCCTTAGAATACATTTGTTCTTGGTGTGACATTTTTGAAATAGTCAAGTTACAGTCAACATTATTCAAGGGTAAAAACTGCGTATTTAAACGTACATATGCTTTCTGGTGAAAAGAGAAAAGAATGGTATCATTGGCTTTAGGGACTTAATAATGATTGAATCAAAATGATCAAACAAGCAAATCTAAAGTCATTTATAGCTGTTTTAAGTCAGCAATCAATATAGGACGGGGCACAAGTGATTGCATAACCTTGTGATAGTTAAAAAATGGATTTATTCTGTAATCTTTTTTTCTTAAAGATTATGTATTAAAAATATAAATTTAATAACTATAGATATAGCATCATTATGGGTCATGTTTTCTCAAACTCAATCTACTGCAGAGACTTTGTAGTAGACTGATGTGAATGATGTCCTAATAAACCATACCTATCTATGGAGACATCATTTGCTTGTATGTCTTTCAGATGCAAGTTATGAAGAAACTGATCAGATAAACATGAGTCAAGTGATGAATGGAGGATTACATACCAGATGTAGGACAGCATGAGAAGCAGAGGGCATATAATGACAGCCTGAAGGACCTGCCAGTCGCTGCACAGGTATGCCACACCGGGCAACAGCAGCTGACCACCCAGCATTACAAAATTGGCCACCATGGTCATGGAAAAACGCCACCCGGGAAGGCACAGCTCGACCCCTGAAACAGAAAGAGTGGAAGTTTTTTTAGAGGTGTATATGGATTATGTTGAAATAATATGTTATAAGAATTTTATTCTTATAATTGTGTATATTGTTTATAGTTAGTTGGTGCTCATAGTTCTCTACAGGTCATGTCAAAACATGTTGTGTCCTCCATGTTATTCCAAGCATGGTGTAGACATAACTAAAGACATGGCTTGCCGGAGGACTTCTGCACCTGGAGCCTGGAGCCTGGAGCTGGGGCCTTGAGGGGAGGGTGTATGCAAGATACACCTCCCACTGACAGCCCCCACTTTAGTGATATAAAATGTAATGTTTTGCTTACCTCTGTAAGCAAAACGCACTATGAACCTTTTGTATATATCTGTGTATTTTGCTTCTCCTTGCAAGGAATAAAACCTGGCCTTTCGCTTTTATAATATAATCTGTCTCCGTGTCTCTCTGGATAATATAAGGATAAAGAATTCTTTTGGACATATAGAATTCTTATAACATTTGGTGCCGTGACCCGGATTTCAATATTCGTTGTTTCTCATGCAAAGAGGTGAACTGACGTGCACGGGGAAATGCAAAAACAATGCATTTCTTGTAAGTCCCAAGCTGTGCTATTTAGCAGTAATGGCCAGATATCCCCTCTTTGTGTGTGGGCACGATGACGAAATCTGGACTGAAAAAAAATGAGAAGAGCAGAGAGACGAGAGAACAGAACAGACAGTCTGGCTGCGGAACAACTGGACTATTGGACTAAAAATTCAGGTAAACAGCTGTTTAATTTATTTTTGGTGTGTGTGTGTGTGAGTTTGTAATTACCAAAGCTTCCGGAAGTAGCTAGTTTTGGAAATCTGGCGTATGTTGAGCGGGCTGCATGTATTTACATCACCATAAGTTGATGTGTTTCCATGAAGTTGGCCAGCATAGGAGATTCTTAAACGCTGATAACGCTTTGTCGAGACCCTGCCTATATGGTTTATGGTGAGATTGAAAGCTGGAAAAAGTATGAGTTTCAGTCGAGACCCTGCCTGCGTGGTTTATGGTGAGATTGTAAACGGGATATTCTGATGTTAATCTGTGTTAAAGCTTGTTGTCTTGCTGGATTTTAGTTTGATAGATACCTTATGCTTTGTAAGTCTTCAGGTGTTTCTTGAAACGGAACGCGCGGGGAGTTCATTGGCCATGACAAGTGCGGAATCTATGAGATAGATAGAGCAGCTGATTACAATAAGGGTATGGGGTCTAAAAGCTTGTCTAGAGAGCACAGGAATTTATCTTAGATTAATAATCACGTATCGTAATACGCCACAATCGAACTGCCTTGCATAGCTAGTATTGTTGGTTTATGGTGCGACACTCACACGGGAAGTGTGGGATATGCACAGGAAAAGCTCGAGCTGACTCTTTAATCGAGACCCTGCCGAAACCTATGGTTAATGGTGAGATTGGAGTCCTGTCGCGTTGGACGTGACGTATAGGAAGACGTAGGCCTACGTATAGTGTTCACTGCATGTGAAGCGGTGATTTTTAAAAGCCCACGAGAGCTTTTGCTGAAGAAATGTTCACTGCTGGTGACGCGGTGAGTTAAAAGAAAAAAAGCCCACTGAAAGTGACGGGGCTTATACTGAGAATTGTTGGCAATACTGAGAATTGTTGACCTAAAGAGTTAAAGATATAAGGTGTGTGAGAGAATAAATGTGTTATGAATGGGCCATTGTTGGATGAAGAATGAGTCTAATGATGTGAATCAGAACAACGGTAATGTTTTTGTTTAGAAAAAGTTTGAACAACATGAGAGAGAGAAAGGTAACTTCCATAAGCTATTTTTCTAGTTAAAAAAAAAAAGAGAAGTAGAGAAGAGATTTTTGAAAGAAGTACACGCATGTACTTCAAAACACTAATCATTTGTATTTTGTTTAAATGTTTCTGGAGCATCTAGGTCTCGGCCTCCCTCCCTCCGGAAAACAGTGTCCTCTCCAAAAACCTTCCTCTGCACCCCACCTCCCACATGCTCCTTTTCGGCTGAAAAAAAAAAAAAAAAAAAGGAAAAAGGCTGGCAGACCTGCAGCAGCAAACACGGAAGCGGTAAGATAAACGAATTCAGACAAACGTTTATTTGTTTTAAATTTTGATCTATTGAGATTGACCGAAAAGGTATTTGTAAAGTGTGTTTGCAAATTGGATGAAACTTGAAATTAATATGAATGTAATGTATTTCTCTGAGGAAAAATGCACAATTGCCATTGGAGACGAGAGCGAGGTGGAGGTGGGCGTGACAGACGAGAGGGCACTGAGAGGAGGAGGAGGAGGTCGAAACTGGGTCCAGACGAGAGACGAGGAGAATGACCTCAGGACTGACCGATTCAACTAACAGGTCAGGTACATAAACACGTAAAGACACATGTAACTGCACACACATAAACACATGTAAATACAGACACATAACGAAACAAACACGGACACATGAGACACACATCTACAGAGAAGGATGTGATTTTGGTTTATGAGAGAAAATAATGAGTATTCTGTTAAAGAACAGAGTTGGTTTTGAATTTAATGTGACATAGAAATGTGAACATTAAAGGTTTAAAGAAGTTAAAGATCCAACACTTGGATCTAAAATAGAATTAGTGATTGATGTTTTGCTAAACAATGTTGTGTATCCATTAGTACGAGAATTAATAGAGGTCCTTAATATCAGTGTGGTTCAAACACACGGTATAACGCCAATAAAAGAATGAAAATGAATACTTTGTAATTGGGAGAATTTAAATATATGTTTTAAAGTTGGATTGCGCAGACTAATTGGGCCATAAGCTCATATTTAAAAGAAAACAAGGTTACCAGAACCTAAATAAAGAAAAGTAACATTTATGTATTTCTCTGGTTTGGTTCTAACAAAGTGTGAAAATGGAGAAAGTGGATTCAAAACAACCACTGTTTGGATTCACAGGAATGTTTAAACAAGATAACATTCTATGGAAGTCGAGGTAACAGGGGCTTCACAGCACCCTCCTTTTTTTTGCTCCCAAGAGCGAGAAATGTTTTGTTTTGGGTTTTTTTGTTTTTTTTTAGCTCCACAGACATGGTGGGAGCCTTTGCATTAAACAAACTTTTAATGTTGAGAAGAATACTGAGTTAGAAATGTCAGTGACAGAAACAGTCTGCACTGAACTGATGTGTTAAATAAAGTTTATGAAACTTAATTATGAAACTGTTTGACCTTCGGACAGGTCTGTTGATATGAATAAAGTCCACATTTGAGTTTTATTGAATCTATGAAACATGATTTGGTAAACTAAACAATTGAATTAATGAGATTGAATATGGTTTTTGAGAAGAAAGACTTAAAGTTTAAGTAATTGGAAAATTGAAATGAAGATAGTTCAAAATAAATAATAATCATTATTTATTTTGGTACTTTATAATTAAGGTATAGTGTGATCTATGCAATAAAGATTTAAACTGTAATGTAAATTGGTAATCTGGTTTTGGTGATTAAAAACATATCTATGTTAAAACAGTTCAAACTGTTAAAATGATCTTAAATGATTTTAGTTTGAAAAATTAAAGTTAATGAAAAATAAGTGAATAAAAGATAATTGTTAAACTAACAAGGTGAATTGTTAAAGTTTAAGAGCATATGCCAATGGCTCGCTGGGTTTTAATCACTATTCGAAGTGATTTAAGAATTTTTTTTGGAGTACAGGGACTAACACAAGGTCCTTTTGAACAGACGTTAGACGTTGTTTTGGTTTGGGTTTTGACAAACTTTGGGTCGTTGTAACCTAAAGAAAAAGAAAAAAGAGGTTGAGATGTTACATTTTATTAAATGAACAGTAATGATGATTACAATTTTGGTGAATTTGAATAAAGAAAGAGAGACACGTTATTTTGATTTTACATTTGATGTTAAAAGTTTCTGTTTAACATTGAGTGAGGTGAATTCTTTATGTGGCATCTGAATGCCAAATTAGGGGAAACATAAAAATAGTAATTGATGAAATTTTTTTTATGTTACGTTTAAATTAATATGGGAAAAATACAAAACAAACTGGTTTATTGTAGTGAGCAACTGGTGGTAAAACTGAGTTTTACAGAGACAGTATAGAACAAATCTATACTGAACACAATCCTGAAGAAATTTAGTTTAAAAATAAAGCAGAATTTAAGAGGAAATTTGTTGATTTTATGGTTGGTCTTTCCTTTAAAAAAAAACACAGTCACAAAGGTGATGGTGTTTTGGAGGAAAGCAGAGTGAACAGAGCAGAGGCTTTGTGGTGTGTTCAAGCAGCTGGGACATGCTGCTGTTACTGGTTTAACCCCAGAGAGGGGTCTGACCCAAGGGTGATTAAGAAATTTTGTTTTGAAGTAAGAGAAAATGTGTTTTCTTTCTGAATAAAGTAATTTAAGGTAAATTAAACAATATTTTGAGAATATTCTAATTTAAAAGAACGTGAAATAAATTGTGAATTGAAGGTGAATGTTTAAAGGTTTGTGAAAATAGATCATGAGAAACCAGATCTGATCTATATAAATTATTTATGTTTGCATCAACTGAGTTAAAATTTATCAAATTGTGGATGATACCAATTACAGTTACAGGTAAAGACCTACAACTAATGGTAACTAAAATGAAAACTGAACTAAACAAAGTGAAGTTTTAAATAGAACATAAAAAAAAGTGATGCTATTTGGGAAAACATAAAGAAGATGAATAATTAGAAATGCTAATTAATGAAATAACAATTTAAGGTGGTAATTGGGAAAAAACCATTCTGTTTTGACTTTATTTAGATTTTTTTTAACTTTTATTTGAATTTTGTTTATTTTTTTTTGGTATTTTGAGCCATGGTTGTCCCACGTCTCAAAAAGGGGGGAGATGAAGGTTTAAACAAAGCTGTGTTAAAGTGCTGAAGGGATGCTTGGTTAACCTAATGGTTAGCAGGAGGCTGAAACAACAGTGTTTAATACAGTTAAAAGTTTAAATCAAATAATGAAATAAAGAAAGTTGACAGGACTTTTCTGGAGAAGCACTGTTTAGTCTGATTAAACCTTTTCAGATTAAAGTAGATTTCCAGCAGACCATATCTGTGGAAACAGGGTTTATCTGCTGTTTCAACTTTATGGTTTGATCATTTTAAGGGCTTTTATGGTTTCGTTTGACGAAAACCTAGGAGGCACTTTCTATGGGTCTATAATGTCAGAGAACGTTCTGATTTGTTTGTTTGTTCTTTATTTGGATGGAAGCCAACTACAACAAGTATACCAGTTCAGAAAATGAGTTTTGAAAATTAATATAGCCACCACCAGTAAGAGCTAATATTAACATAGTTTTTTGAACTTATATCATCTTGGTTTACACCTATGAAGGGAAGAACACCTGTGAGCAGGGCTAGTGACGTGGGTCACATGACTTCCTGTGACATCACTCTGAACTTGACAAACGTAGAGATCAGGGACAGGTGCAGGGCAAAGCAGAAGTCTGGAGGTTTTGTGAAAGTAAGACCATTAGACCAGCATTGCCTGCTGACTGGAAACATGCGCCCTTAAAGGATCCTCGCTTTTATTTGTGTTCACATACAATGTGACGGAGAACATCGTGAGTGGAAACTCACACTTTAGGAGCCAAACAGCAGCTCCTCAAGTTCATTTGAGAGCCATTTACATCGACGACAGAGGTGTCCTTCAAGGTGTCATGAATGAATATAAGGCTAAAATTAAATTAGCATTAGGATTTGAATGTTTACCATTTGGGACAATTTATGAAAATGTGGATTAAATGAAGTATATTTATAAACAACAAAGGTTTATGAATTACAGAGATGATGTAACTGTTAATTAAAACTGAAAATGAGAGAAAACTGGTCCAAGGACTGGACAGAACAAAATAGCACTGAGCATGCTTTTAGCTGAAGAGGGGGGATCTACAAAAGGATTTCCTCCAAAGTAACACAGGACTAGTTACAGCAGAACTAAAGTCTTTAAGAAAGGACTTCAACCTCTAACAGAGAACATAGAGAAATTTATTTTGGAATAGAGAAATTTATTTTGACCTGGTTTTAAAACATATTTGGAAAACTGACTGGGATTTTAGAATCTGTATTGAGATACAGTACTTGTTGTTGTTGCACTTCCATGTCTAATAACGTTTGTTTATGTTGCTTTCCATGTATCCGGAGCTTGTTGGTGAGATTGATGAATGTGGCCATTGCTGGGTCAACATTCCTGGACATGCACCTGCCAAACGACTAAGGTCAAGGCTTTGACCTCAGATGAACACTTTGATATCTGAGGGACGTTATTGTTTGCATGAACACCAACGGGACAACAGCTCCAGGACGGATCATACTACAGACCTAAGGGCCGTATGGTTCATTGAATTGATTATGCTGAAGAGAATTGATTTTAATCATTATGAATGTGCATATGTCTCACTCCATGTGTTTTTCTTTTCGTTACAGGGACAGAAATGGACAGGCAGGGACAGGCCAGAGATCTTGAGTCCAATGGGTTGACCAGCTCAACCTCTGGCAAATTTTTCTACTTTATTTTGGAGTGACACTGTGTTTTGATTTATGATTTATGGACATTTATGATTTATGGACTTTAAAGAATTTGACTTTGAAGAATCAGTGCATTACTCTGTGGGTTCCCATTTGATTTGAAACATATCCCATTATAATCATTTGTTATGTTTGTTTTGACATGTGTTGTAAGTTAATCATTTGAAGTGATTACATACGTTTGATGCTTGATGTTTGTGTTTTGTCACCGCCTTTGGGGCAAGGGGTGGATAGAAGAGTTTTTCCCAGCTTTAGGTCATTTTACCAATGGGTCAAAATGTTCTTCTGGCTAGGTCAACGCCCTGCTGGGTTTTCGCTTCTGTCATAGTTTAAAACTCAAAATCAAGCTAGTAGGTTGTTTATGCTAATGGTTATCAGCATAAAGAGGGGGGAATGTTATAAGAATTTTATTCTTATAATTGTGTATATTGTTTATAGTTAGTTGGTGCTCATAGTTCTCTACAGGTCATGTCAAACATGTTGTGTCCTCCATGTTATTCCAAGCATGGTGTAGACATAACTAAAGACATGGCTTGCCGGAGGACTTCTGCACCTGGAGCCTGGAGCCTGGAGCTGGGGCCTTGAGGGGAGGGTGTATGCAAGATACACCTCCCACTGACAGCCCCCACTTTAGTGATATAAAATGTAATGTTTTGCTTACCTCTGTAAGCAAAACGCACTATGAACCTTTTGTATATATCTGTGTATTTTGCTTCTCCTTGCAAGGAATAAAACCTGGCCTTTCGCTTTTATAATATAATCTGTCTCCGTGTCTCTCTGGATAATATAAGGATAAAGAATTCTTTTGGACATATAGAATTCTTATAACATAATACAATCAAGAATGTGTTTTATAGACATTGCTTGCTTTTGGTTTAAATCACAGTTGTTGGTTTTTACATGTGATGCGTATGTCCAATGGCAATTAAATTTCCCCCTTGGGTAACAATAAAGCTGTCTATTTATCCATCTTGGATCCCTGCTAAATAATTTGGATATCCATTTTAGAAGCCAAATAATTCAAATTCAAGATGGAAGCAGTCTATATGCTTAATAATAATAATAGAGAAACTCATTGCTATTTTTGTCTTTAAACAAAGATTTTATACCAGACATACTGTGAAAAAACATTCCAATATTCAATACAATAAAACAGAAGAGATGCAAAAATTAACTTGATATTATTAAGAAATAAACAGGTTTGTTAAATTTTAAAAGTCTTACCAGGGACTTGGTCAGCAAATTACATATTTATACATTTTTTTCTATTAAATACAAAAAATTTGTGGATTGAAGTTGGACTGGCAGAACAGGCACAGATTAAAATGCTTTTGTACACAATTGGATAGAAATATAATAAATCAGAGAACAGAAGACACAATTGACATACGCACAATAAAGTGCCTTTAGACACAAAAAAAACATACAACTAATAAGAAGAAATTCTGTCAAACTTAATTTGACACAATTAAGTTTGACAGAATTTCTATTTCTAATGATTGGGTCTGGCTAGTCTATATGAATATAGCAAAAAAAAAACAATAAATAAATAAATTTAACCCAGATAAACAACTCTACTTTGGAGCCTGTAGGCAGGAGGTCAGCATTTACACTTGTTGTTTGTAAGACAGAGGATGGACTGAGACAGTAGGCCACAGTTACAGTCCTGTAAGAGTAAACTAACTAGAAAGAACCTCCTTGTGCTCATTTCTCCTCTATCAGAATGGAACCGATTCATTCATGCAGCCATTAGCATGCACACCTCACCAGCAGCCGGCAACCGCAGACAGTCCAATCCACTGCAGTAGAGCGGACAACTTCACAACCAATGAGAAGACCGTACTCTAATAGGGTGAAATCCTGTGTCCTGCTTCATTAGGCCTTGTATAGTACAAATCAAATTTCTTTGTTCCTAATCAGTCTTTTCTTGTGCCCAGGAATGTGTGGGGTTCTTAGATGGGCCTTTCAAGGTGATGGAGCCAGTATAATAAAGTGGCAGGCCGGCTTTATTCCAGTGGAAAAGAGCAGAATTTCAATTAGGTCTGGCCCCCTTCTGAGGACATGAATAATGCTCTCTGTTCGCACACAACTATCACAGCTGGAATGACAAAGGCAATAAGCGCAGAGCGGGCCGATGAGTGCAAGACCTGCTGAGTTTGAACTTGCTAACCTCCAGTACAGTTGTCTCAGTGGTGTGACTGTAAGTGCTGGGAGAAAAGCCTAGGGATGCTTCACTGCTCTTGAACTGCATGGGATTGGAATTCCTCAGTAATGTATGATGTGTCATGTGCACGAACCAGGCATTATGAGCTTGAAGTATATATATCTATATCATGTAGCAAGAGATGGGGATAAGGAGACATATTTATATATTTACCAAAATTATACATTAAAAAAATACACTATAACTATGTAATACACTATAGCACTATAGGAACTCAGTGTAAGTATACTTTACCATTCATAAACTATAAAGGCATGTATAGCCTTTTTGACAAATGTATTACATAACTGCATTCACTGAATAATTTAAGTTAAGACTAGTTATCTCTAGATTGCCCCACAACTTGGCAACTAAGTATTTATAATTTATACAACTATAGTTTCCTATTTTGTTACCCTCCTTAAAGATCAACTGTTTATAAAAGGAGTTTTATTGTAAGTATAGTGCAGTGATACAAACTATGAGGATAAGTATAAGAAGAAATGGGGTGTATGTTCAGTAGAAGGAACAGCAGAATGAAAAGTCTGAGCTTCTTAATTCTGCTGACCCTAATCCTTTATAACCCACTAGATCAGCATCCCCACAATGCACTGCAGCAGCCTCTGTCCCTCTGACATTAATCTATCACACAACTGATGCAAGAAACTCCCTAAATGTCGAAAACACTGTAATGTGAATAAATGAAAACAGGAAAAAAAAACATATGGGAGACATGGGCGATGACATCATCAAAGAAAGAGCCAACAGCCTATTAGTAATAATCTCTAAAGAAGATTTGGCGGTTTTTCGCTGACTATGGGAAGAGACACCCTCTGATACCGGCCGCTGTGGCTCGCTGGCAGTGTGTCGAGCTCCATCAAGAAAGACAATTGTTTATGAGTGCACAAGCACTGCCACTACGTGAACCCACAGGCTAATGCTGTAATCTTTTTACTGTCACGTGACCTTTTTACAGGTCACAGGGGCCTTTATCATGACCTCATTATCCAGATGGAACACTGGAAAACAATTCCTCTCCCCTCAAAAGTATGAGGTTTTTAACAGCTCAACACTAAAATACATCTCGGACAGGCTGGTTGCATTATGTTCCCTTTGTTCCCTTCCAGAGCCTGGGGACATCTGGAGAGGGCCTCCTGCTCGTCCCAAGACTGCGCTAATCATGATAAAGCAGCTTTTGTAGAAACAACATCCAGAACTCTAGAACTAATTTTGCACACAAGACCTAGACAAGAATGTGTCAAGACCCAGACTTTTAGGGATAGAGACCATAGTCAGTACCAGAAACATGGTGAGAACAGACAGGACAACGACCAGTGTATGTATTAAAGCTAGGATAGCCAAGATAGGTTTTCATCCAATCACAAGGCAAGCACATAAACCAGTTGTGGTCTTGGGCGGTCTTGATTTAGGGACTGTTACCATCCATCCATATTCTTACGCTTCTCCGGGGCCAGGTCTAAGTAAAGATGCCCAGACTTCCCCCTCTCCACACACTTCCTCCAGCTCTTCCAGGGGAATATCGAGGCTTTCCCAGGCCAGCCGAGAGACATATCCAGTGTGTCCTAGGTATTCTCCGGGGTCTCCTTACGGTGGGGCGCGCCCAGAACACCTCCCCAGAAAGGCGTCCAGGGGGCATCCAAAACAGATGCCCGAGCCACCTCAGCTGGCTCCTCTTGATGTGGAGGAGCAGCGGCTCTACTCTGAGCTCCTCCCGAGTGACCGAGCTCCTCACTTTATCTCTAAGGAAGCACCCAGCTACCCTGCAGACAGCTCATTTCGGCCGCCTGTATCTGGGATCTTGTCCTTTTAATCATGTAAACAGTCATATCTTGGGACTGTCTGCATTTACATGGACAGGTTCAGCTGCTCCGGGAAGAAAGACCTGTTCAACAATTTAAAGTATGCCTTTTTTTTTTTAAATAAAAGGAGGCGTTGAAGAATTTCAGTTCCTAAAAGAGTCAAATGAGGCAAATGGAGCACAAATAAACTTTCAACCTTCTTCTAGAGTCTAGACACACATCATTTGTAAATTGAGTTAGTGGCAATAATTTTATTCACAGCTTGATGTTTGGTAATATAGGACTATAAATTCTAAACTCAACACAAAGTGATTGTAGAAGCTTTAGGAGCCGTAGTTAAAAGTTTGGCATGAGCCGTGTCAGAAATGTGCTCGCTTACAAACCAGAAAGCGATATTTAACACTGAATTTTCCCCATTATAAATAAAAAGGATTATATGCAAGAACAAGTTGTAAGATTGGTTTTGAATCGTTCCACTACATTGAACATGGTGACC
Source organism: Perccottus glenii (assembly GCA_024416835.2). Taxonomy (NCBI): domain Eukaryota; kingdom Metazoa; phylum Chordata; class Actinopteri; order Gobiiformes; family Odontobutidae; genus Perccottus; species Perccottus glenii. The sequence goes on along the minus strand of CM044557.2, from coordinate 12,646,478 downwards.
TTCAACTACAAGCTCGCCATGTTCAGCTAAAAGAAGCAGTAGATTAAAGAAACAGTCAAATCCAATAAAAAAAACTCTTTGCAGCATGGCCTTTTCAGCAAACACAACTGTCTTAATTAGGAGCCAGTGGGCTGTAATGTGTTTTAAGGCATTCAACAGATCAATAAAAACTGTCTGCCTAAGTGCATCAAATATAAACAGCGATGAAATGTTCGGACAAATGTAGGGCAAAAGAAAAGCACAGACTGGAATAAATGTGCTGTACAGATAAGCCTTGAAGCAACAGGCTAGCATTTTATAAATTATGATTCTAATAAAGTTAAGCCCAGTTAGTTTTTTTGACTTTTTAATGTTCATGTGCTTTCATCTTGAAAAGTTGTTCACAGACTGAATTATTAGTTAGGAATGTTTTACTAACTAATAATAAATACTTAAATACATTTCCCGGTCTGTAGGTCATGTTTATGTTTGTGCCTCTGGGGTTCAGGGATTCAGGTGGGCAACCAAGCAGGAGGGCAAAAGGTTTTTCACTGCCGTCATTAATAACAGTGGTTCTCATGTGGTCCCATGCTCGGAGGGACCAACATTTTCTTCTATTTGCAATCCACTGTTTATCAAACCACCTTGTTCTTCCAAAACATTGTCACCTTTGATTGAATTGTCATTGCACATCTGTCAAAATGAATGTCTCACAGAATATAGAAAATCATTTAAACTATATTTTAATGCAATATATTCTGGACCACACACTCTACAACCCACTAAAAACATGCTCACAACCCACTTCTGATTCCCATCCCACCAGCTGACTGTTTTACTGGTTTATATTAATTTTTTCTCTGTTTACCTTGCTATTGGGACAATGTGTGGACACACTTTCATCTTAGCAAATGGATAATAGACCACTTTGTGCGCTTCAAAAAAGAAAAAAAGAATTAAATTTAAAAAAAACTATTTATTGAATGAATGTGTATCTCAGTGGCTCAGTTTAGACTTAACCTCTACAATTGTATTCAACCAAAGTCACAAGTATTCAAGGTTTGAAGATGTAACGACCACTTTTACTGTTACAAACGTAAAAAACCTAGAGCTGTGCTGATTGGATAAAACTGTGGTTGGTAACTCCAACTAGCTAACCAGGTATTCATTTGAAATACGTTTTGCAAGCACTTGCAACGGGAGCCCTCCCAGATGGTCCTGAGGAACAGACTACGTTCTGTGGAGCGGTTTTATCTGGCAGAGTCAGGTTAATGCTCAGCACCCAAATGATTAAACTTTGCTGCATTTGATAATGCATATACTGTGAAGATGTCCAGTTGGCCAACACATTTTAACCGAAGTTTTCAAATTATTATTATTATTATTTTAGGAAGTATGTTTATTGCGAGTACACAGTACCTAGGTAGGAAACAAGTACAGATTGAGGGCATGACATGAAAGAAACAGACCCAAACAGAGAGTCTTTCATGGGTCCCTCCTGTATTTTATAAGCACTTTTTTTTCTGTGATCTTTTATCTGACTGGAGCTGGCGTTCGTGTGCATTTTTCAACCTGGATTTTTTTCTTCTTTTTCAGGGACCACATCTATGTCACATAAGGTTACTATAACATTTTCTCCCAACACCCAGTCAGAGACGATTACAAAGCAGCCAACACAGATGTCACTGTCATCATTTTTAATGGTCTCTTTGAGCTCATGCATAGCTATAGAGTAGCTGTGTGATATATCCTGAGTAGCCCTTGATCCTTTCAAGCACTGAAAAGTCTATCGACTGAAAATAAGGTCAACGACATTGATTGGTGCCTTATCAGAAAAAGAATGCCAACTATAGGCCTGAGTAGCTCAAGGCATTTACTTTAAACTGCTGCTGAAATTACAGATACCAAACCCAAAAAGAAAAGCAGAAAATCTACTCAAACACAAAAATAGCCCAGATTGACCAATCACTTTGGGCAATGAATAACTTAATATATTAGAGAAAGTTCAAAGGGCTGATCCAGGACTTTACTCTGGAATGTGGCGAGATTGCATAATGTTAGGTTGTTCCCATAAACAACTCAAACATGCCTATTAGGTCATCCCGGCAGCCGTTATGATTAAGAGCTACAATAAAAAACAGATGTAGGCCAGCGATGTCAAGTCACGTTAAAAGAGGAAGTCTGCCTAGCTGCAGGGAATGCTTAGTCTGCACAAAATAGAACTTTAGCCCTGCTTGTAGAGGAACAAAAAATCTTTGACCTATTTATCAGGGACAGCGTGGGTTGTGAAGTGAAGGACGGGGACTGTCTGGACTGGGCTTTACAATGAAAATTCTTTTATTCCACATCTATAGCCAGGGTTATAAGGGACTGAATACATCTGTAATTCAATTTCTCTCTATTTGTATTCCACCATGGTGATCCTTTGTTTACATGGGATGGGCGTTTATGAGTGTGCAGCTCTGAGCCAATCACAGCTAAGAGGAGAACAACGAACCATGCCAAATGACAAAAACTGATTCAAAGGCCATAATAAACCTTGACTTGACTTTTACTCACCGAACACTGTTTTTGCATTTTTCCACAAGGCTCTACTATATAATCTAATGGTTTCTTTTGTCTTGAGAGAGTATCAGGGATTTCCATTTATATCTTTACTGCATAGCGCCTTGTCATGATTATCCTTAGTTTAAAGCACTGTGAATGTATAAAATGTTGTCTCACTCACAAATGACGAGGCTAAAGGAAGCCTGGTTACAGATAAACACTGTAGTCAAGCAGAAACAGTGGGCATCGTTCGGTGCCATCCCCTAGTGTCTCGTCAGCGTGCAGGGAGATTAATGTTTCTGGTAAAGTGGAGGGTGCCGTTGACAGAAAGCACCTCATTACCAGTGACGTGAAAGGACAGCAAAATAAACTAAAGCGTCACGGCACGGAAAACCCGATAAAACACCACACTGCAGCTCAGGGCATACATCAGTGATCACAGCGCCTCCGCGAAGCAGCTTTCCTCCAATGTCAAAAGGGAAGAGAGTCCTGTGGCTTGGAGACACGAAAGGCACCGTGTTGGCATTGTATAGTCATAGTCACAAGGCAGTGAATATAAGAGGAAATGCTCCGTTTCAAACATAATCATACTACACTAGACAGGTTAAGCACCAAGTATTAGTCACTAGTCAGTTCATTTAAAGGAATTGTATACAGCACTTTATACAAGTTGAGGAAAGGAATACAATTGGGTAATATATTATATTTTTTTTCCTTTTAGTTTCATGTGTTTGTAAGTTAACTAAGAAAACAAAATGTTGCCGAACAAGCATTACATTCCTGGATGATAACATTTTGTCAATGTAGTCAGATGTAAAAGATCTTGAGCTTCAAGCTTTCGTCCAGATGCCTTTGTTGAAACCTTTTCTTGAGTTAGATATGGTTATGCAGTTAAGCCAGATTTACATGGCTTTTGGTCACATTGTATAATATAATGATTGAAATGAAAGACTGATTGCTTTGGCTGACAAATCATTTACGTATTGTTTTATCATCATAAAGATTGGCTACATGTCTATAATGGTAAATGTTTCATATTATTATTGCGCAACTCATAATTCCAACATCTAGCATTTCTCAAAATCTCCAACATAACCACACACATTCTTCATTATGTCATATGTCACAGGTGTACAGGTTATGATATATAATAATACGATAATACAATATGTCACACACAGGCCTCAACCATACACCTCCATAAATATGCCTTATTTGAATCAATAATAAATAGACAATGTATCGCTTACAAAAGGGTTCTGTAAACTTGGTAAAACCCTTTGTGTAAATCAAACAAACAGACTATTGTTTCACCAGTCATCATGGAAACTTGAAGAGGACCTAGACAAACCAGAATAGAGTACAGCAACACAAGCATCAAGACCCTGTTAACTTACGCACCTTCTCCAAAAATCAATAAATAATGACCAGGTGATCCAAAGCTATGCCGTCACTGTCTGCATTCATGTGTCTGTTTTTAACTCTGGATGCTCTTCAGACACACACCCAGGACTTGTACAGGCATGCCAACTCTGCTTCATACCTAGAAAGTGCTTTACAGAGATTTGCCACAGAACGCAGCCTGTATTTATGTACAATACCTAATAATTAATAACAAAGCACAGTGTGGTTCATTTTCTTACTACAGCTTAAGGGTGGCAATTACTTATCTGTCCCAGAAAAACAGCTGATTGCAACCCTTTGCAAGCTCATGATAAAATATGAATAAAAAATACAGGAAACTGTGGCCCACTGCCCCAAAAAACACACAAGCTCACACAAACATTCTCAGCAGCCAGCTAACATGACTCAGCTAACTCGTGTGTGTAGTACATGGGGCTTGTGTCGGGGTATGCGTTTACTGTTACAACACCCTTTTAGTGCTATATGCTCCCTGAGCCCACCATATAGTGCTCGTATAGTGGCCCATAGCAAACCAATGCTAAAAGGCCTAATGTAGACACGGCTGATGGGACAATGAGGTAAAAATAGCTGCAGTGCATCAGATGACTTTCTATAGCTATGGGCTCTGCTGTGATATTTGCAATCCTACTCTGTAAAGATCAATGCTATAAAGACATTATGCATTTGACCAGCTTTAAATGTTCGATGTACATGCAAGGGGGCAACACTTAGAATGCTCGTGTCAGTTCAATAGGTACTTAACACCTAAGCAGGTGTTATAATGTGTAATCTAATTCTTCCGAAAAATCCATCAATACTTGCTATGTGTTACAAATGCATGTTTAGAGCTATTTGATTTAGTTTTATGTCACCAGGCACAAATCCAAATATTTTGAAATTAGTGAAAAATAGGGCAGTGCAATTAATCGCATTTGCAATTAAATCGCAATATTAAAAATTGCAATTTTCAAATGCAGAGGCCACAGTTATTTGTCATTTTTCACATGTTGCAAAGAATATAATTAGATGATTAACCAGAGAGTAGACACTGTGCTACGTTGTGTGGTACAAGGAGTATATCGGCCGTTTGAATGTCATGGTCAGAGAAATAAAGTGGGCCAGGTGAGGAACAAAGACCCCAGAGTTTAAACTCAAAATTCAGTGTGATTTTAAAACTTAAACATGTCATTCATATACAGTAATTTCATGCAACATCTAATGTCTTGAGAACATATAGGCCTGGCTACAAGAAACATGAGTTTGTTAAGTGTCAGTCATATTTAATGATTGTGAATATGTAAAAAAGCAGAAAGAAAATAATTGCATAAATAATCGCAATATTGGTTAAAAAACCTGCAATTAGAATATTTTCTTAAGTCGCACAGCCCTTGTGAAAAACCCCATCAGTGTTGCTAAGGAAGGCCTACTAAATACTCAATTAACAGTTAGCAGCACAGAGAGACAAGGACAGAAGCACACACACCTGCCAATCAAACTGCTTTAATTTATAAAAAAAATGAATTGCTTAAACAAGTAGAACATTATTTGCTATTGGATCCCCTGACTCACCCAGCCTTTGTCTATTGTATACAAAAAAATAATAATCTAGTTTCTGTGAATTTAAGTTGGATTTTAAAAAGGGCAGAATAAACTAACCTGGCTTGCCAAACTGTCTGTGTTGCTACATCTTAAAATCTGAAACATGCCGCATTCCTGTCTGTACAGCTATATTATTGTTCGCACACACATTATCAGGATGCAAAGTAAGTAAAGTTTGCAAAGTAAAGAATTAACTGCCATTTGACAGAATTAGATATATGTAAAGAAGAACAAAGGCCCCGTTTTAAATAAACACAATTTTAAATCGAGTTAAATAGCCTTGAATGAAAGAGATTCCAGACCCATTTTAAGTAGACATGAGATGTCAATGGGTCTGCCTAATTAACAGAACACAGTCTTAGGGCCAATCTAAGTAACTAGTCACAGAATGGTAGTTTCACCAACAAACATCCCAGATCCATAAAGACGATAATACACATAAGAAATAACTTGACAGCTTTACTTTTTAATGAGATGAATCTCCACTCTGTTTGTCTTGTAATGAAGCAATTGATTGGCTGCAGTAATGTGTTATTGAACCCTTGTGCTTTCTCCAGCACCCGCTGTTGTGGAGTTTAGTCAATACACTGGCTGCTGGGAAAATATCATGTGACCTTAGGTACACATGACCAGACAAAAGCAGCATAACAACACAAAACCTATGGAAGAATCCATCATGACAACCTTTGTTCAGAGTTATACAAGCACCACCACCACCAGCATGCTTTGGTAAACAGATCCATCATTAATAATAATAATAATATAAAAGCTAAAACGCCACAGCAAGGTTTTTTGTGGTCAAATTAAACGTCATTATTAATAAATTGTGCAACTGCTGCTTTCTTACTGTCTTTTGTTTTCCTGTTTTTACATACTTGTTCTGTGTTGTTTGTGCATTTCTGTCTAGTTGTATGTACCTCCTTCTGCATTGGTCAATTACTGCAAGGAGGCTTTTAGGATTTACTATCAGACCAGACTAGACAGTATAATAACTTTGGAACAAAAGTAAAATCTATTTTTATGTGATTTAGTTTTTACTGTAGAGAACCTCACTGAAAAGGTTATCGCTATTATCCGGTTTAAAATTGAAACACAAAACACCACATCTAAATTGAAATTAAACCACTTCAAGAGTAAAGAAGTTAATGCTCTGTAATGAAAATGTGTCCACGCAATAACACTCAGTTTAGTAAATGTTCCCAGGTCACAGCAACACAATTACTAATCTTTCTTCTAGCCGAGTGCAAAACCCACAGCAGGAGCCACCAATTAAAACCAAATAGCTTTTTGATGGGGGTTGATTGTTAAAGAGGTGCAACGATAGGGGAATGCTGATAGTGGTGCAGAGGAATATTATTACAGCAAATATTAATGTTGTGGATTTATCACTGTCCACTGAACTATGGCTGACTACACATGCAATGTGCAACCTTTTACAATTGTGGACTTGTTTCAAAAATAGTTCCAAATGAAGAAAACACACACATTCTCAAGTGTTTACATTTATTAAAGCCGTGTTTAGACCACGCAAAGGCTTTTCTGAACCACAGAGAGGGCCCAGAACTAGACGCTGAAGGTTTTAGGACGGGGTGGGCAATTATATTTCCCTAAGGGTCACATTAGAACATGGGACTCTTGTGGAGGGCCAGGCCAACACGGTGAACTCCTTGTGCTTATTTCTTTTTCCTATAGTTTAAAGTGTGAACTGTAGGCAAAATGATATGTGCAATAAACACTGTACATTCAACACCAGAGTCACAGCTGCACCTCCTCTTTTGTATCGCTGCCAAATATTGAAGGAAAAAAGAAAAATATATGCAGTGTTTAATTATCAACTGTCAACTGTTAAACTGAAACAATTATGCATTGCTAAAGCTGCATGACCTACATTCTGAATTAAAATAAAGTGAACTACAGCTCCTAGTGAACTATATGGATTCCTTAAAGCTGTAATATGACAGATTTATTTATCACCATAGACAAAACATCAAAATGCATTTGAAAAAAAACTAACATGTTCGAACAAGAAAATTCAGTGAACCTGAAATGCAACAATGCAATGCGACCCAAGCTAAGGCCTATTTTGCTGCAGTGTATTGCTGTATTCTGTGCAGTGCATTCTTCTTGGAAAAATGAAAACAGTGGTGGTTGCACTAGAGTGAATGTGTTGAAGAAAAGCAGGACTTACTGAGGACATATAGAGAGAGGGTAATCCCTGCCAGGCAGAACCCCTCGAAGAAGCGCAGGGTGCTAAACATGGGCACATTGATAGAGAAGGCCACAGTGAGACCAAACACCAGCATAAACAGCACTGATATGATCAACACCGGGTGTCGGCCGAACCTGTATGAGAAAATAAAAAAGGATTGGATTAGCCATCGATTCTTTTACCATGTTTGTCTTTATAACGGGTCATTCATGGCTGGAGCGCTCAGCTGTCATAAGTCAATCAGCTTATATGAAATGTGACAGGAAGCAGATAGTTTTCCTGAACAGCGTGTATCTGTGTTCTAACAAAAGGTTGCATGTTAACATAATGACACCATTGAAACTGTCTCTATGCAAATTCATACGCAAAAGTTGCACAGAAAGCTATAGTCTGCATGCGTCCATGTAGTTGCGAACTTTTAATAGAATCCAAGTCGTCATGGCTAAATTATGGTGGTCATAATAAAAGCTAACATGTGCGAAAGTCCACTAGTAAACTAAACTGTGTTCACATTTTTCATCAAGTGGAGTTTTGACATATTGTCCATCACTCACTGACAGAATAGAGCCCAATATACAAATTTTAATTTTACTCCTACTGGCAGTTCACTAATCCAGTAATGTGTGTCTTTGAGCATCCACAGAGAATCACACATGGGAAATAGATGGCAGTGTGAGAATAAACTGTATATCCACAACCAAAAATACAAGGAAGGGTTTATGCAAACGAGATCTCACCAGTCAGCAAGGATCCCAAACACCAGGTATCCAAAGATGGAGCCAACCAGGAGGGAGAACTTTGCAATGTGGACTTTCCATGCCGAGTCGCACACCAGACTCCACTGCAGAGACAAGGAGAAGAAACATTAATAGTTAAAGCAGAGGTAGTTGCATTGTCAGTTTGGCTAGCTTTTTAATCTGTTTTCCATTACTTTTTTTCCATTAGACAGTAACTGAGAGCAGCAACTCCTTTACCTCAAACAAGTAGAAAAACTGTCTTCTGAATATGGGATAGCAGATTATGTATTCTCTGTTGTAAAGCAGACAGATTGACTGGGAGAGCCAAGTCACTGACTGTAAAATACACAACCGGTTTACACTTGATATATAGACTAATTCTCCTTTAAACACAAAATTGACCAATATGTATTGCACTGAAATATGAAAATGGTTTTCAAAGACACATGAATAATGATTCGTTTGCCCTCTCTATGCAAAGGTAGTATGTATTTGAATGTCAAACACTACAGATCCAGTCCTAAACACAGGGGACCAGAATTGATTTAAGCACCATTAACTTTGTCTTGAGGTGGTATTTACAGTCAACTTTACACGCAATAACTGTAGAAGGAGGTTAATGAAGCAGAGGCAAACATTTGGTCATGACTTGGTAGAACAGTATATGTTTGCAGCTTGTCGTCTGTGAGCAGGTGTGCTGAAGCAATAACAGGTGCGTAGGAAGTGGAGTTTAATTTGTCAAATGAACAGAGAAGTTAAACAACACAAGAAAAGCCACAGTGCTATCTCTTTGCCTGGTTCGTTCTTTTAAATGTCTCTGTGAGGCTTATCCTCTTATAACCTTTGACACAGTGACTTACGCCAAATGGAACAGGATTACTAAGAACCACCCAGCATTCACATGATCCAGGCATGCCACTTATTCACGCTTTCAGTATCGATGTCAGCAGAGAAAAAGACAGAGGCAGGAAAACAAGTTCCTGTTGTGCAATCAATAGCAAAGGGCCAAGAGCTGGTTGAGGAGCTGCATCGGAAACACTAGTGATGAGTGGGCAATTGCATAGTGCCTTAAGTGATGACAGGGCAGTGAGTGTGCAGCACAGACATCTGTGGGTCACAACAGTCAGATAATTACTGTAGTACAGAAACAGTTCTGAGTTGTGTTTTTTTCCATGTTATAACTTGTTTAAGAACCAGTAAAACCAACACCAACTGAATAAATGGACACTTTTCATAGAACTGGTGCAGACACAAAAAGTTAAAAAGTTAAATAGAATTCAAATACATTTAAACACTCAAGGCTAGCTCCTCTGGTGTCATTGGTGATAATATTTGGTCGAATCAAAAGTTAGATTTCCATGAACTTTAACTTGCATTTTGTTGAATATGAGACATATAGGTATAAATAATAATATAATACTGGAAAGAAAACCGCAGTAACATAACTCTGTTGAAACAAGAAAGAGTGAGTAACACAAACATTCAACATTCAAAACCTTCATGAACAGGCTCTGATAGGTGGCAGATTACCACATGAAAAGCCACAAAATCACTACCTACAGGAAGTAGGTAGTGACTTTGATCTTTGCAAAGCAGACAATGCAATTGATTTGGTGATAAGGATACATTTGCTCTATATTGTGCAGCCCAAGGTCACAAAAACATTTTATTTTTTTGCACCATTTTTCTTCTTGTAAACAACACATTTATTGAAAAAAACGTTTTTGTGTTTGCACCAGTTCTATGAAAAGTGTCCATTTATTCAGTTGGCGGCTATACTGGTTCTTAAGTTATAACATGATAGAAAAAAAAAAACATGACTCAGAAATAGTGATGATACAGACTGTTGTGACCCACAGATGTCTGCACTGCACACTCACTGTACTCACACCTTTGTCTTACTCATTTGAGAGTGATAAATTGTAAGTCACCAAGTTAAAATGTATAAATCAATTAATATATCAGCTGGAAAACACAAAGCAATTAACGGGAAAGAAGCAAAGTCGTTTAAACGCCCAGGGTGTACAGCCACCAATGATGAGGGCACATCGGCGAGTCTCATTATTGAAAATGAAAAGACTCCGACGCATATAGCTGCACATCACTGGCCTGTGGAACCATGCAGAATGTTAGTAGGAGGGTTTTCAAAGGATTGCAGATGAAAGACTAAGAAAGAAGGAATAATAACTTGTTTGTTTCTTTACTTTTACATTTTTTGACAGAAATAAACTAATTAAAAAATATAATAATAAAGAAATCAGATGGTGGAGAGAATGGGACAGTGAGAAGCAGTTGTGAGGGAAAAACACAAGGAGACTGCTGCATAGTTACTGCCTAGCAACAGAGCATTGCTGTGGTTATCAGACTTCCAAGTGCAAGTTTTAACACCACTGCTTCAACACTTTACTCTGTTTAAAAGGAGAAGAAATCTGCACATATTCAGGAGAGCAGATCTGGAGGCCACTAATGTAGCCTCAGGCATATTGTCGAACTACTGTATGTGTGACTATGTTTAAGCTCATTTTCATAGTAAATCGGAGCTACAGTACTCTATGTTGGTTCTCAGTAAGTTTTACATGGCACCCAAATTTACAGCATGTGGGTATGGTAGACTATATAAGCAATAAAAACATAAAAGAACTAAAGGACAGTAAAAAAACAAAAAGAAAATGACTAGCCATGGAAAATTTAACCAGTTTCCATGTATATGTAAAAACAATGAATCAAGTTGCATATTATGTGTTACATGTTACGTTTGCCTGTGTCCCATTTACCTGGAAATGTGGAAATGTCACAACATTGTGATATTTTTCCCCAAGGTTATAAAATCATCAGAATCACACTGTCCTATAGCGTTCTATAACAATAATATATTTAATCAGCAATATGTTGAATATTGCAATGACAATTTAAAAAGCAGTGTACATTTAGAGTGAACCTTCATGTGTAAGAAAAGTGATTTGTTTGTGCTTTTGTTTTGAAACTATACTGTTTTTGGCTTTGTCCTTCAACCGGAATGTAGGTGGTTCGATTCCCGCTCTCCCCACAGTTCATACTGTCGTTGTATCCTTGGGCAAGACACTTAACCCACCTTACCTCCAGTGGCTGTAACACTGGTAATTAGAAGCTCAATGTAAGTCGCTTTGGCTAAAAGCGTCAACTAAATGAAGAGACTCGTCTCTTGGAATAGAGACAAAACGTCCAAATGCTTTTACTTCAACCTTTTTTTCTTATGTAACAAAAATTATTTCATCATCAAGTGTATCTAAAACAAAGTCTACAACATCTGCAGCAAACTGAGTTGGACACTGCATCATAAATGTTGGCCAAATATGACATGGTATTTCCTATTTTCATCATAGACAGACTGAAACTAGATAACGTTCATCATTCTCAGTCAGACTATTAGTCACTGCTGGCTTGTTGACAGTTTAGATACACAACAAGTCACCGAAGAGACTTGGTATGCAATGTAAACTCACACAGGTTAAATTCCACCACTTAACAAAGGTCAGGGCCCCTTCGACATTCACCCACCCAGTTACACAACACCATTTATCAGAGTCTTGTCACACACACAGTTTTATCTCCGGGACACATGGGCGGTTTTCCTGTGAGCAGCTGTCAGCTTGTGTGCTGACTTTGTATCCGCAGTGGGGTCATCTCCTTTTAGACAGCTGAGACAGTTTCAAAGTGTCCCACACTCCTGCTGCAGGATCTGTGGATGGAGTCGACCAGCTGGATAAACAGTGGAGGGGACACAGAGCAGAGGCCTGCACAGTTTTCTGACTACAGTATCGTCTTTCAAATCTTTGGGTGTGCAGCATTCAGTGCAGTGATATGGGGGCTCTGGGTGTACCCGCCAATAAGCCTTTAGAACATTTCTGCCTTATCACAGGCTCACAACACTGCAGCGACCTTTCTAAAGTTATACAACTAAACTATAACAGCTATTTAGCAACAGCAACCAAAATTCCACTCATTTTTGGCCTTGACCTGCTTGTATGATACTTTCAGAAAGCTGCAAAGACTAGACAAGATTACATTAAATCAAATTTGTAATGTAAAAAAAACATAGGAATCAACTCTATGGTTATCTATTGCCAGTATATTACTAATTCAATAGTTAATACCAAATTCACTGCACTACCATTGCAGTTAGAGTATAGGCTAGGCAGATAATGTGGAGACAAGAAAATTTGAATAAACAATACAAAATCCACAGAACAAAAACAGACTTTTTGACAATTTTAAATCCAACATAAATCAGATTTGTATTAATAAAGTTTACATTATTAATGATAACATCCCAACTCTGGGTCTAAAAGCTCTTTATGTCTGTTAAAAGTTTGCCCACTGCAAAGTTGTATAAAAAGTATCACACAGAAATGTCCCCTACACTCGCAGTCCTGAGTTTAATAGATATGAAATAGAAATGAAGATCACAAAATTATAAACTGAACTACTAGCAGATAATACTAGAGGTAGAATGACACTGGTCAATGGGGAAGTGCATACGAGTTTCCAAATATGCATGTGACACTATAACAATATAGGATGGCAGCTATTGTGGTTACGCTTTACAACAAGATGGAAGAACAAGAACTGTGCTTGATATACATATTTAATTTTACCTATTGCTTTAGTAAAAAGGTAAGATACACACAATAGAATTCTTCCTTGTATTAAGACAGAGGAGGAGTTTGTAAAGTTGGCCTACTCAATGAGAGGTTCCTTAAACTTTAAGTGGCTTCATCAAGCCTCTCTCATGGAAGCCCTTATGCGGGCCTCGAGTAAAGGCGCTACAATACAGCCAGATACCTCCGCCCACCAGAGGGCAGGCTCCAAAAGCGGAAATGTAAGGAGAAATCCAATGGTGACTTTATGATTCATGATGGTAAAATCATGTTTACAGCCTGGTACAAAAGATGGCACCGGTCTCTAGAGCTAAATTTTAACTACATGACAACTTTGGGGGGGTCAGATTTTGATTAATACGTCTGTTTATGCTATCTGAAAACTATTGTTTTAGTATGCAGAAACAGCAGAAAAGCCCAGATGTAACCACCTTTCTATTACCCTGGGGTAAGGCCAATATCATTGAATGGGGGAGCAATGAGCTTGAGCTATCCACTATATATGTAAAATCATTGGGCATCACGAGTCAAGGATGCAGACCAAACCATCACGCTACAATAAAAAAAAAAAATCTTAAATCCAGAACATTTAAACAAAACCTGCCTAAAAGAACTCAACTCAAAAGACAAAATACCAACTGATTTGTCTTTACATCTCCGCAGAAAGCTACTGTAATTTACATTGTTTGGTTGCCATTTATATGCATGCCCTGAGGGAATTTAGGCTTGAGTGCTCAGTATAGCTTGTAATCATGAATTGACAAAACAATAATCATCACCAGCATTTAGACTCTCAAGGACATTGTATGCAAAGCATCTGTGGAAAGGTTAATCTTTTCTGTAAAGAGCATCTCAGGCCACCTTTCCAGCCTGTAAGTGCTGCTGAGTAGGGTAGGTTTCAAAGAGACTGCCTCTCAGTAATGATATATTCTCATTTGAAGGCTCAGTCCAATTACAATGGACCCTGAGGAGAGATCTGACTCAATTAGAATGGGTCTCCACATTAACCACTTGGAATCCTTCACCACAGCTTCAGCCTCTGCCAGCCCGCATCACAAGGCTACATCTTTCACTGCATCTACATGAAGATATCCACACTAGGACTCAACGGGGTGTACAGATTAGCATGTGTTGGTCCATTTTGTCAGATATTTCATTGTGGTTGACACTCTCAAGTTTCACAGCCAGCTAAGCCCAGTCATGTGCATTTAGGCCAATGGAATCTAAACAGAGAATAGCCTAGTCATCACTTCCTGATGCCATGTTACATCCAAGTTTATGTGCCCTGCTAAGACAAAGGGCAGCTTGTCAAAAGGTGAACGAATGGAGTAGAAGCCGGTCAATTCGGCTTTAATTTGGACTCCATTTAGGGGTTAGTCCGTGCCATCTGATTAAATTTCTTGCAGTGGTGACCTTGTCAGAATGTGAACTGCATGGGTCAGGGAAGACGAGCGCACTTCTACCAACTGCTCAGGACTGTCACTGAGCCACACTGCTGGTAGTGTCAACATGACATTTGAAGGTATTTGTGCAAAAGCAACTGTCAGCATGGGTGAACATACGAGCAGTCAAACCGTCATCTGCAGTGTCTCGATAAACACAATGAATTCAACCCCAGAGAGACCTAGTGTATTTTTTTTTCTTTTATGACCTCACATCCAGCTGTGTATGAAGACTATTTCAAATACCCCTTGTGTATAAAACACTTTAACAGACCCCAGGTTATTTCACCCCACCCACCAAATTACACAGTGCAATCTCTCTAATGGCTGAGTTGAAATGCCAAAGCTGCATCTTATGTTGTAATTTTACTGGGGGACATTATCAACAATAACGTATACAGGACACAAACTTCACATCCCAGCAGTCCTATAAGATAAGGCTTTTGATGATGGCAAGTCATATCTTCAAAAAGTAAGGATTGTGCAGATAAAAATGCAATTTACTGTTAGTTCACAAAAGGGCAAGGGGGTTATCACCAGGCTCTGTGTATACAAACATGTTAGACATCTCTTGTTGACCTAGATGAATACAGATATTGCATTTTAAAAGGAAAGGCCACAATTGGAAGTGATGGTTTTCCCTCATGAAGTAGACACTGTTTGACATGTTTTGTAATATTATGATATCAAAACATATTAAAGTGCTGCAATACAGATCTAGGTCCTGTTTGGTTAAGGCTGTGATAGGGCGGGTGATGTTTGGCCAGGGATGGGGTTGCATTATTGTAGACTGTGCACCAGAATGACCTTTGCTCCAAATTAAATGCTCCTGCGGCTATTATGTCCATTACGACCGGCAAATTCCACCGTGCGGGCCTGGTGCTGATGTGTGCCACTGATGCCATTTCTGTCTGTGTCTAACACTTTATGTATCCGATTAAATGACTCAGTGTCAGCAACATGTATTCTGTTACCCAGAAGATTAGGGTTGGGACATAGTATCCTTGGTCTCTTGAGCATAACTGACTTGTGAAAGAGCATCTAATGTGCATGTTTTATATTTTTGGCAACAGGTTTTTGACTGTACATATCATTAGCTGGTGGCACATGTCGATGAATGACATAACGCATATCCGACAGCTGAAAACCTTCTGACATTCTTGCTCAATACTGATAAGTGTATGGTCCTATTTCTTAAAAGGCATGACCAGAAGGATACAAAAAAGGTTGAAATGGGTTTGTACACCTCACCTGCCTCAGGAGAGTAGGTAATAAAACACAAAGGGGAATGGCAGACTGTAACGAGTGGGTGCAAGTTGTGTGTATGGCTGCTTTAATAATGCATAGGGTTGACATTTCCAAAGGAAAACAACACGATGAATATAATGGTGCTCATCCTCTGCTGCCTACCTTAGTGACCACATTCTCCACAAGCCCAGTGTGCAGCTCAAACGTCCACTCACTGCACCTGCACTGCATGTCGGTGTCATTGTGGTTGTAGCTGTGCCTGCTGCTGCCGTAACTTCCATTGGCATTGATAGAAGTGTTCAAGAGCAAAGCATGTCCTGTGCTGGTAACGTTAGTCAGGTTGGCCAAAGGTTGGACGCATGTGTTATTGGGCTGAGCCAGGAGAAAATTATCAGAGTACTGAGTGAACCCAATAAATATCGCCGGGATCCATGTCAGCACAATCAGCTGTTTCTGGTACTTCCCAAACCCCCCGAGAAACGGCAGCACTACTCCGTCAGTGCGCGTGAGCAGTCCCGGCGAGCTTTCTGCGGACACAAACCCGTTCTCCGGTTGATGGTCCTCGGTGTCGAGCTGCACCACGGCCATCTCCGTCTCCGTGTCTTTCTCCCACGCCGTTAGACGCTTCCGCTGCGCAGAGAAGAAGCCGGGGGTTTGCAGTGCTACCCCCTGTCGACTCCACACAATGCGTCAACAGTGAGAGCCGTGTGCGCAGTCAGTCGCTCGAATGGAAATAAGACGCACCTCTTTATTTTCAGGAAGCACTTCCCTCCCGCCTGGCTGCCGAGCCGAAGCCGTGCGTTTGCTAACTTCTAAACAAACTGCAGTCAAAGAGAGGGGGCAGGTTAGATGTTATCGCCGTCGTCGCGTGATACATTTGTTTCCCTTTCGCTCTTCCGTGTGACTGGGAATCATTGGTCGAGCTTCCTGAGGGCGCCACAGGTAACACACCTGCCCATAAAGCGTCTCAGCTGCTGACTCAACCCCAACATGGCCACCTGTAACCGTCACACTGCGACCTCTTCACGAGATATCTATGGAAGAAGTGTTGCTGGGCCAAGTGGTGTCGTCCCGTGTAAAGTGTCTGTGTGCACAAACACACGCCTGTTTATTGAAATAAAAGAAGGCATTGTTAAGGACTGGCTCTGCCACCGCCTGTTTCTACTCCTCCAGCATATATGAGAACAACAGTCAGCACAGAACAACTTTACTGCAGAGCCAGTCATTATCATTTTCATGTGTTCCAACTTATTTTTTAAATGCCACAGAGGGCATGAATCCAGCATGTACATCAGCAAAACCTATGAAGGTGTTATGCATTTACAAGAATAAGAAAGGTCACATTAATATGGCACAATGTAAATTAAAGTTTAGGACAGTAATTGTTGTTCAAATACCTACTAACTTAAATATTATACAGCCACCTACCTCTTTCAAACCCCACTTACTTTTAGTCTCTTTGTCCAAAATGTTTGAATGAAGGCACAATTAGTCTATTTTTATTTTTAAGTTAAAACTATTAACTATAAAATACTATGGTAAATTATATTTTATTTATTATATATTTTTAATTTACTATCTATGCCCATCTGGAACAGTTCGATGCATACAACGTTGAGAAATGTGTGACCACGTGACAGGCTCCGGTTGCTTTTACAGAAAATTTAGCAATGCTTCCCCCTGCTGGCCAGGATGTGAGAATACACTTTATGTCACTGCTCGTTGTCTTGGATCATGACATCAGAATAAATACTGCATATGTAGCCTAATAACTACAAATAGAGTAGGTGGCCTACTGATCAATTTTTGTATTGAAAGTTAGTTTCCTAAACAATGAGCATATTTATTAAATAATGATTGCACCCAATGCTATTACTAATTTTTGCTTTAAGTGACCTTTCGCAAAGAAGTAGCCTAATACCTTCTCTTCTGACTGGTCTGCAGCGCTTCAACATTTTATCACGTACACTGACGCCCCCTGGTGGCTGACTGCAGGAACACAATTCAACGTTGGAAAAACATTTTGTATATTTTCCTGTTATATGATATATCTAAAATGTCAATATACATTGTGAATGCTCTCTTGAATTGGAGTAATGATAAGATTTTTGTTTTGTGTTTTTACGCATAACACACACCTGTCAAATTATGGTGTTTTTACTTTACAGTAAATATATGTAGTATTATCTCTCTCTCACACACAAATCTGTTCAGTGAATAACGCTTTCGATGACACCGTAGCAGTTATAAATGGCAGCATGCCAACAGAAACCTTCTCGGCCGTTGTGGTTTTTTCAATCTCACAGGGCTGTCTGGTATCATTCAAATGCACCTGTACCCTCCCTAACAACCAGGTGTGTCAGGTGTGTCACTGGGAGCACGCCCTTGTGCTATGACTCAGACTGCTGTGTCTGTGTAAATGTTGTGTTTTTGTCGCCATGTACCAACTGGAAGAAAAAGACAATCAGAACTCTAAGGTGTGGCTGAACTTTCACTGCTGAAGAAAAAAAATCTCACTTTTTTTGTCTGTGTTGATGCAAATGGCATACAATTTGGGCAGGTTGTGTATTTTGGGGTGAATGTTTTCACGATTTTCTTTTTCTTTCAAGTCTTAGAAATGCCTTTTAAAAATAGTCCCTTTTGAGTCCCTTCAGCATTTTTTTGTGACATTGACTCCCATTCAAAATGCATTTTGATGCAACAACCATTGCAACATGATTTCAAAATCAGATGATGTTGGTGTCATTTGTGATGTGTTACAGAAATTGAAAAAATATGTTGACACAATATTTCTATAGAATTCTTGAAAAGAGCATTTTTTTTGTGTTTGAGGGACTCTGATTGTGCAAAAAATGTAGGGACCCTCTAAGGGTTAAGATAACTATGATCACTTGTATAAACTTTTATACAAATAAGAGATATCAGCAAAAACCATAGGCCTACAAGCCTCCACATTGGAGACCTATTATTATGTGCACTTCGGGTTAGCAGATAAAGCTGGTAAAACATTGTGTAACTTATTACTTGGGGTCAATGTTTGTCAAATCAAAGCTTTATTTTCAGGTCTAAAGGCCATGCCCTTTTGATAGCTCTAAAGATTTGTTAGATGTACTGACTGAAGCATTTTTCCAAGAAGTCCGTTTGTCCTATAAAAATGATGGTAACACTAGCAACCATCTGTTTGGTAACAAGCTGCTGAGAGAAAAAAGAATGAAGGCGCAACATTCATAAACAGGATAATGCCAATTGTCTATCTGACTCAATAAACTTAATAACCAGCTGTCAGGTCTTTCTCACTGTTTACTCAGGGGATGATGTCAGCTGCTGTTATATCAGAAGTGCGTCGAGTAGTGTCAAAAGATCAGTATGTCTATGAATCACTTAAGGTAACAGCTCAGCACCTAATTGCTGAAACATGACCAGGTGTTATTCCTACATTAATGTCCTTTTATGTCTTCTTCTGTATGTCTCACTATTTTAGTGCAAATATTTTAGTGCAAAGAGCAAACGTCAGGTTAAGTATTCACTATATCGTCGAAGAGACTTTGAGCTTTTAGTGTGTGCCCTGTGTGGATAATGCAGACGACGGGCAGGTAATATTTAACCATAACAACACTAAACAAATGATAGAGACTGCGAAGAGAGAGGGATGCTGCTCTGATGACATACCCACATGTGTAGATCTAATCAGTTCAAGTATGAGCCACACCTCAATAACTCTGCTGTGATATTCTGGAACCGCTCCTCCATTTTGAGAAACTGCTTATTTCTGGTATGAGGAAGTAGTGTTAAAGTACAACGTTTTTAGTGAATGATAATAAAATGAGGGTAAATGTGTATTGTATCAAGGGACAATGTTCAAATAATGATGGTGGTGAAAATAAAATCTGTGAATATGACTTTCAATGCTCTATATGACATTCTCACATGCATTCAGCATTAAAAGCATTAGGTTTTAACAATATGTTTTAATAATATACGTAGGTCCTGTGTTAGCGTATTCCCTGTTTGGAAAGCCGACAGAAGCTAAGCTGCAGAGACTAAATCATGTACTGTAAAAAGGCAAAGTCAAGTCAATGTGGTCCATAGAATAATTACACAACATATGCTCCTGGTTCAAACAGCTACAGAAGATGCATGTACATAATAAAACAGAAACAAAAGTACTTTAATAATTAGAAATGCATGGAAATGAATTGTCAATATAATATGTACCTCTGCTAATTCTAATTTTGGGACTTTCAGAAGCCCTAGCCCAAGTTAGCTGTTATGAAAGTGTGTGTGAGCTCAAAGGAACATTCACATTAAATAAACCAAAAGTCAGAACCAACCAAACAGTGAAGTCTGTCAGTGAAGTCAACGTGTGGAACAGTCTAGATCAGGGGTTTAATTTGGCCCTCCAGCGGTCTTCAGGTTTTGTGACTGAAATTGCAAACTGACTACTGATTCATTCTCCAATGATGGTTGAGCATATTTATTCAAAGGTAAATGGGCAATTTCATTGAAGAGGAGCCATTGGGTTTATTTACCCCGAAACAGCTCACTGCTCTGCACAAAGAAAACCGCTCAGGTAGGTTTAGGCAGACCTTATAAGTTCGCAACTAGTCAAAAGTTAGCAGCAGAAGCTTCAGCCTGTACTTTTTTACTTTTGAGTAGTTAACTTGTCTTTATTTAGTGGTTTTATAAACTACTTGTGTTATGGTTCCTATTCTTTTCTTGTCTTGAATCACCAAAATAAATGGGAAAAAAAACAAAATATGTTTAACTTAATATTAACCATACATAGTACAAAACGTTATGTTTGTCTGCGTCTTTAAAGTAGTGGTTTTCTGAAAGTTACACTGTCAAAGACCCCCTTTAACTTAACATTTTGTGATGGGAAATAATGCATGATAAAATAACAAGTACTTAGTCACTTCTTTACACTTGTCTTTTCCTTTCCCCAATTTTAGTTTCACTGTCAAATATGTCTAATAACTCTTTTGTTAAAAGTGTGTGTCATAGGGGATGGTTTTTATGCAGCATCAAAGCTCAATTGAGTCGACATGCACAGTGTTTAATGATTTCATCAATACTTCCATTACTACAGTAGGGTGTGTGGGTAAAAGTACTGTAAGCCAAGTTCATTGTGTTGAAGATATGTAGTAAATAATCACCTTTATCCAATTAACGTGCACTCCCTCAGATTCATAGCCCTGTATTCTGATACATCCCTTTCCGTGTGAGGGCCGGTGTTGGCTGCTGCTGCACATGTTCAGTCCTGCAGCATGCTTTGTTTAGAGAACATATGATAAATAAGATATTTAAACAAACTGGGCCTACCGTGCAAAAATGCAAGGGTGGGTCCTTTTTAGTCACATTTTAAGAGTTTGTCATGATAGGAGATAAAAAATGAGTAAAGCATGTTTGTTCTACTTTTTGAACGTTTGACAAGTTGAGCCATTGGAGCAGCTTTATGGAATAATCTTTAAAAGTAATTAGAATTCCTATCGAGGGCGTTGGTTAGTGTCTGACGCTCAATTTGTCTCGTTTTTTTCTTTGCGACACTTCTGTGGAGTTGTGTTTGGGCTGAAACACCAGAGGGCACAATGTGTTCATCAGGAGCAAGTCTTTCAAAAGTGAAGGGAGAAGTTGCTACAGCATATACTTATCATTCTTTGGCAGTCTTCCAAATCAAGCATTTTTAACAGATTTAACAGTATTCCTCATAAATTTCACAACTCTAGCCTCTCTATTTCTTACCTCATGATAGTTTGTCACAGTAACCCTCCCTCCCTTTCACTTTTCAGAGGAGTGACACACCCATCCAGAAAAAGAAAGAAAGAAGAAGAAGTCCAAACAAAAAGATTAAGACGAGGCCTCAGTGTCACAAAGAAGTAGTGTATTTTAACTTCAAGCACTAGAGCAGCTTCATGAATTCTCAAATGGGACACTTGACCTCAACAATTTTAAACTGGAGATGTCAAATTCTTTACAGAACCACAGCCCCTCACTGAACTCAGATGAACTGGGTTTGTCCCGTGAACAGACAAATAAAAAAAATAAATATTACCTTTTACACTGCATTACTTTTGTTCCTTTATTTAATCAAATAACAGTGGTAGCATGATCATTGTGAAGGGGTTGGAACAGGGAAGGGTGAAAGATTGTTATATCACAACAGTGCTAAACATTTTTAAGTATTAGGATTATGTGTGTAAGGCTTTAGCTGTGGGTGTAATAAAAGCTACATGAACTGTATTAGTTATAGGACTACCTTAATAGCATATGTTTAAAATAAAATATTAAAATAAGCTTTCCCACCAAAGGTTTTATGCCTAAAGGGCTTATTAAAACTATTAATTTCTTAAAATGCCAGGTAAAATGCAGGTTTTGAACTCTTTCCAACAAGTTAACGGTTGACTCTCGAAGTTAGCGCAATAGTATTTTTTCAATAAAAGAAACACAACTGCAGCGTGCTCCTATCACACAGGCTTTAGCGGTTGAAGTGTTTCGTAAACACAGCAAAGGTGTGGTTTGAATCCAAAGGCGAGCTGCTTCCGTCTATTCACGCCAGAGCACTATCTGCGCAACAGGCGACTGGGAGGAGGAGACGCGCAAAGTCTGGACCCTACAGTCCAGAAACTAGTTCACAACAGACGACCCTTCGGCTTTACTCGAAGAAGACACGACAATGAGTATACACGGCTCAAACTCGAGGCTGGGCACGCTCGGCCTCAGGAGTAACTCGCGGCCGGATTTGTCAACTTTACGAAACGAATATGTCGGTGGGAACGGCTTTGGGGGGGAATACCAGGATGTTCCCGGAATACCAGGATACGTGGTAACCTCCAGCTTTTCCCGGTCGTCCAGGCACGGTGGGGGGGTCGGAGGACAGAATGTGCAAGTCAGCATGGGGCCCGGCGGAGGCGGGGGGTTAAGGTAAGAAACTGTCACCTGTTGCATTCATGGCTCACACAGGTGAGAAAAATAAAAACGAAACAAAAAATAAAAAACAAAGTCAAATGCAGCGGTTAAGAAACAAATTAAGACAAATACGTAATACACAAACGCACAAGTAAAGACGCGTTAGCAAACATCCAGAAGCTATAAGGTAATGGTTTAAGCTAACTTAGGTCAATTGAAAGAAAAATGTCATCCAAAAACCTAACTGTTAACTATCTCCTTAAAAACATAGGCTTTACCAGTAAACATGTGCACCTGAGTCACTGCCTTTAAATTGTTTTATTCATTATAGTCCTTTACTTTTCTATAACTGTGTAATATGCATCTAATCCCAGGTGTAGCCTGTTACTCGGGACTTGTTGCCCAATGTGCCGGTGCACTGGATTAGGGCAGAGAAAATACTGGTGCACACCCCTAACTTTTACAAAATGATGTCATCTTCAAACAAAAGCAAATTTACTTTTCTGTGTTTGAGTGTACAAGTTACTTATAATAATAAACGACAGTGTTCTCACGGCCTCAAGATGACCCATCTGACTCTGACTCAAATTCAACACTACACAGCAACGGAGGAGTGTTAGTGTTATGACCATTTAAGCTATAGCCTACTCATTACACAGTTAATGTCATGTCACTTGACACACAATGAATGAAATACAGAGAATATTCATCCTTCTAATAAGTCATGTTGCACTCTCATTGTTGCTGAAGTAAAATTGTATATATTTTTTTCTCTGTAGTGTACAAGGTGTTCAGCAAAAGGCCCAATTTCTCACAAACCAGTGCCAGGAGTATCTTCAAAGAGCAAAGATTATTCTACAAAGTGTAAGTGCACTCCACCATTGAATTTGTTTGTTGTTTTGTCAGAAGTTCAAAAACATTCCAAAGCACTATATTGTTGTCTGTTTATATTACTTGTAGGGTTTGTATTTCAGTATTAGTGTCAAGTTACGACTAGCGCTTAGGATGATTATTTGATCTATGGTTAATTGTGGGTTTTATAGGGAGGTTCACCCATGGATGCAGAAAAACTGCTGGCAATATCTTTTGAGTCAATGGAGCAACTCAGAGTCTGTGGCCTAGAGCTGCAGGAACTTCAAATTCCTAATGACATCTTCAGAAAGTAAGAATGTGTGCTTTTCTAATTGTTTTATGTTGTAGTGGTTGTAGTTTGTAACATTAACCAATGGTGTACACAGACAGGCTACAGTTGCAATGTAGAATGTTTACACAAAATACTATTTCTATAAAAAAAACATTCCCTGCACATTACAGAAACATTTGGCTAAACTACCAAAATAAAAAGCATTACATCTTCTTTAGATTATTAAAGAATTTTATTAAACTGCATCAAGTTGCACAAAACATTTAGGGAGACTTTTTTTCTTTCTTTCTGTAACCTTTACAAAGATTTATTGTTTGTCTTGTCCACCATTGCAGTTTGGATCAGTTCCACCACATGCATGCTTCGATGCAACAGCAGCTTGCTGGTGGGATGAGCATCAGACGCACAAGAGGCAGCATTGGCTCTATGGAGGGGGGCAGGCTCTTTAACGATGCCATGGCTTGGATTGCTCAACAAAAGGTAAGCCCTGAAGACTTAGCAGACATTTAAGAAGTCTGGCGAAGTATTAGTACAAGCTAGTGCTGTTGTCAGCCCTGTTCTTTCACTATGAATAGTCGCATCTGCTTGTGACTGCATGCCTCTGTGGCTGCACCGGTGGTTTTCATGTGCAGTGAGGAGGAGGAGGAGGAGGAGGGGGGGGGGGTGCATTTACCATATTACTTCTTCTGACCTGCTGTAACTGAAACCATCTGGACAGTGTCTAAACCTGATCCGTGAGTGAAAGAGGCTAAGCGAGTTGCAGAGGGCCTGAAACAATGAGGAGATAGAGAGAGCTGCTATTTGAGAAAAGAGACAGTGGGACAAAGTAGACAGAAAAATGTAGTCATTCTTTATTTTTACTCCTTCATATATTTTTGTCATTGAATATCTTCAGGGTCAGGTGATCTGTACCAAAGTCTGACTAATTTGAATTAGACCCGTCAAAAAAACTTGTGTGAAATCTGATATTCTCCGCTGACTCCTGTTATGGGACAGGGTGGTTTAGTCGATCTCTAACACACTCATGGGAAAACGCCCTTTGCTCACCCAACCCTCCCACCTAACCAAAAACACACCCTTTCACTCTGTCACCACTTGCAGCCCTACTCTTTAGAGATTTACAGTTTATCAATATATATATCAAAAACTACTTTCTATAGCTTTCTTATCAAAACTTTTACGTTTACATAACTTGAGATACCAATGGACCAGACGTTAGCTGTAATGCTGGCAGTCTGGACCTCTAAGCAGTTGTTTTGTGTTGCTTCAGCCAAGTGTTCATGCAGGAAGGGAGTGGCCATAGAACAAAAGCCTTGTGAGAAAAAGGACAGGCGGAGGTTGGTTTGCTTGTAGAGAACTCTTATCAAAGCTCAGGCCTGTGAACAAGGGGGGAATAGTTGGAATATTTTCCAGCCTGACAACGGTTATAGAGACTGTGCTGCCACCTAGAGGGCAAACAGGGGAACAACACAAAAACTGTAGTTTTGGTGACGCAGTAAAAGTTGTATTAACAGCCCCAAATATAGTTTTATAGTGTTAAAGGGTTTTCTGATAACATCATATAACAAGTGCATAACAGTGGCATGGTTGCAATCTTTATTATGACAATGTTCTTTTCATTTTTATCTACAATGTACCAACAAATAAAACAGTCATAGCAGCAAAACAGTATTCATCTACAACATAGAAATAGAAAATGTGTAAGTGCCAAATACTAAATGTATTATGTGTTTTTTGGAATTACTGGTAATTTTACCACATTTGTGTTACTCTTTGATTAGATTCAAACATAACCTAGAATTATTTTGTATTTTGAAGCGTATGATTGAAATGGCTCCATTTGGGGAAGACTCTGCCACCCTCGACAAGCAAATATCCAGTCATCAAAAAGTCCACAGCTCACTGCAGCGGAGCCAGGAAGTGGACCGGGCCAGAGATGACTTGGTAATCCTTCAATTTGGGTTCACTTTTAAGTATGGAAGTTTGTCAACATTGTTTGCTGTTTAACATCCCTTTTATTTATTTTTAGAACACGAGATATGACAGGAACAACTTGCATATGCTGGAACAAGAATGGGACAGTATGCAGGTAACTATTAAACGAGCATAAAAGTGACATAGTTTAATTAGCTTGTCGCTATTTGTTAATGTCCATGTTTATTAAATGTGTCTTTTGTAGAAAATGTCCCACAGTCGTCTAAGTCAACTGCGTGAGCTTCAGGGCATCATCGAGGAAATTTCCCGAGCCATCATGTGGGTGAACGAGAGAGAGGAGGAGGAGCTCATCTTCGACTGGGGAGACAAGAACATCGATCAGTACATCCCCAAGAAGCAAGAGAGCTACTCTGTAAGAAGCTGGAGCTTAATTATAAATGTGGATAAATCTGCATGCATCATTGGCTTACATTATGTTTGTTTGTTTTTCTGACAGAGGCTGATGAGGGACCTCGAGGAGAAAGAGAAGGAACTGAACAAAGTGAAAGTCAAAGCAGATGGACTCCTGACCAATAACCACCCAGCCTCAGACAAGATCGAAGTAAGAGACCGTCTTTTGTATCGTAGTGGTGTGACACTCTGAAAGGCCACACTAGTAAATAAGATGACAAGAGGCTAAAGACAACACGGAGTAGTTTATCAGTAAAGGAAATGACAATAAAGTTTCCAAATATCTCAGAAATAATACAAAAAATGGTTCCTGTGTTCTTCTGGTACATTTTGTTTCACATTTAAAGTGCAAGAGATAAACAATGAAACATTAGATACATGGTTGTATTTGCACCCACGTTTGACCTTTGATTCTCTGAGGTTGCTCTAGTTCAAGGAGTGAGGTTTAGGGATAGTCAGCATATATTTCCTGCACATAAACCCAGCAGAATAAAAGAAACTGGACTAAAACAGTGCCTGTTGTTAATTATACGATCAATAATTGAATAATAATCTTGGAAAAAATTGTTTCTTAAAAAAAAGTAATATAATGTCAATAAGTTAGGCAGCTCCCTCATGGCACTATTTCTGAGTCCAATAGTTTTACTGTATCCATGGCTATAAAGTCTCAGCAAAAAAATCTCCAAATTAAGATAATTAGTTTCCTTTTCCTCCCATTTCCTCTAAATAATAAAACTAAAAGGGAATACAAGGATTGCACTTGTCAGTTTTAAAAAGCATGACAGGAATTGAGCATAGAGAGAGCCCTAGCTTTCATTATGCCATGAATTTTCAGATGTTATGTTGCTGTATGATGAGACTTAAAGCAGGTATCTGGTCGTGTTGTATCTTATCATGACAACACTACTATCATATGATTTATTATTGTTTTTCATTAAGTCATTAACAACTAAAATGTCTTTGAGAATAGCTAAAGGATTGTAAAGGAACACATTTGCCCCTCATTGCTTGACAAGTACGCTCTTATTAGTATTTACGTGTGCCCATAGGCTTACATGGACACCTTACAGACTCAGTGGAGCTGGCTTCTCCAGATCACTAAGTGCATCCATGTTCATCTGAAGGAGAACGCTGCCTACAGTCAGGTAAGAACACAGATCCTCTCTCTCTCTCAACTTTAGATGAAGTTTCATTTGTAAACACTGATGTCCTGTGCAGTTTTTTAAAGAAGCCAATGAGACGTACTCTAAGCTACAAAAGGAGCACGAGACAATCCGGAACAAGTACACCTGTGACAAGAACACTCCCTGGAGAATCTCACTGAACTCTTGAAAAACCTGGAGGTATTAGTCGCAATACTTCAATGTACAAATATGCTTACAATAATGTACATACTCAAGGCCCTTGTTTGAATAGACAGTTGAGCAGTACTGTTTATTTTTTTATATTTTACAGAAAGAGAAGGAACGCATAATGGAGAACAGAAGGCAGGTCCAAAGCCTGGTCAGTAAGTCAAAAACCATCGTCCGACTCAAGCCTCGTAACCCTGAAGATAAGAGCACCACTCCTGTCATTGTCCAGGCCTTATGTGACTTTAAACAGGATCAGGTGAGAAACATGACAAAGAGGCAAAGTGAATGAGATCGAGTGTATTTAGTGTAATTCTGTGTTTATTCAGTGGCTGTGTTGTCCTTCAGGAAGGTAGTAGGTTCGATTCGCTCCCCACAGTTCATACTGTCGTTGTGAATCCTTGGGCAAAGACAAACTCTCACCTTGCCTCGTATGAATGTGTGAATGTTGAAGGTGTTGGAGAGTGGATAGGCGCAGAATGGCTGCCACGCTGTTTGCCTGTCATCTCCCCCACCCAACCCTCTGACCATTGGATTGGCAAACTACCACCAGTGTGTGACTGTCATGGAGTGAATTTATATGTAAAGGTTGAGCTCTGGAAAGGCGCTATATAAATATAACAATTATTATTATTAGTGTAATTCTGTGTTTATTTAGTGGCTGTTTGTTTGTGTATGTGCTTCAGAAAGGGATTTTGAAAGGGAACGAAGGAATCCTGAAAGACAACTCTCAGCGCAGCAAATGGCTTGTGACTGGACCTGGAGGACTGGATATGCTGATTCCCGCTGTTTGCCTGCTCATTCCCCCACCCAACCCTCTGACCATTGGACTGGCAAACAAGTAAGGAAAACTTGTCATGGCAGTATTTACTCACTAAATCCCCCAGGTTTTAGTTTTAGAATCTTACACTGTGTTTATTCTTCATATAGACTGATTTTTGTGTTGTTTTTTTTCCAGAAATGAGCAGTACTATGAAGCCATTATGAGCATCTGGAGTCAGCTCTACATCAATATTAAGAGTCTAATATCATGGCAGTGTTGTGTCAAGGATATTAATTACATCAACACACTGACTATTAGCATGGTAAGGAGATAGACAAAAGAACAAATCTTACCCCAACGACTGTTCGTCTCATGCAACTTATTGGAATGTGCTGCAGTAAAAGGAATTGCTCTCTTTCTTTTATTAAAATGATATTATGTTTCTAAATGTGCCTTTAAAATAAAACACACATATTGTTAATGGAGCTTTACTGTAGAATGGAGCTAAATGGACTTTTACTTATTTACTTATTTTTTACTATTAACAATAGGTTAAGTTTAATAAAGTGAGCTTAGCTACCCCTAAAACCCCAAAATATCTCATTTAAGTTCTTTCTAATTAACATGAATAAATATCTTTGCAGCTGGCTAAGATGCGTCCTGATGAGTACCGCAATATCATCAAAGGACTGGAGACCCACTACCAGGAGTTCCTGCGCACAAGCCAAAGCTCAGAGCTCTTTGGGGAGGAGGATAAGAAAACCATCCAAGGCCACTTTGATAAAGCCCAGAACCACTATGATACACTGATCATCCAGCTGCCCAATTACAGTAAGTTCAGTCTGTATCCGTGTGTAATCAGTACAAAGCAATACAATTACCACAACTAACTCAACCTTTGTCATTTTTAAAGGGGAAGAGGAAATTAAACAAGAAATATCCACAGTGGTCAAGACCACCCTTCCCACACCCGCACCCGTACCCGCCCCCACACCCACGCCTACCCCTCCCACCTCGAAGCTGAGCATTTCCCTGCTCAGAAGTCTGCATGAGCTCCGGTACAGACTACAGAAGTCTGAGTCGGATCTCACCGATCATCTCCATGTCCTTCTGGGAGAAAACAGTCTGCACGAGTGTTCACTTAACATCCAAAACCTACAAGTATGTAATAAAATATATCTCTTTGATTGTGAAGTTAATGAACTTGACTGAGACACAGCCACATGAATGTAAACACGCCAGACTGTTCTCCCACACATACCCTTACATAACATAACATTTATTATATATTGATTTTCAGCTTTCATACCAAGACCTTGATTCCATCTATGAGGAGTACCTGCGTCTTCGGGAAAGCATCACAAAGCAGCTCGTGGGAATACCTCGTGACTCTGAGCAAGCTAAATTCCTTCGCGCTGAACTCGAATTTATCAACGGCAAAGTGGTTGGGCTGCAGAGTCTCTACCCTGTCTACCTGCAAAGGTAAATAAATGGAGCTATATTAAACAATATTTTCAAGTTTAATTTTGTCCAAAATGAGTGAATCAAAGTGAATACTTTGAAATGTAATGTAGTAACTGTGTGTCCTGAACAGGCTGACAGCTCTGAAGGCCCTACTGCAGAGCCTTTTTCAAGCTGAGGATGTTATCAAAGTTTATGAGGCCCGTCTGACAGAGAAGGAGACCACATCTCTGGATGTTAATGAGATTGAAAACTATCGGAGTACTCTAAAGGTTTCAAAAGCTTCTTTCTTCATTATCTTTCTTCATGTCTTTTGATGGTTTCTGAATCTGACAATGCATGCAAACATTGTTCTTTTAATTATGTACTACAGTGAACAGCAAAATGTGAAGTCACAAATGTTTTTTCTTCTGTTACAGCAAATGAAAGGTGAACTGGAGCTCAGAAAAGATGTGCTAACAGCTCTGGAGTCCAACCTGGCTAAAGCCGTTCAATGTAACGGGCAAATATCTGATTCCTTCCACAAGTGTGACATAGATTTGTCCAAGTATGGAGATCTGGTGACCCAGATGTGTGACCGCTGGCGGCGCATCCAAACCCAGATTGACAGCAGGTAACATTGTATTCTTGACAGGTCAATATGTCTTTACTAAGAGTAAGTTTTGATCAAAGCCTAAAAATAATCTGGAATGTTTTCTTCTTCCTCTTAATATTTCCTTGTCAGAGCGTTGGACTTGGAGAAGCAGGAGAGCCAGCTGAAGCATTATCAGCAGACCAGCACTTCCGTTGAGCAGTGGATAGACAATGCCAGGAAGCGCCAGGATAACCTGCAGATGGTCAAACTGAATGACATTCAGACCCTGATGGACCACCTCAACAAGCAGAAGGCACGTTCGCCATGGTTTATTATTAAAGTGTTGTTGAAGTTTGAAATACACAATATTTTAATCAATAAGAAAGCACAGCATACCCAATAGTATATCACTGTGTTGTTATTTCATATTAAAATGGTGTCTGAAAAGATTTTGTGAAATTTATGTCCTATTATTTTTTTCCACAGGCACTGCACACTGAAATTAAAGGGAAGAAGGAGAAAGTGGAGGATGTTCATAAAAATGCAGACACTTGTGCTGGCTCCATTAAGGTTGGTAGTTTGTCCAAAAATGTTTATTTTTTAAATTTATTTATATTTTCCTTGTAGTTTGGTACAACTCCAAAGCCCTCTTATGTTTTAGGACTATGAGCTGCAGCTTGCCTCCTACAGCGCAGGACTGGAAACTCTGCTTAATATTCCCATCAAGAGAACCATGCTGCAATCCCCTGCTTCAATTGTGAGGGATGAGGTAAGACTTTTTTTTAAAATAACAGTGTATCCACTATCAATTATTTTGTGTTAGGGTTTAACCATTATAACTAACTGAATATCTTTGCTTTGTTAGGCCGCTGACCTCCAATCTCGCTACATCGAGTTACTGACTCGCTCAAGTGACTACTGCAACTTCCTCGGAGAAATGCTCAAGAGCATGGAGGAGCTAAAGGTAAGTAGATGATTATGAGGAGTAATTCTAGTTCATCTTGGGGTTGTATTGTAATGAAAACTGGTTTCCGTTTCACTTGGTAAGTCAAAAAATTGGTATATGTACCACCACGAGGAAGAACAAAGAGGGTTAACGACACAACCATAATGCTTTAAACCAGCAGTATTTTGCCTTATAAGCACTAACACTTTATAACTACACACTACTTAGCATTAGTCAGATATTAGTAACTACTTGGGTCGTGGCTGTTCCTTAAGCCTAAAAAAAAAAAAAGTTGCTGTCAGTATGAGGGCAGAGCAGACATTACATTTAATTAGGTGTCTTTAAGCAATATATTTATTAAACTAAAACTTCTAAAACTGGACAATGGATTGAATTTTGGTTATTTTTCTTCTAATTCCTTCTTGGCATTTTTCAAGACTTCAGACTCTTAACAGTTGTATTGATTTTGTCCTTTCAGTTAAAATAGGTTGCCTTATGGCTTTGACTTGACTGTATGATTAATTATGATTGTTTATATAAATTATATTTCAGCATCTATTAATTGTTTATTTGTTACCCATTACTTTTTTTTTTTTTATTGTACTGAATATCACTGAACTTAGTTTCCCCAAAAATTACTTTGATAACTTGTTTTATATGATTCACCTGGATTTAAATTTTCTTTACATTATTTTATATAGTTTAGTTTTTAAATATCCTTGTTTTGTATTCTCTACACAGATAAGAAACACCAAGATTGAAATGTTGGAAGAAGATCTAAGGCGCCTAAAAGAAGAATATCGAGACCGTAACCTAAAGTATAAATCTCTGGAAGACGAAATGATGCGTTACAAACTGGAGCATGATCAGTTAAAAGATCAGCTCATTTCTACGGAGGAAGTAAAGAGAACAACAGTCATGCAAGTTAGTGCTGCCAGAGACATGACACAGGCCCAACTTCAGGATCTGAACACCGAATTGACCAGCATTAAATACCAGCTTGAGGAGGAAAAGAGGAAGCGAAGGTTAGCAGAGGAGCGCTATACAAGCCAGCAGGAAGAGTACGAGGCAGCAGTTCGTCGTCGACAGAAGGAACTAGAGGAGCTCAACTGGATCAAAATTGATTTGGAAAAGTCAGTGAAGGACAAGGAACGTGAATTGGAGAGGATGAAGATACTACTTGAGGAGGAGGCAGTTAGGCGTCGGAATGCGGAAGCGGAGACCTCAAAGGTAAGATCACAGTGCAGCCAGGAGATTAGTCAACTTAAACAAACTTATGAGACACAAATCCACGTGACAAAGACAACCATCCTGAAGCAGTCCCAGCAGCGGGAGGAGAACACGACCGAACTGAAACTGCAATGTGACAGACTGGCTGCCGAGAAGAGAGACTTAGAGGAGGAGCTTAGGAGACTGAGACAATCTATTGCTCTCACGGAGGAGCAGAAAAACAGAGCAGAGGAGGAAGCCAGCCAGCAGAGGGCAACAGTCACTCAGGAAACGAGAGTGCGCACTGAGTTGGAGGTGCAGATAAGAAGTCTCAAGCAACAGAAAGGAGAGGATGAGCTCAAATTGAAGGAGGCAACTAAAAGCAACCAGGAAAAATCCAGACAAATCAGTGTGCTCACTTTCAACCTGGAGGAAGAGGAGAAGAAGAGAAGAGCATTGGAGTTAGAAATCAATAATTTAAAACAATCTGAAGCAGACCTGAAAGTAAAGAATGCCTCCTATATTGACACAATCAACAAGCTTAAAGTTACCGAACATGAGATCCATATTACCAAAGTGGAGTTGGAGAAACAGACCAGTGAGAAATCTAAAGCTGAACAGAGTACGACCAGGCTCCAAAGCCGTATCCGTGAACTTCAGTGCTCTCTGGACGCATTGGAGGCCGAGTTGGAGAAACAAAAGAAGTCGACACAAGAGGAGTTTACACGAAGAAAGAGAATGGAGGCTGAGTTAGAGAGGATGACACAAACATGCAGAGAGCACACAACTACAATTACCTCACTCAAATCTGTTCAGATCGAGGCAACTACTGTTGGGAGGAAGTATGAGCAGGAATTGAAGAACCTACAGGAGGCACTAGACAAGAGTTTAAGGGAGCATAAAATTACAAAAGATGAGCTTACGGCAGCCCTGGCCGAGATTAAGGCACTAAAACATAAGCTGCAGCAAGAACAGGCCCGAATTCAGGAGTTAACCCAGCGCACTGAAAGCTTGTATAAAACCATTGAGGAAAAGAGCCGTCAGCTTAATGAATACACAGCTGAGATCGAGAAACTGCAATCTCTTACCCAGAAGCTAACCAAGGAGAGACTCCGGGTAGAAGAAGAGCTGAGGGCAGTAAAACAGGAAAGAGACGAGCTGAAACATAATAAAGACTCAGTCACTGGAGAAAGTGCCGCTCAGATCTCGGCATTGCATGTCCAGCTTCAGAATAGCACCAAGAGAACATCAGAACTCCAGGCCCTCATCAACGACCTGACCAGGGAGAGGGAAAAGCTTAAAATGGAAATAGACAAAATCCAAAAGCAATCAATTGAGGTACTTTTGAATGTATAGACGGATCAACTCCATGGCTCAACTAAATTCATTTTCCCACTGCTTTGGCATGAGTAAATTAGATGTCCATGTAATTTGTAGATGACCCAACTCCTAATGACACACTGTGTGTTGCATATGCATGCTGTTGCACATTTAATCACTGGAACTAACTCACGTAATTGATCACTGTGCACTAATCAGTGTATTGTATGTTGCATTATTTATGTATGTATATATTGATTTTTTCTTTAACATCAAGCCTTATTGGCCATAGTAGGACTTATTACTTACATTTTAATCAATATTATTATGTTATATGTACTGATTTTATTAAGTACAATCCATACCATAATACACATAGGTAATGTACAATTTCTAAAGATGCATAAAACTAAAGCATCTTATCTAAGCAAATAAATACAATTCATATATATATATATATATATATATATATACATACATACAAATATATATATATATATATATATATATATATATATATATATATATATATAGTGATTAGTAATTAGTTTTTGCTTGGGGCTTTTGCTGTCTGTATTGGTTGACATGACTTTATATTTTAATTGAATCATTTATTTTCTTTACAGACAACTATCCTGGTTCATGAGTCTCAAAGCCAGTACACTGAAGTCCTCCGGGAGAAGGACAGCTTGCTTGCAAAGATGAAACTGCTCGATCAAGAGAAAAACCGCAACCAACGTTTGGAAGATGAACTGAACCGCATCAAAATCACGCTGGAAACTGAGCAACGCAACAAACAGCGGCTCCAGGACGAAAAGAACTCAATTTACAAGGAACTAACCTACATCAAGACCCAGTTCGAGATGCGGGACAGCCAAATTAAGCAGCTGGACTTTGACCGGGACAAGGCTGACCGAGAGAGGCTGACACTGAAGAGTCAGATTGAGAAGCTGATGTTGGAGCTGAAGAGCGTGGAGGAGCGGTACAAGAGCCGTCTGTTGAGCTCGGAGAAGGAGGTGTCAGAGCTGACCATCAGGAGAGAGGCCCTGGAGCGAGAAATAAAGAAGCTCCAGCTGAGGCCCGACTCTCTCTGCAGGCAGACACAAACCGATGAGAAAATCCCCACCATTGATCCGTCCAAGTTATTATTTGATGGCGTCCGCCGCAAAGTAACAGCCCACCAGCTTTGTGACTGTGGTATTATCAGCAAAAACACTTTGGACTTGCTTTTAAAGGGAAAAAAAACAGTAGATGAGGTAGGACTGGACATCCAAGTCAATCTAAAAGGTACTGGCATTATTGCTGGCATGACATCAGGCTCCCATGGAAAAATTCCTTTTACCGAAGCCAAAAATAAGAATCTCCTTAGCTCTGAAAGTGCCCTAATGCTTCTGGAAGCCCAAGCAGCAACAGGCTACATAGTGGACCCCACGTTCAATGAAAAGATGCCAGTTGATACTGCCTGCTCAAGAGGAATTGTAGACACAAGTGACAGAGATACCTTGCTAACTGCTGAAGCCGCCAGCACAGGTTTTAAAGATCCATACACAGGCAAAGTGTTGTCTGTGGGCCAGGCCTG
This sequence comes from Perccottus glenii, assembly GCA_024416835.2. NCBI lineage: Eukaryota > Metazoa > Chordata > Actinopteri > Gobiiformes > Odontobutidae > Perccottus > Perccottus glenii. The sequence goes on along the minus strand of CM044557.2, from coordinate 12,611,040 downwards.
CAAACAGGGCCGCATAAACAAAGATACAGCTGTTCGTTTGCTCCAAGCTCAAGAATCTGTGGGGGGCATCATCGACCCTATTTTAGGTGTGTTCCTTCCCAAAGATCTGGCGTTGGATCGCAATCTGATTGACGAGGATCTTTACAGGGCTTTAAACAAAAAACCAGCCTGCTACATTGATCCGGCCACAGGGGAGAAGATCAGCTACAGTGACCTTAGAAAGAAGTGCTCAGTCGAACCTGTTTCTGGTTTGCTTCTGCTCCGCGGCCCAGACAAGCCTTTGACTGTAAAAGGCCTGCGAGGTGAAGTCTCTGTAGATGAGCTGATCAAATCCGAACTGCTGGATGAAACTGACCGGCAGAAGCTAAACCAGGGCAAACTCACAAGCAAAGATATCGAAGAAAAACTCAAGTCCTATCTGCATGGCTCAACGTGTATTGCAGGCATCTATGACGAGGCCAATGACAGAATAATGCCTTTTTATCATGCGATGAAGGAAGGCCTGATGATGAGAGGAACCACTTTGGAGCTTCTTGAAGCCCAAGCATCATCTGGCTTCATTGTTGATCCCGTCAACAATGTCTTTCTCAATGTAGAAGAGGCCTCAAAGAGAGGTCTGGTTCGGAAAAGAGTTTAAAAATAAGTTGTTGTCCGCAGAGAAGGCAGTAACTGGATACATTGACCCATCCACTGGAAAGACAATCTCCCTCTTTCAGGCTATAGAGAAAGATCTTATTGAAAAAGGTCACGGAATCCGTTTGCTTGAGGCCCAAATTGCTAGCGGCGGGATTATTGACCCCAAAGAGAGCCACAGGATAGATGTCTCTGTTGCCTATAAAAGAGGATATTTTGATGAAGAGATGAATGAGATCCTAACTTATGAGGGAGATGACACTAAAGGTTTCTTTGACCCCAACACCAAGGAAAACCTTACATATCTTCAGCTGAAAGACAGGTGCATTACAGATCAAAAAACAGGCCTGATACTGCTACCCATCAAAGACAAGAATAAGGTGCAAAAGACGGAGACAAGCCGCACAAATGTGCTTCGCAAAAGGCGCGTTGTTATTGTTGACCCCGACACGGGGTTGGAGATGTCAGTGAGGGAGGCCTATCACAGAGAACTCATTGACTACGACACTTTCCTCGACCTGTCAGAGCAAGAGTGCGAGTGGGAGGAAATAACCATCAAGGGGTCAGACGGATCAGCGCGTTTGGTGATAGTGGACAGGAAAACAGGAACGCAGTATGACATTCAAGACTGTGTGGAGCGAGGTGTCATTAACCAAGCATCTTTGGATCAGTACCGTAAAGGGACACTAACACTGACCCAGTTTGCCGATCTGATCACCAGCAGAACCAGCGGCACTGAGTTTACCATTACAGCCAGTAACGTAGACGACATGGTTACGTGCAGCAGCCCTACTCAGGCCACCCCATCTTCTCCCACTGTACGAAAACGCTTCAACAGTATATCCATCACTGTTTCCCCGGCTGAGGCGTTTGACGATCTGAGTCCTGTAGGAGCTATTTTTGACACAGAAACTTTAGAAAAGATAACAATCCCAGAGGGGGTTCGTAGAGGCATTGTTGATACAATCACAGCTCAGAGATTGCTTGAAGCCCAAGCATGCACTGGTGGTATTATCAACCCAGCTACTGCCGAGAGACTTTCTCTGCAAGATGCCGTTCATCAAGGTATCATCGATGACAGCATGGCCGCTAAGCTAAAAGCCGCTCACAAAGCCTATGTCGGATTTGAGGATGTGAAAACTAAAAGAAAGATGTCTGCAGCGGAGGCAGTGAAGGAATCATGGCTGCCTTATGATGCTGGTCAAAGATTTCTGGAGTTTCAGTACCTCACAGGAGGTCTAATTGAGCCGGGGACTGGACGCCGTATTAGCATTGAAGAGGCTATTCACAAAGGCTGGCTGGATGGACAAGGGGCCCAAAAGCTTCAGGATACCAGGAACCACCCAAAAAACTTAACCTGCCCCAAAACTAAACTCAAGATCTCCTACAAGGAAGCCATGGACAGCTGCATGGTTGAAGAAAGTAATGGAATGAAGATGATGCAAGCCTCATCAGTCTCCAGTAAAGGAATAAGCAGCCCGTATAATGTCTCCAACCCGGGATCCCGCTCTGGATCGAGGGCTGGCTCCAGAAGTGGATCTCGTAGAGGCAGTGTGGATTACTCCTCTGCTTTCACCTATAGTTACTCTAGCACCAGTACAGCCTTTAGCTCTGGTTCTAAATCCACTCTTTAAAGAAAATAAATCCTGTAAAACTTACACGTGCTTTGCAATTTGATTTTACATTTGTAATAGATTAGACAAAATGTAAAATACAGATTTTGGAAATACTAACTCAAGTTTAATTGTTTGCCTTTTTGGTGATTTGGTGTTTCATTTTTTTAATTTAGACTTTTATGTTGTTTTTTTAGTAACATTGCTTTTTAACAATGTAGCCTATTGCTAAATATATTTTACCAGTGCTTTTTTACAATGTTTTAAAGGGTTTTGTTTTTTCTTTACATACTAAAAGAATTATTCTAACCATTTTGAATTTTTAGTCTACAACAGCCTGACAAGTTTTGAGAATATATTACAGTAAATCTATAGATGCTGTCATTCAGAAAGTATTGATCATATATAATAAAATGTGTTTGTGATTTTGAAAATAAAGCTTTGAATTTAATCGAATTGAGGCTTTTATTGTTTGAGATTTAATATTTAATTAATAATGACCTCAGGACTATAAAGACTATTTAAAAAATATAGTCTGTGTAAAAATATGTTGCTCTTTCAAAACAACCTTTTAATGATCTCTGTATTTCCTGAAATAAAAAGTACAAGATCAAATCTAGAACTTAACTAGTTGCATTTGCAAATGAAACAACATTTTTGTCAACTCTACAATATTATTTTTAAGTATATTTATTTCTAAATAAGTTGAGTGTACTAAAATAAGGTAACGGACGTTTACGAGGTCTGGTCCATTTTGAAGGGTCCTATAAGTGGCTGAGAACAAATGGCGAGAGATGGGGAGGAAGGCTAAGGCTTTAAACAGGGAGGTAAGTAGACTGGAAGGGGAGGGACCAAGGGAAGCGGTGGGAGGACTATCCCATGCCAGGACTTGTGGTGGCTACGGCGGCAGACTGGACTGAAGGAAGTGTGCGAGGGAGCAGGAAAAGCACAGGCAGCAACAGTTGAAGTAACAAGCTACGTTATTTCTAGCTACGTTTGCGGAATAGTGGAACCAGCGGAAGAGCACTGGATCTGATCCGAACAAAGTTGGGTAAAGGGTCGTGCAAATTCCTGCAGACTACCATGAACGTCCCAGCCAGTTGAATGACGGGCTGAGAACTTCAATCTTTTTTTTTTCTCCATTCAGCAGCACCTCTGACAAAGGGGATACGGAGTACTCACTTACGTTTAAAAGGTAAGAAACTCTCCCAAAGTCTGTCATTTTTAAATTTACGCACAATTATACAACTTAACATTTATCCCCGTTTGCTCTCTCTCTCATTTCAATGCTCATTTATTCAAAGTACATAGCAGGGCATTGCTGTCTGTATTTACCTTGGCTCGCAGTCCTACTTAAACCAGGGGTGTGTGAAAGAGACTGCATGTAGAATTTGTGCCAGCCCTTTCAGCAGCACAACACAGTCTTAGAAACAGACTGAACACAAAAAGAGTATCATTCAAAACTTGAGCTCCTAAACCTTGACCTCTTGTTTAGCTTTTTAAATGCCCTTTCTCAATGAATTGTGTTTGGCTGTGACTATAATTTGGGGTTCCTTGCTTCTGTGGGCTTTGGTGTTCTGGAGATCTTTTCTAATGTGAAACATATGGGGCCACTCTTGAGAGAGGCTTGTCCCAGTTGTAGATTTCCAAAAGAAACAGGCCTTGTTGGTTGTTTGGTGCTGGATAAACACAGCAATAGAATATATCTGTTGTCTTTGTGGCGCAGCTGGTGTGTGGTATTTCTGGCCTTGGGGCTATGCTTTTTTGCTTTTTTAGGCAGCCATTGTTGATGACATGTACAAGTGCCCTTACAACACAGTCCTCCTTACCTGGATATCAGTCCCTCTCATTCCCATATCTGTTTTACAAAGAAAAAGACACACACCTGCATTTACACTCTCTTGCATCTTTTCTTTCAAGCAACATAAACTATGCAGGTTGTTCTGAACATTTTGCAGACTGAAGTCTTTCCAGATTAGTCCTAATTACAGGCTCGGCAAAGACAGGAAAACATTTTAAAACTGGCAATTACAACTTTTGTTGGTGTTAGGAGGTCAGGGCCATATCTGTTCCTGAATGCAAAGTAAATGTTGAGTGTCTGTTCATTCAAAGTGTAAGGTTGTCTTGGCTGGTGGCAGGTGGAGCAAAGCATGAATGGAGTCCTGATAATGTGGTTTGGACAGGTGGTTCAGCGTTGTCTACTGTAAGAAATACACTGAGCTGTACAGTTGACTGTGTCACTGTGTCACTACCGCTACTCGGCTAACATGTGTAAGCCATTAACTGGTGATGAACAAGGAGAATAGAAAAAAAAAACAGAAAAAATACAAAAGGAGGGGCTTTAAAGAGATGGAGAATACAGTCCATTTCAACACAGGATAGAAATTATAAATAGGGAGTACTTTTGAAGTTAAAAGTTTAGTTTGACACTTTTATTTACTTCAAAATGTCTTAAAGTTAGAGCAAGATGGTGTCCCAGGGTCACAAAACAAACCTACTTAAAATACATGTTCCTCTTCTCTGTGGTCTTTTCCAATACATTTTCTGGCTTTGTTTATTTCTGCTCTTTCTTAGAGAATGTCTGTCAAAATCCACAGTCTGAACATATGCTCTATATGGACAAGAACGAGTCAGAACAAACTGCAGCCATGTCCCTTCGCAGGCCCTTAAACCAGAGGCTGTTATGTCACTGTGAACATGCTATCCCACAGTATAAGGCCAATGCCAAGAATGAACACAAAGCAATTTGAGACCCCCAAAAGTGATGGTATCTCAGTTATTAGATGGCTGTTAGATGTGAACGTTAAATACCAGTGTGCTTTCCAGGCTTGTCGTCTCCCCACAAGCTAGACTTCCTGGAGCATTTACAGCACTCAAGGCGTTTCTCTGGTTCACAGACAAACAGCCTAGAAGATCATTCATCTGTGCAGAGACTCCAAAAAGACACTGGCGTATGTATAGATTTTTCCATTGGCATTAAACTCATGTTTGCACATGCTGGGTTTGGTATACTTTGTTACCCCACAGTGATTTGAGCTATTATCATACTGGAGCAGCATGGCATCCGTACCAGATATAGTTTATGTCGACATGTAAAAAAAAATGTCTGGTGCTATTTCACAAAGGTTTTTTTTTTTCTACAGTGTGTGTCTCAAAGTGGCACCACTTTGAGACACACAATTTAACTTTAATGGAGCTATAAAAATATCCAAGTGGTCACAAAAAGGAAGTTGCTGCCACAACATGTCAATCATAAACTCGCATGTCGGAGCCAACAAAAGCAGTTTAGTTGTAATTGTGTGCGTGTGTGAACGTGGGCAGGTATTGCTTTATTGTTTTCATGTGTACACATAAATCTTTACACATACTGTATGTTTCATTAAGTGGAATATACACAAGTAAAGCATTAGCTGAGTTTATTCTAAATGTGATCCAATTAAATAGTTTGGATAGTTAATGTATTCACTGCAGTTATTCTCACACTTCCAAATCCAAATGAAGAAATTACACAGCTACTAATGGGGCCAGAGAAATATTGATTTCAAACAATGATATACTTCAGCGTCTATTCACATTTGTGGTCCATAAAGGAATTTGTCTGCAATATATATCACTGCGAGACCGCCCATGATTTGGTTCAAATGAAATGCTTGTATTTAATTCTGGGGTTGTATAAAAGGAACAGAATTAAAGTAGCTCTATGTTGAAATAATTACATGTACATATCCAAGTAAAGAAAAAAAAAAACAGCAATAGTAGTTTTATAGGCCTTGGTTAGTTTACACTGGTCCTATTGGCAACATATCACAGTCTACCTCTGCTTTCTTTTCCAAACTTAAAGGGAGCTGAAAATGACCTACTGTAGTAGAGTATGTGTCTATCCCCGATTATCTCATAGGTGCCTTTTTTTTTAACTTACTGTGAGATAAAGGATTTAAAAGTCACAGTTCCACCAATTTGGGTTGTGAAGACAATTCACATTAATTCACATCAATTACATCGTATTATTCCTGAATTTAAAAAGACAACGTTCAAAACTAATTTGAAATAATGTTTATGACATCTAATTAAAACAATTACTTAAATGAATCAAGATGGTTTGAGTGGACTAATTCCTTCCTTAGCTTTCATAGATAGTAAACAATGTGGTGATGATGATGGCCATACTGTGCTCACTAATGGAAAATACAGTTAGGAAACAAGTAGAAACCAGCCAGTTCACATACAAACAAGGCTCCACTTGGACAAATCTGATTGCTGTGTCGCAGCTCTGGACCAGAGAGAACTTTATTACTTTATTATGTGAAAGACGAGAATGCAAAGTTTTGCCAACTGCTGTTGCCACAATGGCCTCAGAAAATGAAAAAAGCATGAGGTCACCGTCGACATGATTAGGCCGGGGTTTAACCCTTTAGCTGTAGCTCCCTGACCCTCTGGGATTTGTCTTTTTTTACCGAACATTCTCCACTGCGTAACGCCTTCTTCTTTCGTCTCCACCTGCTCGTACATAATGGAAGATTCCACGCAGTCAGGGCCAGGTGGAGGGTGTGGCTCCTAAAATAGAAGTAGGCAGCATCCAATAACGTGAATATAGCTCAGTGTTTGTGTTTTTTTGGCATAGCACTGTAATGGTTGATTAGTTTTTTTCAATTATGTTCTGGGTAATTTGATAAGAGGCATTTGAAACGGGTCCAGGATGGCGGTCATACAAGTGTGAACATTGCTGACTGCGCCCACGCAGCCCAGTCAAGCTCTTACCTGCAGGGCTCGGCGCTGGGGGAGCCAGACACTCCCTAATCCCCCAACATCCTGACCTTAGCAAACCTGTCGACACTTGTTTGCAGTTGACATGGCAACTGGTTTTCTCCAGTCAGTCCGGCCTACCCTCTCCTCTTGCCAGCCGTGCTCTCATAGTGCAATGGGTGGGCTCGGGATCTGAGTTTGGTGGCACTGCTTACGCCGCCTTTGTGAGCTAATGCCCTGCCTCAAACCAGGAACAAAAGCAGTCGGTGCAAATTAAAGACCAATTATCTTGAGTGCAGGCTGGGGCAAGTCGCTCATTTTGGAAGAAGTGAGAGGTCTTGCGGCTCGAAGGATGTTGTTTTCTGCAGAGCTGCACATGAGCAGATTTAATTTATCTGTTTGGCATCACATACTGTACATTGGTTACTTTTATTTTAATTTGATAAGCTGCTTTTTTTTTATTTTTATATAATTTATGTAAAACTCTCACCTCTGATAAAAGGAGATTGCTAAATTATATTTTCAATGTTTGTTTCAAAGCAGAAGGCTCGGGACACTTGCGTCATTGTATGAGCAGTCTACTGTACAGTATATGCTAATGGTGGTTTATTTAGCCACAAAAAATTGCAGAGGTGTGAAATTGTTCCAGGTCACACAGAGTTTACATTTTTCACCCTTTAAATAAGTTGGTGTAGTACTTTGACACTGCCACAACATCAGTGAGACCTCTCCTCATGCCTCTGTCCTGAAGATACGCTCAACCCAAGCACTGACCAACCTGTTCATTCATTTCCCATTAGTCAACAGTTTTTTTCTCTCCTGTCTTTCAAGGGAAATGGATTAACCCCACCATTAGTTTCAACAGACCCCGTGGACCCCTCCACTTTCCCCGAGTGATGACCTTTTCTCACACATGGTCTCTTTCATTCCGCTCCGAGGTTTGGTTTAAGCTGCGGCTACACTGGTCCCACTTTACGGCTCTCTTTCTCCTTTCGCAAACCCCCTTCACAGTGTTGGCCTCGTAGCCCGCAGTCATTCTGCTTATAATTGACGTGGACATTCTTAACTGAGGGTCGTTTAATCACAACAAACAATCAGGGTTATTCAAGGAGGAGAGTCATACAGTATCTTTGGCTTCTATTGGAATGTGTTTGTGGAGTCACTCTATCTAGGTGACGTAAACATTTTGGAACGATGAAGTTAAAAAACTGCTGCAGGCTCTTTTGGTGGCCAGTAAGAAAAATATTATTGGATTGATCTGGTTTATGAAATATTCAAAATAGAGAAGCTTACTTATAATATGAACATTAAAAGAAACACATTTAATTTATTTAATTTTAATTTTAAGTAGATTAACTATATTACCCCAACTAGAGCAGACTTTTCATAACTTTTCTAAGGTTAAGACATAATAGTTTATTAAAGGTACATTACGGAAGATCCAAAGTTTTTGTACTAGTGTGCCACCTCTGGCGTTAGCGGTACTGCATCCAGTGTTGTGCATGTTTACTGTGCGCACTCTTGTACGAGCACAAACAAACAACAACCAAAGAATAATCTGCCGGTTTCGAGTGCGCTGGAGGCTTGTCTCTTCCCTAACTTTTCAGGTTTTATTTTCAAATTTTGCTGCTAGCGTTGCTTAGTTTACGTATGGCGGCAAATCAGGAAGTGAGGTAAATGGTCCACTGAACCAGCACAGGAGTTTTAGACCTGAAACCTTTTCATTTAATTGACTGTACAGGCTTACAGAGGCAACCTCGGCGAATTCCTTCTGCACATCAGGCTGTTGTTGTTATTGAAACCATTGAAACTTTTTTTTCATTTTTTCATTCATTTTCTACCGCTTTGTCCCGTTAGGGGTCGCGGGTGACTGGAGCCTATCCCAGCAGCTTTGGGCCTGAGGCGGGGTACACCCTGGACAGTGGCCAGTTAGTCGCAGGGCTAACATTTAGAGACAGACAATGACAGACAACCATTCACTCTCACATTCATTCACTAGGGACACTTTTTAGAGTTGCCAATTAACCTATACATGCATGTCTTTGGACGGTGGGAGGAAGCCGGAGTACCCGGAGAGAACCCACGGTAACACGTGGAGGACATGCAGACTCCTCACAGAAAGACCGGAGTCGGTCGAGAATGTTTAAGTCGGCCGGGTTTTGAACTCACGACCTTCTTGCTGTGAGGCAGGAGTGCTAACCACTCTGCCACGTGCACCATTGAAACTTCCGTTTTTTTAATTAGTTTTTTTTAAGTATATTATCTTGCATGCTCCCAGGTAGTTATTTCTTTGGGGCTTCCCTGTTTTAGTTTTTTTTGGCATGGTTTGATGGGGGCATTGAGGTCATGATATGCAATGCGTACACAGAGAGATGACTTTAAGATCTGAGATACTCTGTAGCGTGAGTGAAAGTTATCCATGACAAATGTAAAACAGAAAGACATTAGTGGAGTTGTATGTTGATTGTTGTATACTACATCTCACTTTCCAAATAAAAAGGGAATGTGTTTGTGGAGTCAATAAAGTTACTCTGTTTAGCTTTCTATTATAAAATATAATATCCTCAAATCTTTAAATATATACACTCTAACTCATTTTCTATTTGATATCATAAAACTGTTCAGTGCATCAAAGTCATCAGGTTACAAAGTGTGGCTTTAATGTAACAAACTAATCTCATTCAGTTGGCATTGCTTTCATTGTGCATGGTGGTGACATTAGGAGATTTATTTTGAGCTAGGTTTTCTATAAATATAAGATACTATAACTTTGTAACCATGAGCTTTCTTCACCTCATCCGTTGTTGTAAAAGCAGCAACAGAAATTTCCTTCCGTCAGTCTAATCCCCAACCAGAATAACATTCACAACGATACCATTTCCAAGTCCATTCATTTCACAGCCACATTACTAAAAGTAAATAAAAAGGACTAGAAACTTAAGATGTCAAATGTTTTCTATTTTTTATTTATTTTTTTGTTAAAAGACTTGTAATTATAGCTCTTATTTTGCCTGAATGCATTTGTGTTGTGCAGAGGTCAGCCAGAGATAACTAGATAAGAGTGGAAGGGATGTGTCTGTGTGTGGGTGTGGTATTGTGGCTTGGAAAGAGACAGGCTTTCTCTGGGCCACCGCTGCTGTTCATCCAAGTTCAGGACTGGGCCAACACTCAGGGCGTTACAGCTACTGGTTTGAACCGGATTCTTTTTCACTGCTGCTCTGACAGTGATAGCATGATCATGTAAATACGTTTTTGTTGTATTTGTGTGCACAACAACAGATAAGTGATAGTCTTTTTCATGATAATGCATCATAATCTGTCCCATTATAAAGCTCTTGTAACACTGTGCAGTGCAAACAAGACTAAAAAGAAACACAGTAACTAAAGAATAGGACTTTGACCAGCAAATATTGACTTGCAAAAGATGTTTAAAGCATGAAATGTTGTATGAAAAAACTAACCGAGCCACCTGTAACTGCTTTGTCTCTGACAGGACTAACCTAGACACAAGATGGAGGAGGGATACGAATTTGATCTGACGTATATCACAGAAAGAATCATTGCGGTGTCTTTCCCTTGGGGATGCTCAGAGGAGATCTACGCTCACAACCTCAAAGATGTCACGCGGATGCTCAAGTCCAAACACGCGGATAATTACCTGGTCAGTGTTCAGCTGTGGCTTTCTCACTGTCTCAACTTGAAAGTGTCAAAGGGCAGAGGGTATTGATGTTAGGTTTGACGAGCTTTCAGGAAATGTAGACATGTGCATTGATCTTAGCACTCTGTTCATTATTTATTAAGTTCAGGTTAAAACATGCCAAAGTCTTAAAGGCAAAGTCTAATTTGTTTGTCGCATACTTTGTTTAGAAGTGATCTATCCAAAATGAATCCAAAGGTATGTTGACACAATAGAAGTGATTTCATCAAGAGAATGTGTGTTGAAACCAATTAACTGCAGAATTTGAAGAGACGTCTCTTCAGTGGAAATGTGTCATTTTTATTTGTTTTTGTTTCAGACACTGGATACAGGTTGGCCTGATCTACATGCGCCACCTCTGGATAAGATCTGCACAATCTGCAAGGCCATGGAAAACTGGCTCAATGCTGACCCGCTGCATGTGGTAGTTATTCATTGTAGGGTGAGTGTCTGGATTTGTGTTTTGCATTAACAAAGGTGTTCTTTGTCTGAGCGTAGATAATGTAATGAATGTGAGATGAATCACGTCCGCATTTTCTGTCTTCAGGGAGGGAAAGGTCGCATCGGTGTAGTCATATCATCGTTTGTCCACTTCACGGATGTGTCTGCCAGGTAACCACTTCTGTGTGTCACACTCTGATGTTTGTGTTACTATAAATGTATGATGACTACTGAGCATTGGTGCACAGTTATAGTGAACAATCATCACCAAAGTGAGAGACCACAAGAAAAATCACCACAACCACAAATAATTTATTTACCTTTTTTAATCTTAGGCCAAAGTGATTCAGACTGAGAAACCACAGACTTAACGCTATGAATCATCCAGTATAGAATTTCATGAATCAACATGAAAACATTCGACTTACGGTAACAGCCCCTGGCAACAGTGTCAGTGTCATGAAATCTATTCATCTTTTGACAGACCCATTCTAATTTCATAGCTATTGTAATTTTAAACAAAATCAATCTGGCTCGTACAGTTTTACCATGCCCTAAAGTCACAAACTGTAGCAAACATTTGGAGAGATGGCCTTGTGTAATGCCACTATGTTGATCCTTTTTGCACAGAGCAGTCATTGTGGCGTGAGCACACATGGGCTCTCGGTCTGACCAATCAAACTCCCTCGGTTTGTGTCCCACAGACAGTTACAGGGTCGGTAAGGTGAATGTGAAAGACCAAGGGCAAAAAGAGGTAGAGGAAGAGATAGGAAAACAATGAGGCAGACTTACAATGGAAGAGATTGAAGGGGGGAAGCAGAGGGAAGAGGCCGACGAGAGAGCGACAGAGCTGCGGTGAAAAGGCTTCAGTGCATGTTGGTTTTAGGGTTGTCTGAATAGCAGAGCTGTGCACACACTCTGGCCTCTATCAGTCCTCCTCTCCCCCTCTGTGTTTGCTTAAAGCTGGCATTCTCTTCCTCTCTGCTGGATGCTTTTGTCTTTCTAGTTACTTTCACTTTTGTATGCATGAGTGTGTATCTACGTTGTCGTAATTCAAGATGGGGGTTAATACACATGCATTAGAGAGCAGCAGTAATCGCCCTCATGAGCCACAATTACCTAAACGTGGGTTTCTTTCTGTCTCCCTCAAAGTGCTGATCAGGCATTGGACCGCTTTGCCATGAGGAAATACTACGATGATAAGGTCTCGGCTTTAATGACACCCTCGCAAAAGCGGTAAGACCCAAAACATAAGCACACCCTTGTGCGTAGTAGTGCTTGTTTATCTAGGTACGGTGTTGTTTGACTGGATAACACTTCACCTGAGCCAGCCCATGTGGAGTCATTATCGCTCATACTAATGGCCACCAATAAGTGCTCTAAATTGTGTACAGGTTTGTTAGTTGATGAAGTGGTCTATTTTTATTACGGAATAAAAAAATATTAACACATGAGACAAGCATAATCTCATACAATGGTTTATTAAATAATCATTATTTAGCATTTTGTAGAATCCATTCCATTGTTGTACCGTACAAAGCAAAACGTAATTGGACTGCCTCAGGCCCAAAGCTGTGGGATAGGCTCCAGTTACCCGTGACCCTTAACGGGACTAAGCAGTAGAAAATGAATGGAATGAATACTGCCAGTTTAACTTTCATCATATAAATAATACAGCTTTACATTTTGACATTGCAGATAATTAAATGTACTTTTCACACCAGGTATGTTTGGATACTCAACAGTCTTCTGAGTGGTTCAATGAAGATCAATGCCTCCCCGTTGTTCCTGCACTGCGTCATCCTTCACAGGATACCAAACTTTGACGGCACCGGAGGTTAGACTTTGCGCTATTTCACCACTGTTGATTACACAGCTACAGCTCCCAGCCAAAATACCAGCACTGCTGCAGTATAAACGCCAGACGTGACCACATCAGTAGCAGGAGCAGTAAACAAGATGAGGGCTTATCTATCTTTATATCTCAAGGTCTATTCTCCCAGTACAGACAGATTACATAAACACAACTGAAGCCCTCTTTGTGGCTTTCCATTACAACCTATGGAAACTCCCACCCATGTTTCCCTGTAAATAACTGTTTTCTGTCATTGCAGACAAACAGCAAAGGTATTTTCTCATAACAGGAGATTATTGCATTAGCTGTGTACAAAATATTGGACCATTGACAAATATCCCGCATACAAACTTCCTTTTTTTTTTTTTTTTTTTGTTAGTGTGTCGACCATACATGAAGGTGTACCAGGGCATGCAAGCTGTGTATTCATCTGCAGTCTAGTAAGTACATGGTTATCAAAGTGATTATTTCAAAAAGGTTTCCACCTGGTAACATCTTTCCTTTTCCCAGTCATATTGGTCCGAGCCACAGAGACCGAGTATGCATCCCCCTTGAACCAGCGCAGCTTCTTAAAGGCGATATCATGGTAGAAAACTCACAACTGCCTCTTATAACGTGATTTAAATCATTTGTTCAGTAATTACCATAATCTTTTCTTTTTGTAGATCAAGTGTTATCACAAAAGTGACATTCCCTCCGAACGTGAGGTCATTTTCCGGCTGCAGTTCCACACAGGAGCAGTGCAGGGCTACAACCTGATGTTTGAAAAAGAGGATATGGAGATGGCAAATAAAGGTAGACCTGCAAAATTTAAACAACCTCTTAAGTTTATTAAGATTGCCATGACTAAAAATATCAACTAATTGTATTAATTGTCCTTTACTTTAGACCCCAGATTTCCAGATTATGGCAAAGTGGAACTGGTCTTCTCCGAGGGACCAGAAAGAATCCCAGGTAGGGCCTTTTGGGGTTTTAGAAGTAGGAAATGGGTCTGGCCTTGCCCTTGGTGTTGTCCGGTGCAACCCTCCCCCCTCTGAGACCCCCGTTGGAGAGGGGATGTGGAATGCAGCAGAGGGGAAATGTAGTGTGAAGTCTGTGCTGACAGAGGGGTAAAGAAGCACAGCATGAGCCTGCTCACAGCCCTACGGGAGTGAAAGTATTTACGTGGCACTGCATATATGGTTCAGGTTTACACTCATCTGAACCTTTGCAAGTTTAAATCACAATTGGAACCTTATCATCTAAATGTATGGATCCATACATCCATGTAATTTGATTCTATTGGGGGATAATCCTTTGAAATGTGCCATGGTGTCAAGAGGGTCTGAAACACTGATTGTACATTGGATATATACATGCCTAAACTAAACCTAAACTGGGCCTTGAACAGTGCTTGAATTTGACCCAAGAAAATCTTTATAAAACCTAAATATAACATACTTAAGATGATTGAAATTCCATACACGCTCTCAGATAACTTTCACAACAACAATGGCCGACAGCACTGTTGCTATTTCCTGTGTTTTCAGATACAGTACCTTACAATAATGTTGTCTTTGGGCCTAGGTGCTGACAGGTGGCAAAATGGGGCAGATGTGATTGTGGACTACAACACGGCAGATCCTCTAACCCGCTGGGACTCCTATCAAAACATCTGTGATGGTGAAGGTAATGTTGCTATGCTACATTAGTCACAACATGACTCTTAAATCTTCCCACATGACTCACACTGTATATGAAAAAATAAGGAACTGTTTCTGGAGGGAAGAAAATCTGTTGTGGGGTGTTATTTAGGCATTTACTTACTCAACTGCACTCTGCTTTGCATTGTGATTGTGATTGCATTAACACCGTCCCAGTGGCTTGGTTTATGTTGCAGGCTTTATTAGTCACAAGTGAAACAAGACCTGTCCTATGGAGGGTAATTGAACTGGAGGAAGTACACAGGATGTTTATGTGTCAATTCCCAAAAGGTCTGAGATTTGTTGTCGGTCAGGAATGTTGGGCTCAGAAGAAGAGCATTTTGTTCTCTAGAGATGTCTATTTTGTTGTTCCATCAAAGGAAAAGGCAGGCTTTAACCATCCCACGCAGGCTCACACACACACACCCAGACTCTCACTTACTCAGAGCCACCCTGTCAGGCCATCCTGTCCCAGCTGCGGTTGTTGCTCTCCTCTCAACCACACAATTCACAACAGCCTCCCAGAATAGAGCAGCGTGGTGGTGGCATTAAAACCAAGATCCACCCTTTCCCACTATTCATTGACTGCTTTTACAAGTTCAATTCATTTTGATGAGAATAAGCTGCCTTTTTATTTCAAATTGCCCTAACTAGTCCATGTTCACTTTTATGCACCAGCTTTGGGAATGAAATGAAAGAACAAACACTCAAATTTAAGCACATGAAAAACTTCAACAAAGAGGCAATTTATTTTTTTTTCTCTACCCTTGATTTCTGAGGCATTCATGTGGGATGTTTACTGCTTTGTGTTCTCATGTAAACACTACATCTGAGAGGCAAGACTGGGAGCTTTGTTCAAATTCTACATCTACTTTACCAGGCCTGAGTTTCCCTCCGAAAAGCTGTCAGTCATAGGCTGCACGGAGCAAGGAGTCTAAATAAACCTTTACCACTGTAGTGCTAAGGTTGTGAAGAGAAAACCTCATTTACTTCAATAGCTTTTCTTCAGTTGTCATTAAGATTGTGTGCTTATGCCAACGTGTGAAGGGAGGGATGGATTTTAAGATTGTTTTTCCAGACGGGGTGTATGTTTTGGTTTATTGTCAGACCAGAGCTTGGTGGTTGTTTAGCCCAGCCAATAGTTGCCTTAAAAGCTAAAAGCAGAAAGTGAAAATAAGATGTGTTAAATGTTTATTGGTCAGGTTTTGAAATATGGGATACATAAGAAGGGGTGGAGAGAAAATGGTTTTGATTGTAAATGTCACTCTTCTTGTGAAAGAAATTGCATAACATGTATAAATTGATTTAGTTTTCCTCATTTAACAAAATTGTGACTGTGCCTGTCGTAAAGTAACTCTGTCAAATTATAAAATCGAGCTGAAGAACTTAGCAAAATATCAGGCTAGGCTAAGATGTCACTGTACAATTTGTGTTTGTGCAACAAGTTTCCTTCAACGGAGTGGACAACAGAATCTAGGTTTAGTGCGATTGCAATGAGAATATTTTACAGTTGAATAGCTGCTAAAATCCACCTTAAAGCAGATTGTGGAGAATTTGTCCTGGAGATAGTTATGGGAAATTGTAGCAACACTAGGATAGCTACTTCCACTGCCAATATTGGTGAGATTCTCCGCTGAAGGAAACCTATAATTCATACTTTGAAAACCTCAAATTGATGAAAGCACATATCCCATAACTTTTACTGAGAGCAGAATTCGGAGATGGTTGTTCATTTTCATATTAAAAATACATCATTAAAATGTCCACTGCACCAGGCGTCCCCAACAGCCGGTCACAACATTTGAGCTCCCGTCCATGTGTCTTACTTCCACAAAGTACTTGCTGCAAAAGAAAAGAGGTATGATTATGAATATGATGTGGATGGCAGTGACAAGGAATAGAAAGGGCATGGTAATTGCATGGCTGTTCTCATTCAGACCTCCTCTTGTGATACAGGAGTAGTTTGAGAAACGGCTCTGGTTTCACTGCTTTCTGTGCAGTGTAATTGGCAGATTATTCAGGGACGTGACCATACCACAACTACCACCACTATGAATGTTGGATATAAATGCTTCAACTCATTTTCTCAAGCTCTCTGGCTCAGAACATTCTTGGTTAACCATTCATAACAGTTTGTTAATGTTTGCATATTCCCATACCAAAAGCCGAATTATACAACATGGTTGTTGAGTGAGCACATCTGTTTTGTTGCTCATTGCATTCAAGAAGGGAAGGTGTGTAATTTCATGACACACAACGGAGGAAAAAACACCTTTGGTGACTCTTGCCAAAAGCTTCAAGTACAAGGCAAAGATTGCTCTAATTAAAAAGTTTCTTTTTACAAAGTAAAAAGGTCTGAGCTGCAGGAATGTTGTTTTCATTCTCTGAACCTCTCTCTGAACCGCCCTCTTTCTTTCTCTTTTTCTCTCTTTTTTTCTTCTTTTTCTCCCAAGTGGGGTAGTCCCTTGATTCAGGGCAAGAGGTCGGATTACTGCTTCCTCTTAGCCTGCCCCCACATTGAAGCTCCACCCCACTTGTTTACATTCCTCTGTCCTTATTTGGAAATCTCAAGGGCCCCCCTTTTGTGAAGTGCAAACACTCTCACCTTCTCAGCCGAGAAAGAAAGCAGGGCCAACTTATTCGAACACTAGATTTGACCCTGACCATTACCTACTGCTTACAAGCCATGCATCTTTGGAGCACCTTTTTTCCGCTCATGGGGCGGCCATCTGTGTTGTATTTTTACCTGGCTGTGCAGATCAAGGTAAGAGTCTCTTTTTTTCCGGAGGGGGGGGAGCAAAAAAGGGAGGGCAGTGAGTCAGTGACACAGGTTGACAGGAAAAGAAGACATAGTCAGTACACAGGACAAGGAAAGCATCTGTCATCATACCTGCTTGCCAAGAAGAATGAAGGAGGACTTATTGGAAAACTCCCGACGGAGCTGACCTGCACGGAGGCCAGAGCTGAAGCCTCGTGCGGCAGTTTGTGTTTGAGCAGGGTACAAGTCGTACAGAAGGAGGGAGAGCGTTTATCATGCGTGTCTGGTATTCAGATCCTCCGGTCATAGCTTGACTGAAAGGCAAGTACTTAAAGCTGTAGACGGTGGAAGAAAGGAGTCATGTTCTGTCTTTTGTATAGGTCGAAGAAGAGTGTCAGTGAATCAGCACTTTAACTCAATTTCTTGGCATCGCCGCTCGCATGCACTCTTTTCCCAGCTTTTGTGTGTCTATTGTGGCTGACTTCTATTGTTGTGATAGATCTAAAACGACTGACCTCCTTGACTCTATATTACCTCTGAGGATTAAGGAGGTTGTTTGGACATATGCCTGGGGTCAAGGGGCAGGCAAGATGGAGTGGAGGCTTATTCACAGCAGGGTAAGGAATGCAAGGGTCAAGCTCTGAAGAGTAGCAACATAGGGATATCTAAGCATCTTTTTTATGAAATGTGATATGAGACTGAGCTGAGAGGAGAACATGATGACAAGAGGTGGTTAATTTAGTGCCCTGGAAAGTTGTTAAAGGAGATGTAAGTGACTTTCTTTTGCAGTTTGTTGTTTACTAAAGCATTGTTTGACAGATGTACCTGATTTACCTGGAACATATGTTTAATAAAGTCAAATGGAGACAACAAACATAACCTACTGAACAAACTTGCTTCCATATTGCTGTAGCTTACCTGCCGCTAGTGCTCTGTTGGTCCACCATTGTTTCAAAACCTAAGATGCCTTCCCACTTCTAACAAAAAGGAGGCAGGATACTAGAAAAATAATTTGTGTTTGATGCTAGTAACTTACTGAATGCTCTTTATGTATTTCAGTTTGAATAACCTTTTATTTATTGAAAAGTATGTTTAAATCAATTACTATTTCTCATTTCAGATGACTGAAATGTGCCATATTTCATATACCTAACACAATTAACATTTTAAACTCTTCACTGTATTAAATTGTTGTCGTGTCAAGTGTTTGTCTTGTGTTTGTCCGAAATGATGGTGTGATTGTTGGTTGGTTTGTCAGTAACACATTGTGAATGGCTGCGGGTTGTCATGACGTTGTGTTGTTTTTGTGTACAGTATTTGTGCCCAATCGAGCCGAGTGTATGAAGTGCTGCATCTTTTCTTTTTCCAGCCCCTCGCTCTCAAGGTCTAGTCCAGGATAAAGGTGCTAACAAGAGGAATCCCAACGGGGGAGAGGCCACTCTGGGCCGAGGCGCCCGCACCACCTCCGCCACGTCCAGCCCTGACCACAGCGATCACGCCCTGTCTGTCAGCAGCGACTCAGGGCTGTCCAGCACCTCTCTGTGGGCCGACAAGCCTACTGCTGTCACCACTGGCACCCTCCGACCCAGCCAGGGTCCCAGCCAGCAGGAGAAAGTCCAACTTAAGCGTCTCCTCAGTGGATTCGGACTAGAGGACCCCTCGATGGATGAGATGGCTGATCAAGGCCCTGGAGTACAGCAGACTGTTCCTGCCCAAGTGCACATTAATGGAGACCCCCGTCCCAGAGAGAGAGAAACGGACATCTTGGATGATGAGGTCATTACAGGTCATGACCTGCTCAGTGTGGACAGCTTGGGTACATTGTCTTCCTCTTGTCACAAAAGCAGCCAAAACTCTCTGTTATCTGATGGTTTTGGCAGTCCTGGAGGGGATGACCATCCCAGCCAGAGCCAGAATCACATCCACCATCCTGCCCCTCTTTCCATTGAGGAGTATGACAGGGCATATGGCGAGACTAGAAGGGTTTGTCTAGCTGCCAGGAGTAACTCTGTGGCTTCCTCTAACCCCACCAGTGCCCCTTTGCCGAAGCAGCATGTCTTCAGACAAGGGAGCTACTCCACTCAGTCGTGGGTTCGCCAGCAGCAGATGGTCGCTGCTCAGAAGTTTGCCTATATGCCCGAGAATGGGACTGACACCGCATCAATGACAAGGTTTTCAAGCAACAAACAAGGGTCTCTGAGTGAAGCCCCTGCCAGAGACATGACAGTGGACTCTCTGCGGGTCTCTCACAAGGAGCAGGCCACAGTGAACAATAACAACAACAAGAAACGGGACGAGGAGTTCCAGTCCCTAACCATGGACATTGACAACTCCATTGACCAGCTCAACCAGCTTATCATGGATTTAGATCCAACGTTTGTACCAGTAAAGAGTCAAAACAGCACGCTGAAGAGAAACGAGAGCACGCATGTGAACGGCTCTGGGAAATACACCAATGGCATCAATCAAAGATATGGTGATAATAATGAAGCTACGTTGAAAAACACACAGCAGACAGGTAAGATCGTCTGACGTTATGGTGGTGGAACCTATCAGAGTTAATGTGAATACACTCTTCTTTCAACAATATCTAAATATATCGGTCTGTAAATAACAGGCTAGCATAGTTTCACAACAGAGCAGTTCCTTTACAAAGCACACCTTTTCTCCCTTTGGACCCAGGGTTTTTAGTGGCAGAAATAGCAGGGTTGTTGCCAGCTTTTTAGATGTTTGCCTAACATTTGGGAGGAAAAGGGGCCGTTCAGACATGTCGGAGTAGCTGTGTAGTGAAGAAAATGCACAACAAAGAGACAGCAGTTGTCATTAGACTTTCTGCACATTCTTTGATTGTAACCCAACAAACATTAAATATAGTTTACACGTCGGACATAGAGTAGGACATGTCTTTCTAAAGTGACACGAAGGACCATATGGACGATTACATCTTTCCGTAGGCATTGTTACTTTTGTCTATGTTATTTTGAATATTCTGAAGTCTTGATTTATACACTATACTGTACTTAAGTTTTTCTTTGGAAGAAATCCAGTAAGACATCCACAAAGCACACAACAAAAGCAAGTTAACAGCACGTGAGTCACACACAAACATGTTTGTGTGGTTGTTGGGGGCACAATACAGGGAGGCCTTGAGGAATTTTCAAGAGAGGTACAAGTAAGCCCAGAGGGAAAGATTTTTTTCTTCTGATTCCAAAGGCATGCCTGTCTGTGCATATCAGCTGCCTAGAGTCATTCCAAGAAACAAACGCTGAAGGCTACAGCTTTGCTCATTTGCAAATAGGAGCTGGAGGTAATTAATTGTTGGCCTTAAAGTAGACGCTCATCATTGTGCATTGGTGGCAGAGATAATGGTTTACAGTCATTTTGCCAGCAGTGATATAACACAAGGTTGAGGCCTGAAGATAAATGCCTTTTCTTCTTGCTCAAGTCCCATGCTCTTGTAGTCTGCTATTGTTAGCAAATCTTGATTATGGACAGAGAAAAGAGACTCTAACTGGATAACATTAACATACTTCTTTTGTCATAGTGCATATCTGGAGTTGCCTGCTGATAAGTCTGTATTATTGTGGCATTCAAGAAGCAGTGACATTTTAACTCTTATAATAATAAGTTAAAGGTTCATGACGCTAGATCAACCTCTTATTCCGTTTTTTGATGTTTCTAGGGCATATTGTTATATTTTATCTAATATATGTAAAACATACTGTAGTTATTATTTTCTTTATTTAACCTGGGAAGGCTCATTGAGCATCTTTTTCTAAGGGTCCTTGGCCTATAGGGCCTGTTTATTTCAATTGTTTTGACACAAAACAGGGTGAGAAAGAGGGGAATGACACTGGGTAAATGTAAAAGTCGAACCAGGGTCTCCTGCATATTTGACATGTGCTCTACCAGCTGAGCCATCCCTGCCCCCCTTTATAACTAGTTTGAACAAACATGAGATGGAAACCACTTTGGATCTTTAAGCCAAACTCAGACCTTGAGGACAAATGTAACTTATGGGAAACTTGGATACACTCTGTGAATGCTGTATGAGACAGTGTGTGTCATCTGTATTAGGCCCAGTCAAAGTGAGTAATGATCCCTGGCATTAGCACTTTTACACCATTAGCATTCTTCAGTGCTGAGTGGCTGGAGCTCTCTGGGAGGGCTCAAATTAACACCCTGGTGCTGAGTGGCCACACTTCAGAGTAGTCACAACATTAAACCCCCTCCCCTCCACACCCTAAGTTCGGACCACCAGCCAGACCCTCGGCATTCCTCAGCTGTCCGCTCCAAACGTGACAGCAGACTTCACCTCTGGGGTCGGCCACTGTCCTCATGGCCAGAACACTCTTGTTTTAAAACACAGCCACAACAAACATTTGGCCTGGCTTAAACTGGTGTCTAAAGTAATAACCCAGTTTTTCCATGACAATGTGCTAAGCATGTGATTCAAAAAGAATGTGATCCTTTTGAAAATATGTCATGAGACTTTACCCCTCACTAGGATGACGCTCAACTTTAGCAGGGAACAATCTGTACTCCGTAGATAAACACAGTATTTGTCCTATAATTTGTAAACAAGCAGAACTGATTCAGAATATAATGTTTTGTTTGAATGCTTATCATAAATCTGTCCTAAATATGGACCTCAATGGCCTCGCTTGTGCAACAGAGTGCTTCTTAGACCATAATCAAATTGTGGCCACATTGTGGAGCAATAAAGTTAAAGATTTTATCCTGGTCAAACTGCACTTCACTGTCCAAATAGGGAAATTAATTCTCTGTTTTTCTCTTCTTCTCTGTTGTCCATCTGCTGCTGCGGTTGGGGCAACAAGAGCAGATATCCTAGTGTTGTAAAAAGATGGATCATTTATTTTTTTCTGTAATGAATGAACATACACATAGAAAGTTCAGTTCAGTCCTATTGTTTCATTTGTTTGTGTGTCTCTTACAGTGTCTCTTACAGCAATTGATGCTTGCAAACATTTAAATACATACCTTTTTTTATTATTATTTTTTTTTTACTTTGTGTGTCCAGCTGTCCTGTCCAGTGAGTGCCGTGGGGGTGTAACACGAAGTCTTAGTCGCCAGGAGAATGATGTCACTGATCACCCAAGCTACTGTAGCTCAGGGTGGGGTGGGACCGAGGACTACCGGACCCAGAGGACATACTCACCTTGTGTGCCACAGTCTCAGGTATGTAGTTATTAATTTATTTCTGCTTCTGTTTAACACCTTATGCAATATAACAGAATATGTTACTCTTGTGTTCCAGCAGGGTACGCTGTACAGGAGTGACAGTTCTGACTACAGGTCACAAGGCCCTGACATCGACAGTGGGGTCGAAGCGGGTAGTGACATGACTCCACCCACACCGGCCTTTCCCATCTCTCCACCTACACCTTATGGTAAGCAAGTGTTGTGTTTGTGATTCTTGTTTTGAGAGAATTTTACTAATGTCTGTTTTGTTTGCAGTGAAAAATATGTCAGATTTAAATCTCAGACAAAGTCCATCTCTCAACATGCAGTCCTATGGTGGCTTCAAAAGTGACCATGGTAAGCTCACATTTTACACATAAACATACTAGTCTTTATTAGCAGTCTTGATGTATGATGCATGAAAGGCTACATTAATTAAATTTTCTTTATGGTGGTAATTAACTGAAAGAATTAAGACAGGAGTTTTCACAGAAGACTGCTTATGGTTCATGTCTGTCCTGTGACCTGCATGGTGGATTCTTAACTCATTAGAACTGAACATAACCAGGTCTCTTTCCTATTACCAGAAGGTTGGCGGTTCGATTCCCGCTCTCCTGTTTATACTGTCATTGTGTCCTTGGGCAAGACACTTAACCCACCTTGTGACTGTAGCACTGGTGTATGAATGTGTGTGACTGCAGAGGTGTGTTTGGTGGTGGTTGGAGAAGGTTGAGCGTCGTTTGTATGTCAGCCCCCCCTCTCTGTCTGCCCCAGGTGTGAGTGTGTGAATGGGGTGAGTGGAAGCACGATGTAAAGTGCTTTGGGTGTCTGAGAAGGGTGCAAAAAAAAGTGCTATATAAATGCATGCCATTTACCATTTGGGCAATGAGGAGAAAAGAAAAACATCTCATAAACTCTGAAGCAGATTCCTGACCATTCTGGGCTCACCTGCTTTGTGTTTTTGGAAAATCTTCAAGAGCACTAAAAGACATTTCTTTCTTTCTTTATTTATTTATTTTTTTGTCTTTACGGTCTCATTGTGTATACATTCAAACCTATCTGTGATGTTTATCTGAGGTGGCACACCCCTTTGGTAAAACACTGTTCTCAAAGATGGGAAACTTTTTGTAGTGCACTTTGATGTATATTTTGAAATCTTTTTATGTTTTTTTTATGTTTACTTAATTTTACCATGCATCATATACAGTAGTAATTACTGCATTTGATGTTTGCATCCCAAAATCTCAGGAGCTACTCACATGTGATGCAGTTCCCATCAGAAACTTTACTTTGAGATTTCTTTGCTTCTGGACTCTACTGTGTGGTTGCCACAGCAACGTGTTGTATATGTAAAGGTTGAAGGCCCTGGGAACCTATCTGCCCCCTGCTGTGCCTCTTGCTACCTAGACGTTCAGTCCTGTAGTATTGCCATGGTTACTGTGGGTCAGAAAGCATGACACAAAAAAAAGGAGCGACAGAAGGAAATTCTTTTTAGTCTTGCACATAGTTCCCACAACAGGATCTCATTGAAAAGATAGACTGATTGTAGGTTTTTATTTATGATTTGTGTGAGGCTTGCTCCAGGGCTGATTTGTAAACTGGAATGTTTTCTATCTATGGACAGAGGCGTTGGACTGTGTTAATTGTTTGAAACATTTTATTTAGTTAACATTTTTATTTGGACAGTTTACATTTATACACCGCTAGATCATTCAAGTAAGTTTAGCTCATCTAAACACAAAGCACAAAACATGGGTTTGAAGGTTTCTTCTTACCTTTTGTACCTTTTTGTTCCCAGACCACCGATTGTACTCAGATATTGATGGTTTGCCAGAGTCCTCCATCAGCTGCCACAGGACACTAACACATTCAACATCTGTTGTTGGGGCACTTCAACGAGCAGACAGGTACAACTATATTTCCTTTAAACTTCATTAGCAACTTTTAATTGTGCAGTTTGCTAGATTTAAGTGTGAGACAAATCACTGCTTTAGTTCTTCATCAGGTTATTCTTTTAATATGGCTCCATACTTTTTTGTTTTTTTTCTGTTAACTTAGCTCTTCAATAAACCCATCATGGCCTGAGCATCCCGTCCTGACACGGCATGCCTCTTTGAGCAGCTATCCCACCACCAGAGAACCCCCACAGCACACTATGTCACTAGATTATGGCCACCACTCGCCTCCCCTCCACCACCCGCACATCCACCCTGCTCCCAATGCCCACAGCTCTCCTCGAAGCAGCCAGCGGAGCCACATGGCACACTATGCCCTCAGTCGCTGTCCCGCTCAGAGCTTTGATGAGCAGGACATCTCAGGTGTCGGTTATGGCACAGACTGCCAGACTTCATCTCTGCTGGGAATCGGAGGCAGGGACAGAAATCTTTTGTCCATAATGGAGGGGCAGAACCAATCACAGTTCACCCAATCACAGCCTCCACTTCTGCCTGAAAAGAAGAGAGCATCAGACGGAGAGCATTCACTGGGAACAGCCTCTCCTGCTCTGAGTGGCTTCTCCAGTCCCCACAGCGGGAGCTCCATCAGTATCCCCTTCCCAAATGTCTTACCGGACCTCCCCACACAGATGACTGGTACAGCCTCACCTCTGCCAGGTAAACTTAGTTCGTTCCGTAGATTCCTTGACGCACAACTGCACTGCCTTTTCACTAATCAATACACTTTTTTTCAGATGTATTGGCCAGCAAGCAGGTTACTGTCAACTTTGTGCAGGACACATCCAAATTCTGGTACAAGCCTGATATCTCAAGAGATCAAGGTAGGCTTGACAAGACTTAATTAGCATTTATTTGTGCATTTGTGTTTTTTTTATATAGATAATTCTATTTTACTTTTTTTTTTTTTTTTTAAGCCATTTCAGTCCTCAAGGACAAGGAGCCAGGTTGCTTTATTGTGCGAGACAGTCATTCCTTTAAAGGAGCCTATGGACTGGCAATGAAAGTGGCAACACCCCCACCCTCTATTCTCCAACAGACCAAAAGGTAGGACAGAGGTGAAGGCAGGACAGAGGTGAAGGCCAAAAAGAACACATTAAGGTTTTTAGGCACATGGTTGTCTTTTGAAGTGAGATAAACCATTGTAAACCATCAGTCAATTATCTTTTGCTGTAACTCTTCATACTGTGTTATTATTTTTAAATAAAATTACAACACTTATTCTTTAAACACCATTTAACAATTTCTTGACCTTTTCATAGTAAGGTGGCAATAACAGTGGTGTCCTGGAAATCATGTATTACAGAGTAACACAGAAAGGCATCTCCAGTTACAGTCCACTGTACTCACATGCACAGTGGAACCTGAGAGTCTGAGTCTGTGTTTGTGTGTGGGAGCATCTCGTTCTGTTCTTGTTTCTCTCCTGGGCATCATGAAGCCAAAGAGACCCCTACTGCCTGATACTCTTAGATGTGCAGCTAATGTTTCAGCCATAACAAAAGATGTGCTGGTCCATAAGCCGGCTCTGATCTCAAGCCGTTCTCCTGAGAAGCGTTCTGCCCCACATAAGCTCTATTAGACGTTAGCCAAAAACGTCAATATGGTCCCTACAATACTATTTACTTCAGAGTTTGGTTGTGTAGGAGTATTTAAACGTTTCTAAAGAAGAACTTGCCCAATACTTTTCCATGTTTAAGGATAAACAAAAGTCGATTGAGTAATAATAATGACTCATTCCTCTGATTTTCCTCAAAAATGGTCCACGGGTTATTTGTTTTCAGAAAAAAACACTTGTCCAAAAAGTGTAATGCCCTCTCTGCTCCAGCCCACCCCAGTGTGGACCTCTTTTATTTTGTCCCTCCTGTTTTTTTGTTTTCACCCCTCTCCAGTCCAATGGCACATGTGGTGACATCATGACACGGTTCTTCAAATACTTTCAGCTCAGGACATTGTGGATCCTTCTGAGTGTGAAACCCAACCCACCTTAAGGAGAGGGCTTTTGTGTCAAGACATTCTTTACAGGCCCTGCCCCCCAGACCAGCTTCTGTTCAATCGTAATCCCATTTAAGACCTTAGATATAATACATGTAGCCTTAGAATATTTTACCACTCAGTCCTGCTCTTTTTTATGTAATTGAAAGATGTTTTTTACGCTTTTAACAATTTTTCTTGTAACGGACTGTGTTTCTTTTTTCCACAGGAGGAGATCTGTCTAATGAGTTGGTGCGCCACTTTCTGATCGAGTGTACGCAGAAAGGAGTTCGATTAAAGGGTTGCCCAAATGAGCCCTATTTTGGTGAGAGTCCACTCTGTTGTAGATTCCATGCACAGTTGGCTTACAACAGTGCCATCTTGTGGCTCTTTGGCTTCACTCTCTTACTGCTTTCAAAACAATTTTAATTTCTTTAACACATATTTCAACACATATTTCTGGTGTTACAGGAAGCTTAACTGCATTGGTTTGCCAGCATTCCATCACTCCTTTGGCCTTACCTTGCAAACTTATTATACCAGATAGCGGTAAGTATACATCTGTGACAATTGGTGGCCTTAATTGAGTTTTAGACAAACATTCCCAAGACTTTACTTTTGCTTAGATCCTTTAGAAGATGTTGTGGAGAACACCTCTACATCAGTGACCAATTCTGCTGCTGAACTGTTAAAACAGGGTGCAGGTGATCAAAAAACACTCAATATTGTTCCAAGAGGATGTCCCTTTGTCACTGTGTAGTCTTTCTGACTGATTTGACTAATGTGTCTACAGCATGTAATGTGTGGTACCTGGGCTCGGTGGAGATGGAGTCCCTGACTGGCACGCAGGCCGTGCAGAAGGCCACCACTATGACTCTAAATGCCAACCCACCAATAAACTCCACTGTTGTACATTTCAAAGTGTCCTCCCAGGGCATAACACTCACAGACAACCAGAGAAAGTAAGACAGTCAAACACAAACCAGACACGTATTTTTAAAATAAAACTATAAAATAACCAACATCTTCTGTCTTAGACTTTTCTTCCGGAGACATTACAATGTGAATACAGTCATATTTTGTGCGTTGGATCCTCAAGACAGGAAGTGAGTTTTACTTGAAGTCTTCAACACTTGATTTTAAATGTTTTTACAGTCAACTAACGTCATTGTCCTTTTTTCAACTCTTACAGGTGGAAAGTAGATGGCTACCCCTCAGCAAAGTAAGTAAATTACTATTTTCTCCCGCAGTACTGGTGTGATGTTCAACAGTAATTGAACATAGCAGCTATTTTTAAATGAGCATAGCCAATTTCACACCAATGACAGTGCTGTTGTGAACCTCACCTCTCTACTTTGCAGGATTTTTGGCTTTGTGGCGAGGAAAACCGGCACTTCTATGGACAATATCTGTCATCTGTTTGCCGAGCATGACCCTGAGCAGCCAGCAAGTGCTATTGTTAACTTTGTCTCCAGGGTGATGATTGGTTCACACAAGAGTAAGTAGACTTCAAATGGACGAAACTGGGGGAAAAAAGACTTACTGGACACAAACAGCAGGATTCAGGGCTGAAGGGTCAAGAAGACTTGGTTAGAAAACCTGTAACTCGCCAAATGATAAGAACATTCAATTACCTATTTTAACAAAAACATAAAAATATGATTTATTAAAACTGTTTTATTTTTTGTAACAATGATGTGTGGCCAAGGAATTGAACTATGTTCACTCTGTCAGAAATGTTTGTTTTGTTCATATCAATAGCAATTATGCAACTCAGAAACTGTAATGTTGCATGTATTTTTGTAGTATTTAATCTAAACATTTTAGCTGCAGGATTTACTTTAGGTCTATTGTCATCAAATCTGACCTGGGTGCAGTATATTTCATTGTGTTTTCTATATAAAAAGCACATAATTATATGGATACAAGCTGGATTATATACTGGATTTTATCTATGCAATGTAAAAGGTTTTTATTTTTAACACAAATTGTGGCTTTTACATGTGACATATGTATGTGGCTGTTCAAATTTTGTTCATCTCCGTCATTATCTATCTTGTTAATATGACCACTTTTAAGGCTGTGTGTGTGTGTGTGTGTGTGTGTGTGTGTGTGTGCGTGTGTGTGTGTGTGCGTGCGTGTGTGTGTGTGTGTGCGTGCGTGTGTGTGTGTGCAGACCATAGATAAATATTTTAATTAATAAACCCTAATATATTGACTGCCATAAAAACAAATGAGTACTTTTTGATTAGCGTGCATGTGGCATATTCTGTCATATTCTATGTTCTTTTTGCCCAGTTTGTGGGTATTTGTCAGTATCAAGTGTAAGCTGCTTCATTGAGAAAAATTCTGTACTTGTGTTGTGTTTTACAGGTTTGTAGGGCAAACACAGGAGGTCAGTGTTTACTTTTACTGCATGTGTTCTTTGGATTTGACAAAGAACAATCAGGTGTCTGTTACTGTCTCAATGCGCTGGCTTAAGACTCTATCAATCATTCCCCCAGATTTTTTCTTATTGAATATTTATGAGAGATGATGGCCACAATCATATATCTTTTTGATTTATAGCGTTTTTTTTTTTTTTTGTTTGTTTGTTGGGAAGCCATTTTACTCAGAGGGACCAACCACCACAATAAAGCTCAGTTGTTGTTGTTATTGTTGTTACATTCATAATGTACACTTGTGTTAACTGTACCTCACACTTATCTTATACAATACTGTGCCTCTGTTAATAACTTGCTACATGTGAACAATTTGAATTTGTATATTGACAGTGCTTTGTTTGATCATATTGTGTAAATAAAGTAAACAATATGTGATTATGTTGATTCATTTATGTATTGATTAATAAGAGTGTATCAGGCAGTTAATCTGGCGTGTTTAACAGTAAAAGAGGAGCATAATACTAATTTTTCCACGGCTATGTTGTAATTACACTTCAGAATCGTTGAAGAGAAAAGCCGGAATATAGTTTGTGACCAGCAGGGGGCACTATCAACACAACGTTAAAAACCTGACCCGAACAAGAAGCCATGACACTATCCAAATTCACTTAAGTAGCAAAGGCTTGTTCATTGTCCTGTCCGGGGTGTGGAGTTTGTTTAAATGTAAACAAACAGGACCAATAATCATCCTCCACAGTGCTGTAAAAGTTTACCTGCGCACACAGGCCCGGGCAGGTAGCAGTGAGGAGGGGGGAGGGGTAAAATTGCAGCGCAACAGAAGGAAGAAGGTGTAATGGAGGTGTCTCCGCTGCCCCCCCACCCTGCAGATGGTGAAAGTGAAGAATTCCCGGGGTGGGCAGGAAGGAAGTGGAGAGAGACCCAGGTGTGGCGAGTGCCCAGCTTTCCTTCTGTTTTTTAAGGGAAAATAAAAAGAAGCTGGGAAAAGTCCAGAAAACTGAGCAGCATTATTAGACTACAAAGGACCTGTCAGCAGAGGCTTTATGGGAGTAGAACCAATCCTCTGATAGTCAAAATTAGGTTTGCATCCTATTATTTAGTTATAATTGTTTGCTAGAGACTACTGGTATTTAAATCTTTTTTTTTTTTTTTATCATATCTGTCGTGGTGAAGAAGGAGCTGAGCTGTAAGGCAAAGCTCTCGATTTACCGGTCAGATCTACGTTCCTACTCTCACCTATGGTCATGAGCTTTGGGTCATGACCGAAAGAACAAGATCCAAGATACAAGCGGCCGAAATGAGTTTTCTCCGCAAGGTGGCGGGCTCCCTTAGAGATAAGGTGAGGAGCTCGGTCACCGAGGAGCTCAAAGTAGAGCCACTGCTCCTCCACATCGAGAGGAGCCAGCTGAGGTGGCTCGGGCATCTCTTTCAGATGCCTCCTGGACGCCTCCCTAGGGAGGTGTTTCGGGCATGTCCCACCGGGAGGAGACCCCGGGGAAGACCTAGGACACGCTGGAGGGACTATGTCTCTCGGCTGGCCTGGGAACGCCTCGGTATCCCCCCGGAAGAGCTGGAGGAAGTGTCTGGGGAGAGGGAAGTCTGGGCGTCTCTGCTTAGACTGCTGCCCCCGCGACCCGGCCCCGGATAAGCGGTAGAAGATGGATGGATGGATGTGTAAACGACCCATATTATTAAGGTGACAATGAATATTAGAAACAATAACACAATATAGAACAGGTAAGATGTTATTGCTCTTTGTAGGCTACTTAGTCTGCATCAGGATATTATTTAAAATCAAGAACAGATGTTAAGGCTGAATGATTTAGGAAATAATCTAATTGCAAATATTTATGTGATTATTTTCTTTCTGTTTTTTTACATATCGACAGTCAAAAAAATATGACAACACTTAGCCTAACAAACTCCATGCCAATGTGTTATTAAGAAATTGGATGATGCATAAAACCTTAATGAATGACATATTTTTATTTAACCATTTGAATAACTGGACTGAGTTGGGCTGTGGGCCTCAAGGTAAACGGTGTGGTCTTTGTTCTGTCTTCTCATAATAGTACTTTATTTTTCTCTGACAGTGATTAACTTCAAAAGATAAAACCTTTTGGTGCAATGACAATGTCTTAGTGTTGTTCTGCTTTAGCGCCAGTCTTCAAGAGAAAGCTGCATTTCCTTTTTAGTACAGAGAAAAAATAAACTGAATATGTAGCAGACATGTTGAGTCTCAAAGAAGACATGAGGGGGCCTTAAATATGGTTGTAGCCCATGGGCCCCCACCTTCCTAGAGCCGGCCCTGCAGAATATACTGTATCTGCATTTCTTGCAACGCATTGTAACACCTTATCAATAATTGCAGCCTCTGCGATTTGAAAATCTTGTTTTTGAATATTGTACCCGCATGGGGAGAACATGCAAACTCCACTCAGAAAAGCCCCGCCCAACCGACCTTCTTGCTTAGAGGCGACGGTGCTAAACATAGCGCCACCGATCATAAATGTCAAAACCTAGTTGTATTTTCTGCACCAGAGTGGCACCTTTGTTCTAAATTCATCCTGTTGATGAGTTTGAGAAATAATTACCTCCATTGTGTTTCCACCCCAGATATGAACTCTGAGCCATAGCAGAGAGACTGATTAAAGCTGTCACATACAGAATGGCTGTATCAGCACATACGTCAACTTTCGACATTGTGGCTCTACCTCAGTCACTTCCAACTGACATAGCCAATCAAATGTCAGATCATTTCCATACAACGCTGAGGTGCAAGGCCCAGATCACTGGCTTCACAATTCCCATCCTTTTTTACACGCTCTTAATTAGAGGGCCTAGGCTCGTCTCTTCTCTTCTGTGGCAGGACAAAGATTTGGTGTCCAAAAATAGAAAGTGTATTCCGAGACGAGTGCACAATTTGAGGCCCCTGTTTACTTTTCAACCTTGTGTGCAATTAATTGCTGGCCCAGATATTAGGATCATTATGTAAAACTCTGCTTCAAAACAAAATTGTTACTTGTGTAGGGCTGTTGTATTGGGGTAGCTTCTCATGCATTATCTAGGTGACCTTTGCAAAATTAACGGTGACCCACTAACTAAGCTCTAATTAAACTACTGTTACAAACCTGTTTACCACCGCTTGATGTTTCAAGGAGGATCTACATGACACAAAAATATCTGATCAGTCTAGTGTAGTGTGTCTGTAAAAGAGCGGCATTCTTCCTTTTTATGACAAGGAACCGTCAAAGTGACTTGGAGACTAAATGTTGCTTAAAGGTAAGGCTTTTTAGTGTCATAGAAGTATAGGATGTTAAAATCTAAAATGCCTGTGTAGTGAATGAATGTGGGAGTGAATGGTTGTCTGTCAGTCTTTGTCTCTAAAGCCTCGACTGGAATGGTTGGCTCAAGACAAGACACTGGATAACCCCAAAGAGGCTCACGTTTCCTCTGTGCTCGTGATCAGCTGGCAATTGCCTGGACAAAAGCAGCTGGGATAGACTCCCCACTCCATATAGCAATCACCATGTGCTAAAAGATACTGAGTTTTTGATGAATGAACTGTATATTAAAACTTGAAACGCTCAAATCATACTATATTGCAATCTGTTTATCATTCGAAAGGTTTTATTGATGTACCTTGGATCCAAAAGCATGCAATCTTGGATCGGTTTCATTAGTTTTATGAATGGCTAAAAGAAAAGCTGAAAGAACAATATAAAGAGGAATGCAAAACCACATCTTGCGCCCAAAGACAACCATCACTTAAAATAAATGGCGAGAGTCTACATGAAGGGATATTGCCTACTCCACTGACTTTTGATGAGGTTAAGTGTTAAAAAGAAAATGTCTAAACTCTATACTAGACTAAATTACATCTAACATAGCCTACCCTTCCTTAATTTTGACAACATCCTGAATCCCGTCCCATGTGCAAATGGGCTCCTGTGTGAGCACAAATGATGTCTATTCTATGTGGGACAGACAAATACAGACAGAGGAAGTGAT
The DNA here is from genome assembly GCA_024416835.2 of Perccottus glenii. Taxonomy (NCBI): domain Eukaryota; kingdom Metazoa; phylum Chordata; class Actinopteri; order Gobiiformes; family Odontobutidae; genus Perccottus; species Perccottus glenii. Next base: position 12,578,080 of record CM044557.2, on the reverse strand, counting down.
AGCGTCTCAGGGGGGGTGGGGGGGATTTGGCGCCGCACTCGGCCCACTTCCGAACACAATCCGTCAGACTGAGTGCTCCTCTGTCTATGTCCTCCTCTTGCTCCGGACTAATTACACCTTTGGACGGCCTCAGGGGCTGAGCCTCCAGAAATGGCGACGGTGACAATTCCTCAACAAAAAGAAAAGAAAAAAAAGACCCACACATTAACCCACACTGGTCATAGCTGAAAGGTGGCCTGTAGACCGACATGTAATAATCGGATAATTGTCTAAACAATGTGTGCGTGCCTCTCTTAGCAGCACCAAACTTCAAAGATGATAATATTAATCACAATGCAAACATTTCTGTCCAAATGATGTGTAAAATGAGGAGAGTAGTCTGCATTAGGGCTTACACACAGGGGCAATTATCTGGGACAGTCATGAGACTATACGTGGCCACACCAGACAATAATGTGACCAGTGCCACTTCTATAGTTCAAGACCACATCTAGTAGCTACATTCTGACACACAGGAGAGGTGCAATGCTTATAGTTTGGGAATAAGGCTGAATTGGTCAGATCGGTGTGAACAGGACAAAAGAAATCAGATGAGAGGTTTTGAAAAAAGGATCTGGTCCACAGGTGGTTCAAAATCAACTCACATTTATCTACAAGATGCAGACAGCTATGCTAATATGGAAAATACAAAAGTAGAGTATTTACATCAATCATCTATTTCAGTGTCTTTCCCAGGACCACTGTGAGCACTTTTACTTACACAGCAAAACAGCTCAAACAAGAAAAACAGTAACGATCACATTGGTTCAACACTGTATTCAGAGTTACAAGTTTAAGGTAAGCTCTCAGCTCTGTTTTGCCTTTAGTGTTGTGGTCATCTTTGCGATTGTTCTTTAGCTAATGGAGAAAGCACACATTGATTCAGTGTGCTGAAATAGAAATTTAGACTTTCACTACAGTGTGAGCGTAGCCAAGGCCCAGCTTCAGCTGATTCAACTATGTTCTTTATAATCTGTGATCTTTGGCCTCAGCTCTAGATTCTTGAGCTTTTCCCTGTCACTACAGTAACACCACCCCCGTCTCTTTATACACAAGGGCCCCTGCAAAATCACACTCAAGGCCAGTCTGGGGGTGGTTGACGAAAGAACTCTAAATAATGGAAAGAAAATGTGCAAAGAAATGTGCAACGTTACAGTGAATGGCCTTACTTTACCTTTTAGATATGGCACAGCTCTAAGAACACTTTCAATTTAAAGGGTTCAGAGTTTATTGTACGTTTTTAAACCCTTTTTTAAGCTCCCAATACTGCAATGTAGAGAAAGGGCGTAACAGTCAGAAACTGTTTCCAACCTCAAAACGGAGAAATTAGAGAGCTTCATTAGTTGTATCCTAATCACCATGTTGTTATGTTAAATTACATTTGAAAATTGAACACATTTGTTTTCACAAAGAAATCATCAGAAGTATTGAATTTGGTTGCTATTCATTTTTCCAATTCTATAAGCAGTGCTGTAAAGTGTGCTACTCCAGAATGTATTCAAATCCTATCAATAGATATGCTATATTGTATATTGTGCTTGATTCACTGATGCTTGACAAGAAACTGCTTATGTGATCCTAAATATAACAACACAACATGTCTATACTACCTTTTAAAATATAGTGATTATACAAAAACCTTTAAACAGTTTAAAGCATAGAAATACAAATGCATTCATGCATTCGGTCAGTGGCTGGTTTATATTTAGCTACAGAAGAAAGAAGCTAGGAGCCAGCTGCTGGGACAAATGAACACTGCTCTGCGTGTCTTATTTGTTCAAATGGCCTTAAAACAGTGGAAAATTGCTGTGAATTAAAAACTGACAAGCCATAGTGGTTGGCGAGTATAGGCTTTGATGGCAGGTTACGTTAAACACATGTACAGTAATATCCTGTGTGCACAGAAGCACATTCTTCACACTCGCTCTTTATTGAGTGGCTGCTCTGCGGGAAGACATTCCACAAGTACATTACTCTGTGCCCACCGCTCTGTCCTTCCTGCTCTGGAGAAAATGTACAGGTGGCTTTGAGACCGCCTTACAAAGAGCTCTCAAAAGAAAATCAGCAAGCCTTTTTTTTTCAGCATTTGAGACAAATGTTTGGAATTCCATTGCGTTGCTGTAGACCTGTCTGTCTACAGTCGGCACTAGCCCAGGGCATGATGGCAGCTGATTTGACATTGCCTTCCAAGAAATGTTAAAGGCAAGAGCAACTGTACACCTCCTATCCTTGTCTATTATTATTATATTTTCTTTTTTTTAATATATTTCAGCCATTCTGAGCCTCTTACATCTGTAACCAATCAATAGTAGAGCTAAAAATGGAATAGGTATAATTATTCAGGAATGTTCTCACTTAATGTACATGCCCTTGTTTCAAGTGTGCTTTGTAGTGCTGACCAGAGCAGATCCATGTTTGATGTATGCAGAAGGAGTCGGAATGTGGATAATCTGCATGTCTTAAACGCACATTTTTAAAAGCATATGGGAAAGTCACGTTACCTTTCAAAAAAAGAAACAAACATGCAACAAATGAACAAGTCTGTTAACCGAACGGTGACAGAAGCACATGTAACAGTAGGTGAAAAATAACCATTTGAGTTAAATGCTGTTTATGAACGTTTGCTGCTTTGTAAACATTACATGTTGAGGGATCAGAGAAAAGTATAGTAAGCCGGAATATGGCTATGCACTTCTAATGAAAGTTTTGAACAGGATCTTTTCTCGGTAGCAGGAAACAAATGACACAATGAACCGCACTGTCATTAAACTGACTTATGTAGATGAAGGTTAACTGGAAGGCTTCAATAGACATTTGTGGGAAACTGGGGGTTTGTTACATTCATTTATGGTGGAAAATACAGTTTGCCTTTCATTGGTGTTAAATATGTAAGAAAATCAGAAAAGCACCCTCAATGCTGAAAATGACTGCGAGCATTTTTTAAAAGTATTAATGGATCTGCTCAAGTCTGTAATGGACAACTTCAGGTTAACCAGATATCTGAGCAAATTATTTCATATTCTCTGATTGGTCCAATTACTTCAGGGTGTTATTACTCAGTATCGGATGTCCTGTCTGTTTGTCTCCCCCAGGAATCATTCCCAAAAAGAAAAAGGAAAAATATTTGTTAAAGTTGTTAGCAATAAATTAAGATCACCTTGTCCTGTTAATGGTTTGTAGTGTCTACAAATGTTTGCTTTATCTCTACCGCACATCTAATGCTTATTGTACACAAAGTAGAGTTGCATAATCTCACAAAAATATCTGCATGTATTAATCTTATAAGTTGGCAATTTTTGATAAGTTCAGAAAAAAATGAAAGATGGCCAGCTTATATATATATTTTTTAAATCTCTGAAGCAATTCTTCATAGGGCTTTGTCAGTCTTTTATATGTTTCATTATCAGCAAAGCCATTCAAACCTTTTAAAGACACAAGTTTTGACATAACGTGAATTTTCAACTTAACATAACTGTCAGAGGGGCCCCAGGCAAAAGCTCCCCCTACGTACACATAAAGCCTAGCTCCGCCTCTGACTGTGAGTGTGAACAGATGAATTACTGTATAGTGTATACTACTATACTTTGACTGGAGCCTTCTCATAACTGTTGTAAAGGAATGCAGAGACTATAAAGGCAGATTATAACCTAAGTGATATTTTAATAAGCTTACTCGAAAGTTGTTAGTGTAGTGGCTCACCAATGTGTGCAGTGATAGTGTAGTGGAGGCTCGTAGTCGACCACAAGCCATTCGGGGGTGTGCCTACAGTCATCGTACTCTATATATTCACATGTTGTGTCCAGTAGCTTTAAGTGAATTACAGAGAAGCAACAGATGACGGAGTCGGAGTACTTTCCTAACTTTGACACTACTCTCTCAGACGCCGCCGCCATGCCGTCTTGTTTGCGCGCGCTTGTCATCATGTTACTGCTCGCATCCTTGACGCGGAGGTCAAGTGCGGTGGGGCCGATGATACGCTGCGAACCATGCGATGGCTTAGCGCGACTTCTCTGTAAACCTCTGCCCAAGGACTGCGCCGAGAAAGTACGGGAGCCGGGTTGTGGCTGTTGCATGAGCTGTGCGCTAAGCTTCGGACAGCCGTGCGGGGTGTACTCGGGAAGATGCGGTTCAGGGCTGACCTGCCAGCCTCAGCCCGGTGAGACGAAGCCTCTGCAGGCTATGCTCGAAGGACGAGGCATATGCGCCAACACGACAAGCAGACGCTTAACAGTCAGACCCACTCCTCCAGTGAACGAGCTGCCAGGTAGGACTTCAGCTGCAGGCTTTGTGTGCACTATAGGGACGTCCATTTAGGTAATAGGGACAGGGCAAAGAGGAGGCAAAACAATGTAAAGTCTTTAGGATAGACTAAAATTGCAGTCCTATGTGCAGAGTGCACTAGGGCCCATTGTGATGACCAAGTATGCACATTGTAGTATTATTTGCTAAGTATACTCTATATGCATAGGCTATTGTGTCATACCAGCTTGATTATTTACCAATACTTAAAATTTACTTACTTTTTATGTTTATTTTCAGGAATAAAAAGCACATACTTACATGTGTTAGAATAGGCAACAATACTTTGGGTGTGTGGTAATTCCCCAAGACCATTAATCCAATTTGATATGTGTAACATTATGTTTTTTCTCTTAATTCTCAGTCTATTAGAATTATTTTTCGAAGGCTGCGTCTTGCTTGTTTTAGCCTTTTGCAAAATAGTTTGTTTTAATCTATTAGAAAGCAATACCTTAAAGCATATAACCAACTCTGCACAATACAAAAGATTGCTGATAAAATGACATAGAAAGGCTCCTGCTGCAAACATAAACACTTGTTGTTTGACTCAAGCAGAACCCATTGAGACTGAAGACGAAGCCAGCAATTCCACAGGCTTAAGCCTTCAGATCACATACAGCACCCACAGACCCCTGGGACCCATGGGACCTCAGCTTCACCCCTTCTACCCCTCTGCCAAGTCTGAGATGTTACGGCAGGACCAGCACAAAAGAACCCAGAACTTCAAATTAGAGGTGCTGCCGGGACCGCTCATCACAGACCAGCAGAACCTTTCTCTGGAAACCAAACAGCCGCCTGAGTATGTAAGTATACTACAACCCACTACAACCCATAGTTTTCTGTCTTCAGCATGCACCAAGGAATGTTTTTCTGCTCTTCCACTGTTTTGGTCTTCTTTGTCCCCTGCGGGTGATGAAATGTTTGTGGTAGTGATGCTGACGCTTGGCAGGCATTAGTTTGGTATGACGGCGCGCGGGTACCATGGCCCTGCGGCTGACCTAGGTCAGGCGGTTGTTTGGCCGCAAGGCGTCCGCGTGCCGGCTGTACCTAGAGCCAGCGGATGATGGATTGGCCCATGTGAGTGCCTATTGGGAAGCCCTGCTGCTATTTTGAACTTCTCTTTGGCTGAAGAAGTGAGCACACACTAGTAACTGGGCTGCTTTGATTATTGACTGGAGTACTTGGACTTAAGGACAAAGCTTTAAAGACTAAGAGTCCTAATCAGCTTAAGCAAAACTGTTGAGCCTTTACAAGTGAGTCTGAAGAATTCATTTGTTATCGTTCCTCTTTCATGCTGCGGATTCCATTGTTTCAGCTTTACAGCAGAGTGGGATGTGGCATGAGTCAGCTTGGTAAATGTCCACTTACAAGGCAGCCAGTTCAGTCATGTCAGTGCTAAATGGTCCATCTTGAGCCAACAATATGCTGTCAAGTTTTTAAATGAGATGTGTAGAGTAAACAGTGCAAATTACTCTAACCAGATCGGTTTTCTCTCATCTGTAGGGTCCCTGTCGAAGAGAGATAGAGAGCATTCTGAGCAGCCTCAAGATTACAGACATTCTCAACCCCAGAGGTTTCCGCATACCAAACTGTGACAAGAAGGGCTTCTATAAGAAAAAACAGGTAAAAAGAATATTCAGACTCTGCACTACACTACACTACAATGAGTGTGTTCCTTTAACAATTTGACTTATAAACATTGTTCCAGAGTTCTTCTTAATGGGGCACCTAGGCTGTATAAGTCTTTTCCTTTTTTCCAGTGTTACTCAAGTGTAGCTTAATCATAAGCAATCATTTATTAATATAGCGCCTTCTAACAACCACAGATTGAACCAAGGTGCTTAACAACATTAATAAAAAAATAAACATATTTACAAATAGGTTTAAAAACACATTTACACAATAAAAACAGAGCAGTGTCACAGAGCCATTAAGTGCAAAAAGCCATTTTAAATAAATAGGTTTAAAGTTTGGCTTTAAACAGAGGCAGGTCAGTGATGGAACGTAACTCAATGGGCAACAAGTTCCAGAGTTTAGGACCGGCCACTGCAAAAGAACGATCGCCCCACTGTTTGAACCGGGACCGGGGCACCTTCAGCAGATGTTGCCCAGCAGAACGTAGAGCTCTGCTGGGTTTGTGAGGGGTCAGAATCTCACACAAATAAGAAGGTGCAAGGCCCGCGAGTGCATTAAAAACAAACATTAAGATTTTAAAATGAATTCTAAACTGGACAGGGAGCTTAAGAGCTCCTGCGTCCCAATTACACATTTGTACTTGTCCGCATGTGTTCATTGGTAGTTATTAGAGCCTCATCATTGCACCGCTGCACCAGTGAGGTAGACCCTGGCCTGTGGCTCTGGAGACAGCAACCATAGGGGCCAAACCCTAGTGGGGTCGACGGCTGAGACGCTGGCCGGGAACCCTCCCAGGGAGACAGACGTCAAGGTGGCCGCGGCACCCAATGTGCTTGCCCCATAATTGCTGGAGCGCAGGCCCAGAAATAGAGCGGCAGCCGTCCCCGTGCTCACATGGTTCACCCACGATTGGTTTGTAATAAATGAGTGGTTCCCGAGTGTTCATATGGAGGCATTTAGGGCTCCCGCGCACTGCATCACTAAAGGCAGTTTTTCTTATTACATAGCAGTCCCTCCTGCTTAAGTGAAGTGTTCTCCTTGACCTGCAATCATCCCATAACCAGCTTCACAACGCCAGTCTTATTGTCTTTGTTTATGTAAAAAGGCCTAGATGTTCTTTGTGGAGCCCTGGGGCAGTCAAAGAGTAGACATTTCACTTTGGTCAGTTTAATTTGGACTTGTGTGTGATGCTAAGAAAGAAAAAAACATTCCTTGATAATAAGTGAAAGGCAGTGTACCCTGCAAAGAGTGGGTTCATGGGTTCATGTAAAAAATTATACTTTAATAGACTTTTCCTGTTGTGCAATATGTGCTACAATTTTATTTGCTAAAATATAAAACCACACTTGATAGATTATTTGTTCATTAAAGTACAAATTGAAACTCAGTCGGCACAAGTAATAAAGAGCCTCTATCAAACTACATCAAACTGTGCTGATATATTCAACTAACTTCCATCGTGATTAGCCCCTAACTCTAGTGCAGTGCTAGTTGCTTTATCCCTTAAAATGAATGGCTGCATGTTTTACTAGAGTGGAGGTTGACCTTTAGTAAAATTGGCAGTAAAATAACAGCCCTTGGGTAGCTCCACAGACTCTGTAAGTCATTTGTAGTACCCATAATTTGGAGCTGTGGGGTATAATCAGCAACAGATGATTCGTACTGGCCACTAGCTTCTGAAAATAGATCTTGGTTCTGAGTTGTTCACAAACGGGACTAAGCAAATATTTTACCAGGTTTCTGTTTACCTTAAAGGTCTCTATATGTGTGTGCAACACGGGCTAGACCATAAAAGCAGCTTAAAATACCACAGCGTGTTGGATAGCCAGGACTGTGTCCACTCAGCACAATCAAACCATTAATTGCTGTTCAGATTCATTGACTAGAGTGGCTCGTTACACTCATAATGCTGCATTTTCAACAAGATTTGCACTTCAGCCATTGCCTTCATCTCCATTGCTTGTCTTTCTCCTGTTCCTGCAGTGTCGTCCGTCCAAAGGCAGAAAGCGTGGCTTCTGTTGGTGTGTGGACAAATACGGGCAGCCTTTGCCAGGGTTTGATGGGAAGGAGCGAGGAGACGCCCAGTACTACAACTCCGAGAGCCAATAGGAGTCAGCCTAAACCGAGGGAGGGTGGGAGTGAGAGCAAGATGAAGTGTAAACAAATGCAGACACTGAGGATATTGGGAGAGAGGTCAAGAGATGGCTCAAGCCGATATATGGATGTTTGCTATTTCTATCTGTTGCCTGCGGGACCTTTTTCTGAGGCAGAGTGAAGGAACAGAGGAAGAGTACCAGGAGGAAAAATGTGTCCTTGTCACCAAGATACATTCTGTACTTTTTTACAATGGTGGAACTTAAATAAGCTATTTGTGTTTTCTACCAGGACAGATGCTGAGAAGAGGACATTATTGTTATATTATTATTGGCCGTTGTGAACATTTATAAGAATGCTCTTTTTCTACACGCACAATCATGTGTATATATATGTGATGTGTAGTCACACTTTTTATATCTATGATTAAGAATGCATTTTAATAGAGAACGTTGCATTTTCACACCCCTGCAACCCTGTCTGTATAGCGTCCCTTGGAGTTACTATTTCAACAACTGTGCAGCTCAAACCTCAATGTATGTTACATCTTTTGAGCCACACACAAGCACATTGCCTTTATTGTTACTGTCCATTGTCATGTTTAATGTCACTTTGCACAAGCTTAATTCTAAAAGCCACAGCCCCTTATGTCTAATCTCAGTGTTTTATCACTTACGTTATGCCATTGTACAATGCAACCCTAAGAGGTCTATTTTTACTTAATAAAGGCAGTATGAAATAAAACAGATGTTTAATGTTATTGCCTTGAATAAAACATTTTAATTGTTAGACATTTAATAAATCACAATACATATACAATGTTTTTAACAATAATGGAACAGCAGCGTTTACAAGTAGGATTCCAAGATCCACTGTATTGACTTTACCTATACATATAATCATAAAAAAGATTAAATAACACAAGGCAAATAAGATGTTTGAAATGAGTGAGCTGCTTTAGAGCTACAGAAATGAAGGGAGGTAGACAAATGAAGACCATCGCAGACCTCAGCGCGGCCTGGATGAGCACTGATATGTTTGTGCTGGGCCACTGTACACATACTTGCGGCACTTTAAGTATTTCCCCCTGTAGCCATTGAGGAATGGAGATACATTCAGACAATGTCAACACATTGAATGAATGAGCAGCTGTGTTGTATCATGAATGAATGAATATATCTGAAAAAAAAAAACGCATCCGGAAGACTCTGAAATGGGCTTGGCAAGGGGTGTTGACCTGTGGTTTTTTGCAATGGAGTCATTTAGACGGAAACACAAATGTATACAGTGTTGCCCTATTTACAATGTTAAAAAATAGACAAACATAAAAAAAAAACTAAAAATGACAAATGGCTGGTGCTAGTAATATACAAGTGAATAAATAAGGTTTAAACCATATATTATGTTAATAAAATAAGAAAGAAATGTACTCCTATGTGGGTCTTTGAGTTGACCACCATTTGCGAAATGAACACAATTCGTTTTTTTGGTGTTTTGTTGTGTCCTAGTGAGTGACTTCCTGATGGCAGTCTGAGTCTTCAAGAAGGTCACTTGATTCCAGGATCCTCTTCCCGTTCCAGGAGGAGACACACCAGCAGCGAGCTGGTGGTCCAACCAGAGATGACTCACACTGGAAAGGAAATATGTACACCACAGTCAATGACTCAGCGTAGTCTTACTTAACATTTGTGACAGTCAGATGTTTAAATAGATGTTGGTCTATAGGCTATAACCATTTGATGCTAATTATTAAATAGCTAAAAAGCATAAATTGCCACAGATAATGAAAAAAAATAAACTTGACTAAAATTGTCATGACTAAAGATTGAGAAAGTCTAGAAGACTAGAATATACATAATAGACTAGTGGCTTAATGTATCACTAAATTCTGATCCTCTTTTGATAAATGGACCACTGTTTTTCCAACTCACCTGCTTTGCCTTGTAGAAACCATGCTTGTCACAGTTAGGGAGGTAGATCGTTGTAAACTTCTCTCCCAGTTCTTGCTGAGAGTTGGCAATGATGTCCAGTGCTGTGTGAAGTTCAGTGTGGCAAGGGCCCTGAAAAAAACATGCAAAGATAAAACCTTGCTTCTCAACCATTGGTTCTCAACAGCAAGTGCTCCCTCTAGTGGAAACAGACTGCATTTTTCTATCAGCCAAGTTGGTTCTTCGACTCACTTGCTGCACCAGTTTGTTTCGGATGGCATTGGCCTTGGCCTTGATGCGTTCCTCAATCTCTGTAGTGTCTTGTTGGTCAAGGGGGAGGTTAAGACCCAACAGGTAATGCAGGGAGCCATGATCAGCCACGTCTGTTTCATCTATTGGACGTAAATGCCTGTTAGAACCATGCCACTGGGTGTGCTGATGAATTAATTTGGAATTATAAAACAAATGCAGCAAAAACTCATTTTCTTCTGTACTGAAAGGTTCTCTAATATGGGGATTGGGGGCCCCTATTGGCAATTGCCTGGTGGTTTGCCTTCATTGTTGCAATACAGCAAGTTGTAAGTTGTATTGTTATAGTTAATGCTCTCCGTTGCAATATGCTTTATGCAAAGGTGGACTCTCCCCCAAAATGAAACTGGTCTTAATTTAAGGTTAAAGAAGAGCAATACACAATGTACATCTCAGTTATATATTAAAGATATATTTTAGAAGAATTTGTGTACCTTGTCCCAAGTCTTCAGTGCAGACCCCCTGTCCTCTGGTGAGTGCATGCAGGGGTCTGGCCTCATCTGGTCTGGGCATACATCGTAGACCCTCACCACAGTGAGCAGTGTGAACGCCACAGGAAGCCCCTTTGTCCAAAGCACAAGTCATACAGCACCCGCATCCCGGCTCTCTCAGCACCTGCTTACAGTCTGCTGGAACTATGGGACACTGGCTCAGTTTGTCCTGAGAGCAGGGCGTACAGCGAATTGGCTCAGGTCCTATCACGGGGGATGATCTCACAAAAGCCAGAAGAGAAAGAGTCACAGTTGCAAAAAGCTTTTTATCCAATCGGGTCATCTTCACACAAATTCTTTTAGTATTTCTTTGGATGGAAGTTTCTTTCTAAAGTCTGTTCACAGGTTGTATTTATACAACTACTCAGCCTACACAAAGGGTTAATGATTAATATAGTGTGCAGCCGATATAAAATATTTTTGTCAGAGGTGCTGTAAACGGTGAATGACCCCGTTTTATGTGCGTACATCTGGGTTCACAGGGTCTGCTGTCAATATTGACTCTAGGACATAAAGTGATTGAACATCAAAACAACCATGTTCTTGGCCGATCAACTGACCAATGTGTGGCTGACCCTGGAAAACAATAACACTAGCTTTCCCCCGTACAAGGAATACACAATGACTATCATTTATTTAGTAGTCCATATACAGTTGTGATCATAAATTTACATACCCTGGCAGAATTTGTAATTTATTGGCCTTTTTCAGAGAATATGAATGATAACACAAAAAAACTTTTTGGTTGGGTGAAGCCATTTACTGTCAAACAATTGTGTTTACTCTTTTTAAATCATAATTACAACAGAAACTTCCCAAATGAACCTGATCAAAGCTTTTACATACCCTGGTGATTTTGGCCTGATAACATGCACACAAGTTGACACAAACAGGTTTGACTACTAAAGGTAACCATCCTCACCTGTGTTCTGTTTGTTTGTAATCAGTGTGTGTAGATAAAAGGTCAGTGAGTTTCTGGTCCTGACAGACCCTTGCATCTTTCATCCAGTTCTGCACTGACGTTTCTGTTTTCTGAGCCATGGGGAAAGCAAAAGAATTGTCAAAGGATCTGCGGGAAAAGGTAATTGAACTGTATAAAACAGGAAAGGGATATAAAAAGCTATCCAAGGAATTGAGAATGCCCATCAGCAGTGTTCAAACTCTAATAAAGTGGAAAATGAGGAATTCTGTTGAAACCAAACTAAGGTCAGGTAGACCAACAAATATTTCAGCCACAACTGCCAGGAAAATAGTTCAGGATGCAAAGAAAAACTCTGCACAAATACAAATAACTTCAGCTGAAATACAGGACTCTCTGGATAAAAGTTGTGTGGCTGTTTCAAGATGCACAATAAGGAGGGACTTGAAGAAAAATGGGCTGCATGGTCAAGTTGCCAGAAAAAAGCCATTACTACGCAAGCCTCAAAACTTCTGGAACAAAGTTATTTGGATAATGAGACCAAAATGTCACTTTTTCTAATCTAATCTAATTACATATATTGATAGGAATGGTGTGCCTTCATTATTGGAGAGGCCAATAATGAAAAGTACATCATTCCTACTGTGAAACATGGAGGTTTTGAGGATGTGTGAGCTACAAGACACAGGAAAAAATAAATGCAGCCTGTTATCAGAAAACACTGGAGGCCAAGTTGACCAGTCATTGGCTACAGCAGAATAAAGTGAAGGTTCTGGACTGATCATCTCAGTCTCCTGAACTCAATATTAGTCTGGGGAGATCTCAAACGTGCAGTTCATGAGTTTACAAGAATTTACAGAACTGGAGGCTTTTTGCCAAAAAGAATGGGCAGCTTTACCAGCTGAGAAAATAAAGAGCCTCATCCACATTTACCACAAAATATTTCAAGCTGTCATTGATGTTAAAGGTGACAATACACAGTATTAAGAACTGGAGTATGTAAACTTTTGATCAGGGTCATTTGAGTAGTTTCTCTTGTCATTATGATTTAAAAAGAGTAAACACAATTGTTTGACAATAAATGGCTTCACCCAACCACTAACTAAGGAGTAAAACAATTTGTGTGTTTTATTCTGTAAAAAAAATGGCCAGAAAAAAATTCAGACAAATTCTGCCAGGATATGTAAACGTATGAGCACAATTGTATCTGATGATTTTGTGAAGTCATGACTGATGGTGCCATGTTTAACGGTTAATCTTATCAGTCAGACGGATAAACAGCATTGCATAAGCCCAGTGTTATAGATTGGCTGGTAAAGTCATAACATGTTTGTCCGCAAGATGCTAGTAATTGGTTGTTTGCATGGTGTAGTATTTGTCATGGCTATTGGTGGCAATGTGAGATACATCCGTGTATATCATGACCTGCAAACATGGTGTGGACTCTGTGTGACCCCAGCTATTCATTTTAAGGGTTTATGTAACTCTTCAAATCTACAAGGTCATGTATGGGCATGTAACTACAAAGGCAAGGACAAACACTGAAGGTCAAAAGTTTGCTAGATTAATCCAAATTTAATATTTGTTTTAAAGAAAATCTAAAGCAGTACTAGAGCAAATTCATAGTGTCACAACTTGTTACACTACTAAATGTACAGAAATTAAAGAAGGTAAAGCACCTGTGTTGCTTGAACAAATGTTGAAAATGATTAGATAATATGGCTTTGGAGCACAAATGTAACTATATTTTCATGCACTTTAACCAGAGAAGATATACATTTAATAAATAAAAATTCTTAGTGTAGTACTTTGTGTCTAATTAAACTGAAGAAATAACGGTGCTGACAGTTTGACATTCTCAAATCAAGCTACCATTCCAGTCATTATTAACAAAATCCTTTTCCATATTGAGGTTCATAAGTTCTACTCTACCACTAATTGGTGTTTAGTTGCTTCTTCAATATTTATCATCAGCTTCACAACCCACTCTGGGAACAGGTCCTCCTAAAAAAAACAATGAGAAGCACATTATATTCTTATACTGAATAAAATCCTACCAAATAATGCAGCTTGTCCATATACACACCCGGAATCTGACCTTTCCACCTCTAGTCTGTGTCTTTCGTCCCTCTCGTGTTGGTTTACATGAAGGAATCTTGATACGGAAGTCATAAAGACTTTTTTTTGATGCAGGTGGGCCTGTTCTGGATTGTTTCTGACTTGCAAAGCTGTAGGTGCGAGATCTACGGACCTTCACAGGAGTATAGACCTCCTCTTCATCCTCCACACTCTCTTCCTCTGGAGTCATTAACTGCTCTGTTTGTTCTTCAAACTCTCTGTCTTCTTCTTCTTCTTCTCCATTTTTGAATTCTGCAGATTTCTCATCTTCTTGGATGGTGTCCAAACGTTGCCTCTGCTAGTAACAATAACAGCATGTTCTTGAAAAGTCAACACAATTTAGACCAAATTAATTAAAACAAATATTTTGAGTAAAAACATAGAACTTACTATTTGTTTCCTGGGCTCCATTTAACTAAAGTAAAATGCTGGAAAATAGACTTTTGTCCTGTGTGAAAATGTCTTTTCTGTTTTTAATTATTTGATAATGCAAATCAGGTGTGAGGTATGGCAGCCTTGAAAGCCCAAAACAGAAAACAAGTAAGACCAGTAAAAAAGAACTCCCATGTTATTTTACAAATTTGTTAAGATTAAAATAGAATAAAAGTGAAAATTGTTATTTTGAGACATTTTGCAGACAGTAGTCTACTTCCCTGTGTGAGCTCATTTGGTCCTCTTGACCCCTGTCGATATCAGCAGTGGTCTGATTGTTCTTCTGTCCCTGTTTTTTACCCAACGCCCCCAGTTTTCACCTCATTTGACCTCTCTGCTCTCTGGAACTGTGCTTTTCTCTACATTTTACAAACTAAACAAACTAGTACAAAAAGCAAACAGACACACACACACAATTATTTACCCATTCTGAATTGTAACTTTCACTATTCTGGTTAGTTCCACTTTTAATTGTATGCTTGTCAATTATTTATTTATTTCAGAAATCTCCTCTCCTTTGTGACACATTTTCTACACAGCTTTACCAATGTATTAGTTTTTTTTTTTTCATTACCCTACTAAGTTCTTTATTAGGCTATTTGAAACAAAAGATATAGGCTACTTCTATTTTAGTCAGAAAAAATCGACTTGCAAAAATACATCAAATCTTGTTCATTAACTAAAGATGAAAACACAACATAGAAATAAATAGATAAAAAATAATGTCAAATCTGCTAAACCGGCATAGCTTACATTGTAATTCCATTTTAGCAGCAACAGAAAGCATAGCTAATGTAGCTTATTAGCTAGCTACTTCTAACATAATTTTACACTCGATTCTACCTATAACATCACTTTAATAGCATGCTGCTCAACGTTTATTATATATATTTTTAAATAGCTCACTTTAGGCGTTATCTTTTTTTTTCTTCTTTTGTGTAGGGTTGCCAGGTTTTCACAACAAAACTACTGTATAATTTTCATAAAGATTGGTAGAAAATACATTTTATTTGAGTAAAATATTTCAACGCAACCATTTCAGCTAAATATGACGAGGCAGTGCACTGATGATGTCAAACCTTTAAACCGCGGAATAAAAAACAATCCGCGGAAAGTGGTTAAAAGTAGTCCACGGGAAAAGAGCGGACTTGGCAACATTTGCCCAGTTAGTGGTGCAATGGTACGTGCTGACTGGAGGTGCTTAGAAAATAGAAACACAGCAAGTGCTGTGAAAGGATGACCTAATAGCGGTCATTATGGATACAGAATACAGTGTAAGACATTGTTTAAAAAAATAAGTGAACATTGTTTGCATTGTTTGGCCAAGACATTGTTTGGTGCATATTTTTTTCTTGACTTGACTTAGCACAAATAAAGTTACTCTACTTTTGCTGCCATTGCTTACTACAGATCACTTTTATTCAGTGTAAATTAAACACATTAGGTGTGGTGTCTGGCTAACTAGGCTAAGTCTAAAAAAGTTGCTGTGTTTTGCTAAGTGTCACACATTGCATGTCATTAATAGGGTGAAAACTGTTATCTGGACTCCCTTGTATACAAAATTATATACATGGGACAACAAGGGAAACTATCCATAAAAAGTTATTTGGTGTTTGAGTACAACCCCAGAATGTGAATATATTAGTTTCTAGATGAAAAACTGGCACTTGGCACAATTTATATGTTTTATACACCAATATTGTCTTTATTACAAAATATTAAATAACCCAACTTTACACTGTACAAGATACAACATACAGTAATTTACAGCTTTTGGCTATGTACAAAAGTATGATCTGCATATCAAAGTGAATATATCTAAAAAGGCAAGTTGCAACCACTGTAAGCTTATTTAGTAAGGCATAAAACTTGTGACATATTTACACTTTTGCAGATCGAGTAAAAGTTCTATATACTGAAATAGTAAAGATTACAGGCTATGAAGCAGCAACATGCCAAAGCTTATATGATTTCTGACAAAAACAAAAATGAGCTAAAAGCATTATGCGTGGCTGAACAAATACAATAGCCAGACATAGCATCAGTATGTGCTTGTATACATAGTGGTCTTAAATATTAATTTGTTTGTACCACACATAAAGATGTATTGGCCTAATGTTCTGTCATTGGTCCAGTTTTGGCATTGATTAGACTATTTATAGAACACAGTCCTGACATCTTTTAAACATTTTAATATGTAGTTTCCATACCATCAACACCATTATTTATTTCACTCAAATTGAGTTATTTCAGAACATTCTAACAGTAACTTCCCATATTTAGTCCTTCTTCTGTCTCTATATGTAAACCTGCTTGTTGAATCATGACCATGATAAATAAATGTATATGTGTAGAAAAATCAACAAGTAGTCAAAATGTTATTATCGGCTGTTCAAAGTTAAAAAATACACGTTTTGCCAAACCTTTGAAAGTCTATGTGTTGTGAGGCAATGCAAAATTAAAGAAAAGCATATTACTTTGGTTTACTTCAAACAACTATGGCTGTCCACTTTTATAAAGTCATGCACTATTTCACTATAAATACACTTGAAGTACTGTAAAAAGTCTCCGTATGTTCTCCAGTGAGATTTGAGTATAAAAAGTTATTATATTGTGCTGTTTGTTGTATTAGTCATACATGCATACACACGCACACACATGCATGCAAATAGGAACACCATTTTATACTGTAGATAATGTATCCTTGGCATAATCATAAAGGACAGTGCAAAAGCAAGAGCGTAGTCAGTCTATTTCCCAATATCAATGCACATATCTTTGTATATGCACTGTACAAATCAAGTACAGATAAAGACTCCTGCAAATGAGACAACCCTAATTATCTAAGATTTCGGGTAAAACCTCCTCTTCCATTAGCAAGTATGATTGTCTGTGTCAAATGTTTAAATCCTGAAGTGGTGAACTGGTATGTGCCAGTAACTTCATAGGGAATACTGTTCCTGGTTAGCTCTGCTTTCTCTAACCAGGCGATTCCTCTCTTTTTCCATGTTATTCTTTTAAGCATTTCTCACACAGCCACATCTGCCACGGCTTCAATTTCAATCTCTGTCATCTCTAAGTCCTCCTCCTCCTCCATTACTTCCCTCACAGCGGGCACACATGGTGAGGCCAGACACTGACAGTTACTGCTGCTGTTGGCAGTGTTGAGCGGAGCGTTGCTGCCCACGGTTAGACTGTTGGCCGACGACACGCTGCCCATGTGTGTGGGGACGCTGGTCTTGCCACAGGAGTGTATCCGCCGCGCCAAGCTGGCTGAACGCATTACAGAAGAAACAGTCACCGTGCCGATGCCTTGGACCTTCCCCTCCAGGAAGTAGGTCAGCATCTCGCCCTTGCCCTTCACACTGACTTTACCACGAGACACAAGGTCGTAGTTGGTGTTGAGCAGACGGTAGACCTCTTCTGTTACCTGTAAATAAAAGGCAGGGGAATTATACTTTTTTAATATAGAAAACAATGCAGACAACAGGTTGATAGAACAGGGAACAACATACAGTAAATGCATGTTAACATTATGTCCAACCAAATAAGGGTAAAAGCATGGACTGCAAGACGTTGAGCATCCAGTTCCAGGGGCAATTTACAGATGTACTGTAATATCAGTAAATATTACGGTTTCAACAGGGTACCATTGCTACTTTTGTATTTGTTTGTATAAAATAATTAAATGGACATTTAAAGCTACACAGATGCAGTGAAATTTCCATGTTTCTATTTGTTCCTGTCCAACTGCCCAGGAATAACAAACGGAGCACTGGTAGGAAAAGGGCATTTTTTTGTATTTATCATAGGAAGTTTAAAAGCTAAAATTACTTTGTTTTCATATTTTTTTCCAATCATGCTGCCAAAACCTGGAAGTTGTTGGAATCAGACTTTGATGTCCAGTTTCATCCATGACCCCCTGTTGTAGACTCTTTTAGACCAGTTTTGATTGGGCATGACCAATGTCAAGAAAGGTACACTTCATAATAGCTCTGACCCAGTTGTTTCCAATCCAGTAGGATGTGTAATTTATCCTACTCTCTGACAAGTAAAACAGTGTCCATCTTTTTCATGACCTCTTATGGTTGTTTTGTGCAATGTTCTGTTGACTCTTACCTATGTTCACAAATGTGCATTTCAGTAGACCATATTACCTGTATCTTTCCTGGTACTCCAGTGCTGTCCATGCGACTGGCCACATTGACACTGTTGCCCCAGATGTCATACTGAGGCCGCCGTGCACCGATAACACCAGCAACTACCGGACCCACATTAATACCTTCAGAACAGAACCAGTTGTCACATATTTATCTTTATTTATGACAGTAAAAAAATCATATTGCAAAAACAAACATACCAACTCTTAGGACAAATTCATTGTATGATTGATAGTTGATTTCATCCAGAACATCAAACATCTCAATGGCGTAGTCTGCAATTGTGCTGAGATGTTCATACACTGATTTTTTTGCCTAAAATGAAACATATTAACATATATACTTAAATAAAGATGTGAAAATGCATAAAAACACAAATTATAACATATACCTTAGTCCCAACCGTTGGAACAAGACCCACTGCTGCCATGTATGTACTGCCAATGGTTTTGATTTTCTCTACCTCTTTGTAGCACTCCTTGTCCATGAGCTGTAAAAAATCAGGTAACAACTCAAGGAAAAGCTGCAACACAATCCCACATTCCTAGTTTTAATGTCAAGAGAAACCACATTCCATTTGTACCTCATCAAAGTCGGCTATGATCTCATTGAGCAGTCTAAGGCACTCCACTCCCATGTTGTTGCCGTCCAATTCGATGTAGAAATCATTGAAGTTAGGGATGGAGGCGAACAGGACGCCCACTTGTGCGTAGGACTGATAGTACAAATCCTTCAGACAAGCATACAGAGTTTCATTTTATTAAGAGACAGTGTGGGATTGTAATGTTGCTTGTTTTATCGTAAGGCTCACCATGTTCCTTGGGTTGGACAGGAGGAAGTGCTGGGCCACGTGTGCAGGCAACAGATTGAAAAGTATCCTCCGGTTATCCAGCTTGACTTTCTCCATGCCATCCCTTTCTTCCTCCGCCTGAAATGACCGTATGCCCCACTTAGTGGATGATTTTTCTAAAGAGTTTAAAGATTTTTTAAAAGTAACACTATATAATTATGTACATAAAACTATGGAGCCTGAAACATATTCAAATAATAGCCTCAAATTAATGTTGATTGTTAATATAGTATATTGTAATAGAACAGGCTCATGAGTGAATTTGCTGCAGCATAAGACGATAAGACAATAAGATTGATGAAAAGTTTTATTTTTGGAAGTCATATTTAAACGTTGCAGTGACCTCAGACAGTGACTAGTAAATGCCATGACCTCAGAGATCATCAAGACAGTAAAGCTTTGTCTAATTTGCTGTATATAATAAAATGCACAGTGTGAGGAAATGACAAATAGAGTATAACATTATTGCAGTCTGGGCATTTTTTGTGATATGTTTATTGATGAATTTGCTATATGTTGTTCAGTCCAGTCATGAGTTTTTATGTCTGTGGCTCACATTTGTAGTTAAATTGTTAAGACTTTAAAATATTCTTGCGATAACAAAAAAAAAAAAAACGCAGAGAAATGTTGCACCTTTTCACCACATGGGGTCACAACATCTCTTATGTTTGTGTAGACTTTGGACTGCTCAAAATGAACACTAAACTAATGCCTAATATAATTTGGTAAATACATTTAGTTTTGCTTATTACTTTTTTAACAGTATACAGAATAGTCCTGTGCCAGAATAAATCAAGCCAGAAAAAGCTTCTCAAATTCATTTTGTCAAGTAACAGACAACTGGCAGTCTATAAATATAAAACCTCCACACATAACCAAATAAACCAAAGTCCTATCAGAACATCTAGTGCTTCTCTTACATATAAAGACATAGGATTCCTGACCTGCACAGCCCAAAGGAAGTCCAAGCGGAGTTTGAGGTCAAGCTGCCTGGAGTGGAGGGCCAAAGCACTGACAAAAAGTAACAGAGACAGGATGGGCTCGTAGCCTCGGATGTGGAAGGACCCCCCACTGTGGAAGAGACCGACACTCAAGTCAGCACTGGAGCAGACCACACAGAAAACGGTACGGGAGGCTGGAGCAGACCCCACATGGAGCAATCAGGGGAAAAACTCACATTACAGAAAAAAAAAAAACTGTATTTAATAACTGTCATGCTTTCCTAAAGGGATATAGAACAATGCAACAATTCCAGATTGATTGTTTGTGGAAAAACTAGTTCATAGTATTGGTTTCAATACTCTTGACATTGTCTTGCTAAGAAACAACTAAGCCATCATCAAGCCCACATGGTCCTGTCAGGATTCAATTTGGAGCTAATGAGCACATGTGCTGCTTCAAAGAGTGGAAACTGGAAGTGTGTGGGCTGACAAGCCTCTCTGCAAATGTACTGTACACACTTCTCCAAGTCAGTCCTGGTTATCTTTTCCCTTTCTTGACAAACCACCAACCTTCACAGCCAATCACTGTTTCAACACTTGACGGGGTTAGAATTTCACTTTGACAGGAAGTGTGTGTGATACTGTAAGGAAATCACACAAACAATGTGTATTTTGCTGTGGACATTACCCTGCTGTCTTGCGAAAGCCGCTGAGCTCCAGCACGGTAATATATAGCACGCCCAGGAGAAGCATGAGTGCCAACTTTGGCACCCAGGATACTCGGAGGAAGAGCGCCAGAGTCAGTGTGCCCACCACACAGGACAGGAAGGCGTAGGGTGCGCCATCACACGGCAGCTCAGCCATGGTGCGGTTGGAGCCACTGTCCATGTCGATGATCACAATGGAGCTGTTGGTGTAGGCACTACCCCACATCCAGGGCATGCAGCCCACCTGACACAGGAACAAAAAATATGCTATTATTTTATTTTTAAATTATCACATGCTTGTTAAGCTACTGGGTGCAAAAACATTTTGTTCTCTCATTCTAAGCTGTGATATACCGTTGTAAAGTGAAAGGCCTATCTCACTCTACTGTTGCTCTGATCCCTCACAGGTCTATTTTGACCTAAAGGATTGCCACCTACCCTCGTATTAAGTTAAATTTATAAGCTTTTTTACAATGTGAAGGAGGATGCTACGGTGGTGGCACATGCAATAGGATTTTCTAACCTCAGTTTATGTCTGAGAAGTTGCTTTTTTTTTCAAAGTGTTTATAATTTGAACATGATTGCACTGCAGTTTGGATAGCAATGTAAAAATATATGTAAAGAAAAATGTAAATGTAAAGGAGAGCTTACAAAACGAAGTGTATTGCTTTGTGTACATACTTACCACACAAGCCTGGGCCACAGCATAGATTAAGAGCACAATGAACAAAGAGAGGGCAGTACGAATCTGAATGGTCAGGCACCCTGGAAAACACTAAGAAAATAAAGCATATAATTATGTGACAACATATTACACACATTGATACTAGACGAATAATAAGACTAATAAATACATACTAAATATTTAATTGTTACCTGTACTTTGGTAATATGCAGGTACATGATACAAGCTACTAGGAAACAGATGCAGAAGACCAGTAGAACTAATACTACCGTGCCCCTAAGAGACAAAAAAAATAAGTTAAATTTTTAAATTTAAATCAAAGTGAAACAATTAAGTTTCACGTGCTTTTACTGTAACATTTCTTACATTTACATTTCTAGACAAAAGTAATGTATTCTTAACTTATTTGTATATTTCCTAATATACTTGTTTCCTGGGACAATGAGCAATATAATATAGCACTTTATTAGATTATGTGCTATACACTATGACACTTAAGGGCCACGTGCAATATACTGCAACATCTACATTATTTTTATTATTATTATAATCTATGTATTAGTATTAGTACATATATGTATTATTATAATGTTTTGTAAATAGATTTTGTGAACAATTCTCTAAAACATTTCTGTGCCCTCCTTTGATTGAACTTTAATTGCAGTCTGTGTCTTGAACTCCGCCTGATCTGATTTGATCTTGTGTCTGTAATTGTAGGAATTGTCTGTATGTAATCTTGTTAAATGTTAGTGTGTTATTCTGTCAAATGTCTATGTGAGATCCTGTTTTATGTCAGATATTTAAATCAACCTGTCATGGGACTACGGATGGAAATTAGCCCATGGCTAGAATCCGACATATTTACATATCCTGTGAATGTTCATCATTATGTACTGTCCCTACTTCAAATAAATACATATATAAAAGAATTTGACGTACTGTGGTATGATGAGAAGATAAACAAGGCCAAACAAGGCAGCTAGGATCAACGAGAGGACCACTGCGCTGGTAAAGTACTCATCAGGAATCTGGTGGTACTGTTTAAAGAAGAGTAATAAAAGTGTTAGTTTTACAGCTTGTTGTATTTATTTGACCAGTTACGTGTGCAGCAGCTCACCCTCTGCTCGCGCTCAGAGCACTTGTACACAAGAGTGAGAAAGTTAAGGTCGGCCGTGTCTGACTCGGTCTGTCGGGCCTCGATCAGCCGGCCGATATAGCGATTGACACGCGTCCTGGGGCTGCTCTGTATCGCTGTGGCCTGGTTAGTGTTGGAGCGGTTTCTCAGTTTCTGTGGAGCTGTCCGCATGGCCCTTCGCTGATGGGACAAAGAACAAGGCATCTTGGGAAACAGTAGTGTAATCAATAGCCTGCTTTAATTTAATTTTTTAAGAATCATATAACAAACAAGAAGCAAATGTTTAGTTTGCACTTTGAATGTTGCATGCAAACTATTATGTGTGTCATATCTGGAGATATGAATTTATAACAACAAACACTTTAAAATTGTAATTTATACATGTATGAAGTTGACACACATAAGGAAACTGGTGCTGAACTTACGTAGTAATCATTTTCTGGCTGCTCTCTCTGCTCTGACAATGCTAAGCAATATTATGCTAGACCTTATGCTAATTCATCCAGATTTATTTTGTTTCACAGATATCATTATTTAAATTTATTGTCTAATTCTGTGTCTATTGAGTTGGACATATTTATAAACTTGGGCAAACGTATAGAGTTTTTGTGAATACAGGCCCGTAGGACATAATATTAACCTTGTATATTTCTTGCTAAATTCATTGTTATATAATTATTTGTACAATGGTGCCTTTACACACCTGTGACTCAGAACTGAAACAGATGGTGTAAATATTGTACAGCAGCCAAGTCACAGGGTTTCAATTCAGGAGCACAAGGTCAACTAAGGTTGTTGACTAACTCTATTGCAGTATTATAAAAGGAAGTGTTTTATTAGAAAAGGCTGAATATGAGTCAACAATAAAAACACGCAGCTGATTATACTTTCAAATGATGACATTGCCTTCACATTTAACTTCATTAGTGAATGCACCCTGTGGCGTCTAGAGCAGCCCAATATATTAAAATAAGTCAGTGTATGTTTGCTTTTTGCTCTCCTAATGTGTATTTCATGTCTTTTTACAGCTTACAGATATTCTGTTTAAATTCAACACTACACATAAAATTCCTCTAACTCTTTCTTTCCTTTTATTTTCTATTTACTTCTCTCTCTTTGTGTTATTGAGTGCAGTAGTGCAGCGGCCAGTAGATGTCGAACCTTTCCTCTGTTGCTCATTGTGTTCTTTGTAGCGTGGGTCACACACTGCCATGTCTGCCTCGACAGATACCCTATTCAGTCTGTCTTGTCCTTCGTCTTCCCCTCTGTCATGCACTGAATGTATACATGCTCTGTGAGGTAAGTGCTCCAAAGAGACAACTGCATCTCAGTGGAAGGTAGTCTAAACACTTGAAACTTGAAGCAAGAGATTTGAGCTTTAGAGGGATTTAGTATTTTAGTGTTTATAATGGTGTCCCCAAACACCTGTGAACTTGGATTAAAACAGCCGGTATTGCACGACCAAACCACAGGGTTTCTTTTAAGGAGCACAAGATCAATTAAGTGTGTTGAATAATGGCCATAGTTTTCTGGGCACCAAATTTCTATTCCCAACCCATTTTAGCCTAGGTCACCAAAGAGTTTGTAAATATAAGCGTTCTTCTACTCCTTCCTGAGTTTTAGGTGAAAATACAGCAATGGCACAACATACTAAGCTCTGATAACTTTTAGAACTGAAAGAACACTTGTTATGCTATGCATGCAACACAGTCAGACATATAAAATCAGGGAAATATATTACCTTTGTGGATAGACTGAGGCCTAACAATAGCCTTTTAGCACAGAAATTGCACGGACAAACACAGACAGGTCAACACAACACAGAGTTGATACCTTATCACCGTCCTCGCAGTTCATGACATTGGAGAAGGGAATCTCAGCCTTGAACATCTTCCTGCAGTGCATAAGCTGCACTAGTAAGTAGCACACAGTTTTGAACTTCATCTTTTTGGCGGGCTTTATATCCGAAAGAATCAATCCTGGGAATATCTGTCACCGGATAGAAATGGAACAAGGATTAAGTCATGATACCCCACACAATAGTATACGTCTTATGTAAGGGCATTAGAATGTCTTATATAAAGAAAAGAAGACCCACATTGCACACATTGTACATGCATGCAATCAGTTATAACAGTATTTCAGGTTGAAATATAGGAAATGAATGAAATTATATGATTAAGTTAAAGTGATTTGACAATATAAAGAAATGGGACTTAGCCTTAGCACAGAGCTCATACATAAAGCAGGGTATCTACATAAAATGTATATTTTCTTTAGAGCTGCACATGCAATATGTGACACTAATATTTTATATGACAATGATGATAGCTGATAATATAATTTTAGAGGATAATGATAATAAAATTAAGAAAACATATTTTATGGTGCTTTGGGTTCACTTGATTGGACATTTATATTGTCAGAATCATAGCATTTATTGCAGTTCTTTGTGATTAATACTAAATTGTACTGTTCTGCTGCAATAAATCTTGTGCAGTTTGTTTGATATATGAAAAGTGTCCCTAGGCAGGAGTAATTAAAGCCACTAGCGGAGCGAGGAGCAGCCTATCCAGCGCAGCTTAGTTTCTCTGAGCCATGTCTTTGATGAAGCCTAACCATCAGCTCCATTAAGATTAGCAAAATCTTATCAAAAACACTGAGATGTTACAAATTTTCACACAATCTACATGAACATAGATACACACATTATCTTGCATGACCGCTACTGCAAAAAAAAAAAAAAAAATTATACAAGGACAAAGGGTAGCAGAGCAAAGCAGAGGAGACTATAGCGCAGAGGCAAGACTGAAATTCCCTCTCCAGCTGCTTGTGGCACATCTGTCCATGACATGCATGTTTAGATGTATGCAGAGCTGCACTGACAAACAGTATAGTGCATCTGCGTGTTTGTCGAACTGTGCAGATTTGGAATGATCGATGCCCTAGGGTTGTTTTATAGCTATTATAGTTCCAGTCCAATCCATTCAAGCCTGTAAGGAAGAAATTCCCAACAAGCAAAGCGTTAAAGAGTTCCTTCATGTGATGTTGGATGCTTTAGTCAACACTTGTACAGTATATCTCTTTGGAAGTGGATACAGACGAACTCGTGTAAACCAAGAGATTACCCTATATAATGTAAATAGAACATAAGGGATTAGTGTGTCACATAGGCATGCTGGAAACTGTAAGTACAACGTAAAATGTTTGCACCCTAGGATTTGACTATTAATAATATGTATACACAGATATGGCTGGTCCAAGTTCTACCTAATGGAAATTGCTGTGAAGGAAAAAGAATCCAGACCCATTCCACTTCATGACATGAATGGGTATGGCTTTTTACAAAATCTTATGTCAACCGTTCTGGTAAAATTTTATAAAAAAAATGCAATTGGGAGCTCTTTATAACAAAAACAATCAATTATTTACCAAAGGGGCTGTAAAATATAGTAATGAAGTCCTACATTAGATTATAGTAGTTATTGTAGTTGCCACACGCAATAAACTTTCTACCATAGAATTACCAACTTGTAAATTTATGCAGAAGGAATACAAAAGTGAAATTTGCTTGAAATAGGAAGTACGCTGTGTTACCTTCCGTCGGTGAGATGGCACAATAAAGAAGGTCTCAATTTCATGTTTTAGGAGGAAGGCGTTCCTTTCCTGTCCATTTCCAGGCTCCACCTCATAATCTCCATTTAGGCAATCCAGCGTTGCTTTGGTGATATGAACCTTCCTATAGAGCAACACAACACATAGCCCAAGGGTTTTACACAACACAATTGGTCAAAGAGTGCCATTTGTCTTGGATTCAGAGCCACTATGAAAAAGTATTCCTACAGGTGCTGTGAAAGCTTCGTACTGACCCAGGTAGTCCTCCTGCCTCCATCACATTGGCTAGTGTCACGTCATTGGACCACACGTCATACTGCCATTTCCTGAGGCCGAGCACCCCACACAGCACCCGTCCTGTGTGCAAGCCCACGCGCATGTTAAGGTTGACCTCTGTAGCCTCGGCTACTGACCTGTGCAGGCAGAGAGAGAAAATAATGTTGACATCAAATATTGATTAGATTGAACAGTATTGTGGAGAATATACAGTGGCAAGAAAAAGTATGTGAACCTTTTGGAATTTCAGGATTTTCTGAATTAATCTGTCTTCAAAGTAGTTCAATCTTAGTTTCATCAGTCCACAATTTTTTTTGCCCATACCGCTGTGGAGTGTCAATGTGCTCTTTTGCTAACTTCAGGCATGCATTATGTTCTTTTTAGTGAGCAGTTGCTTCCTTTGTGGTGTCCTGCTGTGGAGACCCTGCTTGTTTAGTGTTTAACGTATTGTAGATTCATGTTGTTAGCAAGTTCCAATGATGCCTTCAAATCTTTGGCTGTCATTCGTTTCTTCCTCATTGATGATTCTTTGTTGTGCTCTTGGTGTCATTTTGACTGGGCGACCACTTCTTGGTAGAGTAGCAACAGTCCATTTGTAGATTGTTTGCAAAATTGTAGACTGAATTTCAGTCTTTAAAATTTTGTAACCCTTTCCAGCTTTATGTAAAGCAACAATTCCTGATCGTAGCTCCTCTGAAAGCTCTTTTTGGCGAGGCATGGCTCACATAAGTGTGTTCTTCTTGTGCAGAGCAAACTTCAAAAGTCTGAGGAGTTTTTATCAGTCAAAGTAGCTGTAGTCCACACCTCCAAACGTATTATCTTAAGAAGACTCCAGGTGTGCTAAAACCTGACTCCAATTAGCTTTTTTGAGGTCATTAACTCAAGGGTTCACATACTTTTTACATTTACATACATTTACATTTAGTCATTTAGCAGACGCTTTTATCCAAAGAGACTTACAAGTGAGGAAAACAATGGAAGCAATTTTAACAAAAAGCATAAGTGCACAAAAAACTAGTCAGTTTAAACCCAGCACAGTATACAAAGCTAAGGATGAGAAAGAATTTATTTTTATTTTTTTATTCTATTTTATTTTTTAGAGAAGGAATTGATAGAAAGGAAGTAGAATTCAGTGTTTGACAGTCAGGTGTTGACGGAAGAGATGTGTTTTCAGGTGTTTTTTAAAAAAGCTATAGAAACTGCTGATCCTGTAGCAGCAGGTATATCATTCCACAGATCCAGAGAAAGTACATGAGAGTGATTTTTTTCCTTTTTGGGACGGTACCACCAGACATTGTTCATTTGCTGAGCGCAGGGCTATGGTAGGAACATAGGTCTGTGTTAAAGAGTGAAGATATGAGGGTGCAGAACCAGTAGTGGTCTTGTAGGCCAAGAGCATAGCTATGAACTTAATGCGGGTGTCAACCGGGAGCCAGTGTAACCTAATGAATAGTTGAATGAATAGGAGTAGTTACATGCGCTCTCTTTGGTTCATTAAAGACCACTCTTGCTGCAGCATTCTGGATCAGCTGCAGAGGTTTGGTTGTGCAGGCATGGATTCCAGCCAGTAGAGCATTACAATAATCCAGTTTGGACTAGACAAGAGCCTGGACTAGGATTTGCGTAGAGTGCTCAGATAGGAAAGGTCTCATTTTCCTAATGTTGTAGAGGATGAATCTACAGGACCGGGTGGTGCTGGAAACATGACTTGTGAAGTTTAGCTGGTTGATGAGCCTAGTTGAATGGAGAGGTTATGGCAGGTCCCTGTTTTTGCAAGGTTCAGCAGCAGGTGATGGTCCTTCATCCAAAGTGAGATGTCACTCAGGCATGCTGAGACGCGAGCAGAGACCGTCGGATCGTCAGGTTGAAATAACAAATGGAGTTGAGTGTCATCCGCATAGCAGTGATAGGAAAAGCCATGCTTCTGAATGACAAAGCCAAGGGACGTCATGTATATGGAAAAGAGTAGTGGTCCAAGCACTGAGCCCTGTGGCCCCCCTGTATTGAAATGTTGGGACTCAGAGACCTCGTTTCTCCAGTATACTCTGAATGACCTATCCGAGAGGTAAGACTTTTACCATTTTCCAGCAGCACTATGAAGTTTTTTGGTTGTTCTCAGTGAAGACATGAAAGATAAAAAAAAATTTGAGTAATTATTTTAGACACATTATGTTTGTCAATACCCTTGATTTAGATGACGAATCAATTTAACAGATCACATTTTAAGACACATTTATTCAGAAAACCCAAAAGGTTCACCTTCTTTTTCTTGCCACTGTAAATGGGACACAATTGAGAAGTGAAAAAACGGTAAATCACATGTATACCAACCCATTTTCCTTAGTGGAGTGAATCCATTTTTGTAAATGCAATAAATATTATGTTTATATGTGAACAATTAAAATATGATACTAGGACCCAGTGCCTAAAACGTTATATATTCAGGTGCTATGTTCTTCAAAGGGTTTACAAACCAACAGAAAAGCTTTGTTAATTCTGAAGCAAAATTGTACCCAATTATATTTGTTTGAATTGACATGGGTATTTTGGGTTCAATTTTGGTTGCTTGCTGCCTCCAACAAACAAAATCTCTCAGATTTAAGAAAACTTAGTGAGATCCTTGAAAATAATTAAATAGAAACCTTGTATGGAAATCGAAGACATCAAGTTGTAAGGATGTTTGACATTAAATATAGTTGTGGAGAAATCTGTTTTTTTTATGTCTGTCTACATGAATAATATTGTAAATGTCTTTTTAATTGTATTGTTTGCCTATCATTGGCCTTCTATTTTTTTTTTTTTTTGCCTGAGATTGTTGTGGTATTATTTTTTTTTATATAAAAACTGTAAGAGTGGAGAAGTTTACTTTATTCAGAAAGTGTTGTTTAATCCAGTTCTAAGTGACTCCTAATGAGAAATATGCACTGTAAATTTTGTTTGTGAAAAATATGACGCTTTTCTTCATTCTAGCCTCATCTATGAGCCAACTGCAGATCTGCTCTCTCAACTGTTCGGTGTCAGATGGAAATAACAGCACACATGGCCACTTAGGCTGCAGTTTGTCCTATTTGCAAAAAGAATCTCTTGAGATGATCTCAATTAATCCGAGTGCTTTGGAGCGAATACAGTTATAAACTCTTTAAACTTTTTAATAGAAACCGCACTGATACTTACGTTATGGTGTCGATCATGTCGAGGCCCATCTCCACACAGGAGTGAGCGTGGTCCGTTTTGGGTTGAGTCAGCCCAGACACGCAGTAATAACAGTCCCCCAAGATTTTAATTCTGCGACAGTGGTTCTCCTGTCAATCACAAACACAGTAAAGAGAAACAGAGACCAGAATGAACATGTCTTCTAATATGAAAAATAAGTCGCATGGAGCCAGTTAAATTCAAGAAGAGTTTAGTTAACCACATCAGAGAAGTAACATCCATCTTTAGTAAAGTACATGTCGGAGGCACTTAGGAATGCTGGCATTTAATTAAAACTGATTAATTAAGTCAGTGATTGCAATTGGGTTTACACAAGATCACTCATCCAAATTTTTAAAACATAAAGGATCATTATTTTGTCGTGAGATCAATCTTAAGACCAATTTTCAAAAGCCAAAGAAAGTCTAAGACAACTCCACTTAGCCAAGACAACTGATTTATTAACAACACGTGTTAATGCAAACAGTAAAATTGCTCATATGTACAAAATGTATGGAGTTAGAATGTTTTGAACCTAGCCGTCTATATTTAGATTCAGCATAGAAAAAGACATTGCATTTTCACAATAGGTCCTTAAAAAGATGTTCCATGTTGATTATCCCATTCACACTATCTCTCCCACTCTTGAGACTTTGACTTTGATCGCTCTCACTTTAGGGAGCGATGTGATTCACTCTCTCGTCAGACACAATACATTAGCCTCAAAAAAGCAGCTCACAAATAGAAACCATTCTGGAAGCCGATGAGCAACACATTAATTTTTACCCAGGGAGACAATGTTTACTGTGGACACTGTCTCATAAGCTTTTTTGGTTTCCATGGAGGTAATGGCATCACTGGTCATGCATGTGAGGAGCACAAAGACTCATAATTATGCACATCGGTGGGCTCAAGACAAGATGGATGCTCTATTTTTAACACAGGGAGGCATGGGAGTTTGCTAGCCGGAGCATAGTAACTACACGCAGCGCTCACGCTCTCTGAGGGTGCAAAAGCATGGACATGGGGATGGAAATATTATGAAACACAAAGGTAGCCAAGGAAAGCACTCTGCAGCGCTGAAGTGAATGACGTACAGAAGAGAGAATTTAAGCTGTCAGGCTGCTCTTGGTGTAGCTTGTAATGAAATGTTATAGAGACATATGTTCAACATGTTTCCTTTGGTGGCTTTACATTGTAGATTTAATATATTGTATAATGCACACTAATACAAATCCATCCACTTGGTTAATGGATCTCTAATGGATTATGATCTTGTTTTTCAATGGTATAATGTTCTTGTTTTTCAATATAAAACTATAGTATTTGCACTCTATATATATGTATTGTTTGAATGTGTTTTATCTTATTTGACTATTAAAAAATATTAATGCAATAAAAATGCATACATTGAAAAAGGGTGTTGTTTAGGCACAGAATAACAACTGGTAAAGTTAAGTGGTAAAAAAAAGTTTAGCAAAATTGAATAACTTACTGACTAAACTAAACCGATCAACAATTCCCCCAACCAATATACTTTATTTTTTATGGTGCATTATGTAAAATCTAGTGTTTTAGTTCAGTTTTAGTTACCATGGACAGGAGCATTAATCACAAAAGATAAAACCTCTCTGAGCTAATTTCCATCTGTAGTCCTTCAGACATACATTGCACAAAGAAAAGTACAAAGAAAACAGAACATACAGGTACAAAAGTACAAACAATCCTTACATAGTAGCAGTACAGTGACACAGTAAAATACAATGCACTACTCTTAATAGAAAAAATAAGCGTGACAATACCCTGTTAACCTCTGTCTACCCTACCTCCCTCAGTCTCCTATAAAGTGCGGTGTTATAAAATGTAGCATTAGACATATTATTTTTCTGGTAAAGGGAAACATGACAAATATTTAGAATAATGCTAACATATCTGTGTTTTAAAATATGTTTTCAGGTCTTTGCCCAACTTCAGTTCTGTTGGGAGTTTGTTTTTAATGAGAACGCTGATTGTCCTAATGCTGTTTTTTCTTGATACATTGTCCATTGGCTGTTGACCGTGGAATATTGAACACACCAGTCTTTTCTTTGTTTTCACATCAAAAAAACAATATTCAGCATTTGTTTGTTGGAACAATTAACCTTTAAAATCTATATAACCCAGTTTTCTAATTCTTTAAAGTGATATGACCATTACACCTATTTTTACAGCTTGTCTTCTGCTTGTGGACCATAGCTGTTTATATACTCCATAAAGTAGGAACGTGAGGTGAAATATTTGCCACCAAAAATTCCAATCTACATTAGATACCTTTTTATTAAAACACATGGATTTGAAAAGTAACCACAATCTTGCTCTAAACTTAACCAAACGGTGTTGATTACCTTAACTTCAAAATTAGTCTCCTTTTTAATGTACCATCACACCTCAACCTGTGTCTAGCCAATTCAAAAAAACTTTGGAAATCACCAGACCAGACACACACAAGTGATAGGTTTTTCTTTACAGTTTTGTTGTTCTAGTGTTTTCTGCTGCTGTAAATGCACACATCAGTTAAACATGTTTGCAACTTACTTTAAGCAGAGAGTGCAAGTTTAAGTTGGTCCTGACCAACCCAGAAAGCCTCCCTGCGCCCCAGGGTACAACTAGTGACAGAGGGCAAAAGTAAGATGTAGGGCTGAAGCTAAAGAAAAAGGAAAAACCGGTGCTTATAAAGAGTCTCATACTCTGTACTTTTCCTGTGCTAATCTGCACTGTGAGGGCTTAGGATCTGATTCAACCCCAAGCAGGATTACCCTCACCATGTGACTCACTGCAGCATTGTATGCAATCTGTAGGCTCATTAGAATAGGAAGACATGGGGACAATATAGACACTTGCACCATAAATGCCCGAAAACAGTGACTAATAGTTACTTAATTTATATTTAACAGTAAGTTCGCTCTGTTTAGTGGTGGGCTGAAGCAACAAGGTGTTAAATAACTGTGAAGAAAACATTTTGAATATATCATACACAATGTTTTTTTATAAAATTTATCTCGGTCTCTCAATTGTCAACAAGCCAGGCTGCCATGTTTAGTTTGGGTTTAGTTTTCTTCCACACTGAGAGAGACTCGACAGTGATCCGTGCACCTGCTCATAAGACAAACACAAGTGGCTTCATTTTTATCATATTTGCACCAGACTTCAGGTTCAAGCTGACACCTGTCACACTGTAGGAGAGAACAGTCATTGTTCCACATTTAGATAATTGTCAATGGTTCAGTTTCAGTTGTAAATAATGACCACAGATATTATGTCCATAGGCATAAATAATACTATAGATGGTGACCTCGACTACAATCATGTGAATGTTTGGTGCAATTTAAGTCAATTTAAAACAACCCTTTGTTGAGTATATTCATGAAAAGGACTAAAGTAAACAAAGGAGAATTCTCATTCCTCACCGACCACCACCAAACCAAACACACTTACACATTCATACAGTGCCACAGACACGGGAGGACACGTGCACAAGGACACAACAACATGAACTGGGGATCAAACCACCAACCTTCAGGTTATTGAACGGCAGGTGCCTTAGAGGTTGCAGGTGACTGGAGACTATCCCAGCAGCTTTTGGCCTAAGGCGTGGTACCCGGTGGATAATGACCAGTTAGATGCACAATGTACAATGTATGTTTAAAGCAACACTATGTAAATTTTGAGGATGTATAACAACTAACAACTGAAGGAGACAAATGCTGTTGCATACTCAAATAAGACTGATACCCCTCAACATTCATTGTTCCTTCTTCCACTGAGTCACGGGGTGACTTAAGCCTATCAGCTTTGGGGTACTTTGTGATAGGAGGTACTCCACAAACAATGGCCAGTTTGTGACGGGACACAGACACTGACTGACAACCATTTGCTCTCACATTCATTTACTTTGACCAATTTTATATACTATACAGCCATGTCTTGGGACAGTGGGAGGAAGCCAGGGTACCCAGAGAGAACCCATGGTAACATGAGGAAGATGCAGACTGTTCACAGTTGGGCAGCTGGCGGCCAGCCTGGGGACTGAACCCACGACCTTCTTGATACTAGACATGAGTGCCAAACATTCTGCCACCGTGCAATGCTTACATATCAAACCGAATAAATGCTTAAATATATTTAATTTATTTAATGTTCATGTGACTTTTTGGCAAAATATGTACTCTCATGAGATGGAAGTGTGCCCCGTCACTCAGTAGGTTTGGGGAGTATCTGTTGGTTAGTATACCTGCTTGATGAAACTTAAATCTTGCCCAATCCTCTTTTTTAGGGCCAATGAGTTTTTTCAAATCAAGACTTTTCAATCAGCACTTGTGCAATATAGTTTCTCTTTCTTCTGTGAGCTGTTATTTGCTGAGTGCTACAA
The DNA here is from genome assembly GCA_024416835.2 of Perccottus glenii. Classification (NCBI taxonomy): domain Eukaryota; kingdom Metazoa; phylum Chordata; class Actinopteri; order Gobiiformes; family Odontobutidae; genus Perccottus; species Perccottus glenii. Next base: position 12,543,847 of record CM044557.2, on the reverse strand, counting down.
GTGAGTACTACAGAAAAATAAAAACACAGGAGTAAAATGGTGGAATACAGACAGAGGATATTCACTTCCTCATTGCTCTAGAGGGCCAAAGGCGTGAAATAAAAGGGTTTTCTACTGTGTGAGGATTCATTTAATTTTAAATCTTCCCTTTCACTGTCCAAGTGTGAACCCATTGTAAGACACCTTCATCAGCATTAGTAAACAATACAAACATGAAAAAAGATGTAAAAATGTGCAGCGGTAATGAATGATCACAGCTTAGGTGATAGCGTAGGTGCAAGTGAGCGAGGAAGCCTGACTAGTTGAAAAAGACAGACATTAGATAGATACATCATGGAGCCTCCTAAAAATGGAAACATGAGAGGGGAAGAGAGTGCAGAGGAGCGCAGGGCATAAAAGACATTTGAGGGAAGTAGGCTGCTGCACGTCAATCAAAATCAGAGACAAGCAGCGGAGGAGTCTGGGAGCTGGTATGCAGGGAGGTGTTAAGGGAGGAGAAAAGAAAGAAAGGTTTGTGAAACTCTGCCATGGAAAGAGTACAGCACATGCACAACACATGCATTAAAATACAGGCACACAGCACATCCTGTCCAAGGCTTTTAATGTTGTAAAGCATTCACACAACAGTCATAGAGAGGACATAATGTGTTGGTTCCCATGCAGGACAGACTGTTCAAAGTCAGCCAGAGAGAGGCCAGTCTGACAGTGTCCACCTTTTTGGAAGAATTACACTCCTTATTCAAAGACAGAGTAATGGACCATGGGATCAAGAGAAACAGGGAAGGCAGAATGAGGGTTGGCTCCGAAACAACTGGCTCCCATTGGCTAGCAAAAGATTATTGCCTCAAATCTAAAAGGTGCAGTGCTGGCATACTGAGTGTGAAATAGTTCACAACGGGAGGCAGCATAAATGGAACAAGACAGCATTATGGGAAATTAATGAGGTATGTGTATTGCTGTATTTATACAAAAACAAGTTGTTTAGTGTAGTGTTTAGAACACCAAATTGGTGTTTTTGTGTTATTTATGCAAATCTGGTTTTCTGGTTTCGGTTTCCTGTAGCGCCTTCACTACTTTGTCTATTACTTTTGAACAGCTGAATAAAGAGTTTGTGTGGCGTGTACAACACATCATAAAAGCTTTTTTGCTGAAGCCTAAACTACTAAACAAAAGCCTAGTGGCTAGTAGAGCCTCGACCAATATAGATTTTTCAGAGAATATGAATGATAACAGATGTGTTTACTCTTTTTAAATCATAATGACAAGAGAAACTACCCAAATTACCCTGATCAAAAGTTTATATCCCCCAGTTCTCAATACTGTTTATTGCCACCTTTAACATCAATGACAGCTTGAAGTCTTTTGTGGAAGTTGTGGATGAGGCTCTTTTCTCAGATGGTAAAGCTGTCCATTCTTTTTGACAAAAGGCCTCCAGTTCCTGTAAATTCTTGGGCTGTCTTGCATGAACTGCACATTTGAGATCTCCCCAGAGTGGCTCAGTGATATTGAGGTCAGGAGACTGAGATGATCAGTCCAGAACCTTCACTTTATGCTGCTGTAGCCAATGACAGGTCGACTTGGCTTTGTGCTTTGGATCGTTGTCATGTTGGAACATTTAAGTACATCTCGTGCGCTGATGAGTGTAGTATTCTCTCATAACATGCTGCATTCATCTTGTCCTGTGCATTTGTAACTCTGTTAGGTGCTGGCATCGCACTTAGACGTATTTTTGTCCCCCTTTCACCTTTTTCCCTATTTATTCTATCGGAGGAGATAATCAGTCTTGGCAGCTTTCTGTAGCCTATAAATAGACCTACCGGTAATGTCGCCCTCTCTCTCTGACTCCCTCTAGCTGACGCTGACGCTCTGGTCTCAGCTTGTTTGCGAGCTCTTCTCCTCTGTCAGGCTCCGCCTGTTAGACTATGCCGGCTGTGTGTGTGCAAGAGCACGTTTTAGCCTTTAGTTCTTTTTGTTTAACCTGGTGGGACAAGTTGTCCTGTTTTTGCCTTTTTCTTTTGTTAGGCTTAGACCCCGGTTTGTGTTAGGGATAGCATCCTGTCAGACAGTGTTAATTTGGACAAGAAATATAGTTTTAGTCTTAGTCTATTGACTAAAATTATTTTTAGTTTTAGTCTCATTTTAGTCATCTTAGTTGTTTTAGTTTTAGTCGACTAAAATGTCATGCAATTTTAGTCAACTAAAATCCCCCAAATATTCATGAGTTAATAATTTTGACCTTCTGTATCAGACATAAAACTATACTTTCTTAGAATTAAGATTTAAATGTGCAAACATATTTCACACTGTTTATTTCAACACAACTGCCTTTATTGAAAATGTTTTAATCAATAAAAAACAATACCAATAGTAAAAAAAAATCTTGCTGTCTATTTTAATATAAACAAAAAGACATTAATGTGTATCAAAGAGATGCAAAATACACATTCACAGCTTATTTTAAATTAAATAAAATAAATGTGCAATTATTAAAAGGCCCTTACAGCCCAAGAAAGATAAATAATAATAATAATAATAAACGTACCATTCTAAACCATCTTTGAATTTAAAGTGCATTGTTTCACCCTTGGGTTGTAACATATTAATGGGGGCTCGTCAAAATTTTTAACGTAGCCGTTTATAGCCGCTTTTGAAGTTATCTTTTGGTAGTTTTTCTCGTTACATTTCTTTCTTCTTTCTAATGTGCCTCGTTAAAGCTTGCAACATAGCCATTTGTAGCCACTTGTGATAAGTTGCCTTTTGGTCATTTTTTGTCGGTAACTTTGTGGCGTTTGTAGGGCTTTGTGGTGATTTGTTTCTGCTTTTGGATTGGTCTGGGTGAGCTAACAATGGAGTTTAAGGTGGAGGATTTTGTGTAAACCCCTATATTGGATGTCTTTAATAAATGCCCAAAAGAAAACCTGTTAATGATCGCTGGTCATTATGGCATTGACGTTTCTAGACAGCTAAAAAAAAACAGGTAATTAAGGTTGATATAGTTATATATTTTAGTTGAAAGGGGTTTCTTGGGTCGTAACAAGCTCACACATCCCCAACACATCAGCGATCCACCTCCATGTTTCACAGTAGGACTGGTGTACCTTTCATCAAAGGCCTTGTTGGCTCCTCTCCAAATGTAACGTTTATGGTTGTGGCCAAAAAGTTCAATTTTGGTCTCATCACTCCAAATGACTTTGTTCCAGCAGTTTTTTCCATGACTCAGAATAACAGAAACGTCAGTGCAGCACTGGGTGAGAGATACAATGGTCTGTCAGGACCAGAAACTCACTGACCTTTTATCCACACACACTTTTTACAAACAGATCACAGGTGAGGATGGTTACCTTTAGTAGCCATTCAAACCTGTTTGTGTCAACTTGTGTGCATGTTATCAGGCCAAAATCACCAGGGTATGTAAAAACCTCAGGGTCACTCAGGGTCATTTGTGTAGTGTCTGTTGTCAAAAAGAGTAAACACAACAGACAATAAATGGCGGCTTCACCCAACCACTAACTATGAGCAAAAAAAGTTTTTGTGTTATCATTCATATTCTCTGAAAACTGGCCAGAAAATCAGGGTATTACGCCAGGGTATGTAAACTTATAAGAACAACTGTGTATATATACTATAAATATATAGTGAAAAGGAGAATAAAGGGTCCATTATCATCACTAGCCAGCTTAGGACACATAATTGTTTAGGGTCACAACTTTAACTCCCAAATATGGTCAACTTTTCTGGCTCCTCCAATTTCCACAGCTTCATTGCCAGTTTATACAGACAATGTGACCTCTCTTGGTCCATTGCAGTGACTTACTGGCTCCTATGACAAACAAGTTTGGGGAAGTAATAAGGTTTTAGAGGTATGTGTCCATTGGGAGTGGTTAGCACCCCTGGCATTAATCCCTAAGTTCCTGGAAGTTTACTTGTACTGTTATTATTGCAATAAATTTAGTTACATACTGTCCCCAAGGCTATTGTGCATTGTCATTTGTTTTCACTGTGTTTCTGAATGGTGCAGAGATTCATAGACGTTTTGTAAGGCATCCTGAAGTCTTTCAGTATTTAAAATTGCGAGCTAAAGCCAGCAGTGAAAAGTGATTTTCAAAACACTTCTGTGTCTGCTTTTAGATCTTCATCTTGTTTGAAATAAAACACACAAGGAGAGAAAAGGATAGTCACTCTCCTGCATTACCAGCGCTGTGGGAGAACAGCGGGTTCCTGGCGCTCTCTCCATGCTGCTTGTCAAGTCCAGATAGTGGACAGGTGGTGTGGGGACGGTGCTGGAATGGTATTATGAGACGATGCCCAGTTGCCATGTGGCATCACCCGCTCCTCGTATGGATTGAGAAGAGCCTGCATGGCTACAGTGACCACACTAATGAGTCAGGGCCCTGCCACTTCCTGCTAAAGTGGTTTAGAACGAGTGGGGTGCTGGGTCAGGGAACAGCTACAACATTTGGTAACAAGTTGAACGAGTTGGGATAGTCACAAGAATCCCATCCCAGATAACAGCTCAACAGTAATGTATCTAAACTCGCAACAGGACTGAAACAGACACAATCCTTTTATCCTGGCGTGGCTAAACTTTAGTTAGTGAAAGGGCCTGCTCGAACAACAATAAATCACTCATGTCATTGTATCTGAGCAATCACTTTTAGCAAACCCAAATGCATATTAGAAAAAAAAGCATTACTTAAATTATTTCACAAATTCATTCATTCATTTTTTTTCGCTTAGTCCCGTTCAGCGTCGCAGGAGACTGGAGCCTATCCCAGAAACAATGGCCAGTTAGTTGCAGGGCTGACATTTAGACATAGACAGTAAGTTAAAATCATTCACTCTCACATTTATGCACTAGGGACACTTAAGAGTTGCCAATTGACCTACACATGCATGTCTTTGGACGATGGGAGGAAGCTGGAGAACCCGAAGAGAACCCACAGTAAACGGTAAACCCATAGGAGGACATGCAGACTCCTCACAGAAAGACCGGAGTTGGCCAAGGATGTTTGAATCAGCTGAGGTTTGAACTCCCAACCTTCTTGCTGTGACCGCTTGCACCCCTATTTTATATTCACAAATGATATCTTACTTTCATTATTCAGCAATGATTTTGCATATTATTGTGAGCTACATCCTTTCTAATAACATCCAGCTCTAGTAAGTTTTATATTTGATTTGTTGCCCAAGTATCCAGCCAAGCTACATTACTGTAAACTTGTTTCAGTTTACATAAAATGAAATTGATTAGACTTATGATTTAACTACTACATAACAACAGCATGCTTGCATGTATACACACATGTTCAAGAGATCTCCAACAACCAAGAAACTTTCCATGAAAGCAAAAAAGGGTGAGTTGTAATCCTGTGGATTAGTGGATTTGAAGGGCATGTGTCTAGAGTAAATCATAGAGGCCAGATTACAAGGCACAACCTTCCTTCCAGGGGTGTATTCTATTCCAAGCCACACAAAAAATAATAACAGTGTCTTGGGAGACTTTTTAGTGAAATAGTGTATTGGGTGTTGTTTTGTTGGCAAACTGGAGTTAAATTGACAGCAAAAGTTGAGAGGATTTTTAACACTGGAAAGACAAAAAGTAAAATATTGACAGATGGGAAATCTAAAATCTTTTCCACATGCAAACGAAGAAAACGACTGCAGGACCAGCTTAACTGTACGTCAAGTCCTTTTCATTCAATTCTTTCACACAAACGCAGCAGAAGCAAGATTTAGCTAAGTGTAAATCTGGCCCAGATTAAAGAGGTCTGTCAACACTTCCTCAAATGGAAGTACGAGATAATCATATTAGGCATCATATGGGCTTTGAGTATTTGCTGTGACATCATGCTAAGCTGGTGCAATAGTGGCATGTGCCAGCAGCCTGTGACCACTGCACCACACAAGTTTGGACAATGCATACACACAGAAATAGAACTGACCTTAATGCCAAGCATGACTGCAATTTCAGCTTCAAACTTACCGTAGCGAGCTCATCAAATTTTCCAAACAGCTCATTGAGTAGTTTAACCAGTTCCTGGGCTGTGCACTGCGAGGCAAGACTGGTGAACCCCACTATATCTGCAAACAGGATGCTGTAAAAGACAGAGAGAGAAGAGGCAGATGCTGAATATTATGGTCTGCCCTACTGTATCAAGGAAACAAGATTAGGTGCTTGATCAGATTAACTCTCAGGAATTTATTTTAAAATCACATTTAGGAAACCTGAGACAGTTTTCTTTTTAGTGTTTACAGCTAATCAAACATTGAAATTAATGACATGCAGCAGCAAAGGGAAAAAAATAAAATCTGCTTGCTGTATTCTGTGAGTAAGAGGCAGCGCATTCAAGCTGAGTGACTTAAAATAGAAGCCAGATCATTCTCACGGGGATCAAGGTGGAGACATGTCCTGTTAGGATCCACAGAAAAGACTCTGGGATATAATGCACCCATCAAGGTGCTGTCACTGTCTCTGCGCTGAACTTGTTTAGCCTTTTGACAGCTGACGCACGTGGCTTAGAGTGCCTGAGGTTTTGTGGCTAAGGTCACTTTTCTGCATACCTAAAGCATTTTATGTACTGCCTGTGATTTTTTTAGAGCATTTTGAGAGATGGTGCTTCTTCTGAAAACAAATTTATCATTCTAATGCTTTATATAAAAATAGATGTGAGTGCTGGAGATGTTACTCAATACATAATGCATGCATTCAGGAAGACAGTTGAGGTAATGTAGACAGAAGTTTCCATTTTTGGAAGGGTAAAACAGAGCTGCCTTTTTAAGAGTCACACAGTTAGCAGAGATAACAGCTAGCCAATGAATGTACTTGTGAATGATATTAATAATTAATGTAATGTTAAAATTCATAAAGTTATTTTACATAGCTACTTAAATCTTTACAAGTCTGATTGTTCATGTCAATTTCAATATAAAGTGCAAAAAACACTAATTAATATCTTTGAAAGGTATGCTAGCTGGCACACTAGCTGTTGCTAGCAAAGCCTTTGTGGAATGTGATGCTAACGCCCTACCTGAAGTAGAGACCTTTATGAAACATTAGCAAAAGAATGACTTGGTTAACTTAACAATAATATTACAGTCAAATGTTTGCTGGAATATTATTGGTGTGGTGTGTAGTTTTTGACCTTAAAGGTAAAGAAAGTAGGCTACACATGGAAATTTCACTCTATTTAAAAACAGTTATAGGAACAGAAAGTAGCTAATACTAAAATGGTTCCTTCCGCCCCAACTACTACAATATTTTACACAATGCAACTTAATTGTATTATTATTATTATTATTATTATTATTATTTGTTAAGTTATTCATTATTATTTATTATTTATTGTTTATTATTGAGAAACAATGTCAAATCCTTACTATCCCCTGCCATCACAGCACAGCAGAAACCTTTCTTGGTGCTATTGCCCTGACTGCTGTATCCCAATGCAGGGTGTGAATGGTGTTAGTTATGCTGCTCTTGGCTTGTCCTGGCCAACCCGTACGTCTACATCTCGTTCCGACAGCTGACTGTTGCCTCAACGTGGGCTGGAGTTTGCAGAATGCGACAGAGTGCTGCATGTCTACGGGTGAGCTGCTAAATGTCAGATTGCTGTCTCGCAGATGTCACTGTAATGCGGGGTAATGGATACTGTTTGTGTCAATGTTTTAATTAGACACAAATTATTACTTAAAAACAGTTTATCTACAATCTAACTTATTAATCATGCATTTCAAACCAGTATCATATGAAGCTCTAATGGTTGTAGGTGGATTAATCCAACAATAGAGCAATGATCTGGGCAAAAAACAAATACTAGACTTGAAACGATCTGCCCACACAACACATGTCCAGTTATTTAATCCCACTACAGAATTATCGTTTTATTCCAAATAGTCCGTGCCAAAACTATTTCAGTTCTTTTTGTAACTTTACTGTTGTCTCCAATTTCACCAAGGACAGCAAAACAAACCTGAGGAGAAGTCATCCGAACCCCAGAAGGGAGTCTAGATGTACTGATTAAATATGCAAAAACAAGTGTAGAGTGTGTTTGATTATTAATTATCAAGAGTTTTAGTTTGTCAGTAAAGCCCATGCAAGTTTTTTTTTTGCTAGATTTCAAAGACACCTTGAAAGTAACGGGGCTACTACGTGCCAATACACATAAAGCTGTCCATCACATGCCGCTGAGATATCCCACTGAGTGCACGCCCCCAATGTCACATAGCCCAACGAGTTATTTTTGGCCTCAATTACCTCATTTCAACTTCAACTTTAAGTCAATGACTTGACTTTTGGAACCTCACTTAGAGCATCATCTACACTGATATAAGCCATGGATTTCTACAAAAAAACATATAGGATACTTTAATTAGACCATTCTATACATTCAGTTTTTTATTTTACACATTGAGTAGGAACAATAGTCTTGAATAATTGCAGCGCGTTCTCATAGTTTAAATATTTCATTGTTTATTTACATTTCTGACCTACCACAAAGCATCTGTGGAGCAGCTCTTTCTCTTGTTCTCGAGAACAACACTTGACACAGAGTATTAGGGCATTACTTTCTATGAATGCTACACATGGAATAACACCATCGCACAAGCCTTTTCTACACTGTCTTTCAAAATGCAAACATGACCATGCATACCATTACTGAATCTGTGTTTTTACACATACATATCACCCATATAAACTTGCAATAAAATGAGACAGTTTAGCCTGGCCAGCCAGATATGCTTATTTGATAAAGTGGTCTCTTTGATTGACAACAATTTCCCCCTATAATGTGAAAATGTGGTCAGACCAATTATAACCGTCTAAAATTCGGAAAGCTTTATCCAGTGCTTCATTTCTCTGGCAGTTAATTTCGCCTGTGTTGGTCCTGCCCCTGTTTTCTGATTTGTTAAATGTCTATATCCACAGGGAGTTTAAAGCAACACTATGAAACTTTTTTACCTAAATCATAAGCCTGAGAATCATTTAAACAAATTAATTTTGATGGTTTCCTAAAATGAAACAGGGGAAAAACCCCTCTTGTTGAGACAGATACCCCTGTATGTAATTCAAATTGAGGCACACTTCCTTCTTACACTTATCTTGCCTGAACTAATCACATATATATTCAGAGGTAACAGTCGCACATGAGTCTCCTTAAGTCCTAGAAATCCAACTTGAATCTTTAGAGACTAATTCTTTACAAAATACAAAACACTAGCGGGACATCTACCTAGAACGTTCAGATGGCATTTACAGTTACTTACTAAATTTATTTTGCACTTTGAAGATGAATACCTTATGAATATTATTATTACCAGTGCTGACAAATGGAAATCCAATGTCTACACTGTCGTCAAGCGATCACAAACCTTACCAGTGTACACAGTTCGACCAGAGAACAGAGACCGCCCTCTACATACTCTTCATCGGGACCTTTTGTTGCCTTGTGGCTATTTACCAGCGACATCCAGTACCACCCAAAAATACCAAAGACCCTGTGACTTCAGTTCTCCTGGAGGATAACAGTGAGGATCGACCTCATCTCCCCTCACTGGTACCACTCTTCGAAGCCCATACGGTTTACTAGTAGTATTAAAGTACCAAAGATCACTGATACTGCACCCACTACTGACACTGTGCTACCTCCAGAACCCACAGAGGTTATCGAACCTGCTGTTAAAACCGATGCCAACCCCGCTGCTAAACCTACTCCTGCTGGAAATCTCTTCTTCTTCTTCGGATACTGAAAGTGAGAATCACTAACCGTCCGACTCTCCTCTATCAGAATCCAACTTACCCTCAGATTCTGACTCTAACCAGCCTAGACAACGCCCGAGTAGAACCAGGAAACCCCCGGATCGGCTGCAGTACAACAAGCTGGGTCAGCTTGCTTTTCTTAAGTCCATACAATCATTGTTCCATGGGTTATGGACTGCTTTTTCTTATACCCTGGAGGACGCGGAAGAGAAGCCTTTCACTGACACCAGTCCAGCTGTCTGCTGTCAACCCATGGAATGTACGAGAACGTACATTGGGTCAGGGGGAGAAACTATAACCCCTGTCACCTGACTGCTGTAGCCCAGCCGTTAATCACTGCATATTACCACTGTCCTATCACTAATATGATCAGAAGGAGCCTGTAGCTGCTACTGTAAATCAGTTCACTTGTGAAGCAACACAAGCACAATTAGCATTTCTGCCGTAATTATTTCCACTCATCCATCAGTTCCACTCCAGTGCCACATATCAGGACAAGTTATTCACCTAATTATGCTAATCTCCTTCCCTTCAGTACAGTAGTAATGGAGATGTTATAGCCGATGCATTTTGTAGTTTTTGAAACTCAGTGACACACAATGTGTAATAGTTTACATTTACATTTACATTTATTCATTTAGCTGACGCTTTTATCCAAAGCGACTTACATTGTTCTAATGTAATTACCAGTGTTACAGCCACTGGAGGCAAGGTGGGTTAAGTGTCTTGCCCAAGGACACAACGACAGTATGAACTGTGGGGAGAGCGGGAATCGAACCACCATTCGGTTGAAGGATGACCGCTCTACCACTGTTAATGTTTAATGGACATCTCTGAGGATACAGTAAATGGAATGATGTCTGGTCAGTAATAGAAATAGGCATTTCATAAGAATAAAGATCATTCTATCTCCAAATGGACTGACTTCACAGATTTCACAAATTGATGTGTTGTGTTAGAAGAAGTGCTAAATTATGATCTAATACAAAAATGTGAAAGCTATTGGCATGGCAAACTGTGCATGTTCTAATTGGTCACAGTTTGCACATTATTTATCAATTAAAAAAGCAATGACATGCAGTTAGAGTCGAGTTAAATAAACAGAGTAAGCTGTAGCATAAAGAAGGATTGTGCAATGCAAAATTCTACTGGTACACGTTAATCAAATCAAATGCTTAATCGTAAACTGTGGTGTTTACTTTGAATTTACAGTTGACTCAGATTTTATAAATCACATTCACATATGGGGCCTGGATCGCTTTCAAAGAACGACGGTGTCTGAAGGAGTTCAAGCAATCAGCGCAGCTCGTTCGAGATGTGTCCATATTTAACCAATGCGCGTTGCTGTTACGTAATGCATATGTAGTCTCCATTGCATTTAATCCTCTGCAGCAACTTAATCCCGAGGCTAAGCAAACACTCCACAAGCTTTCCTACTGCTGGGAACACACAGGAGAACAGCGAGCTACAGAGGGGAAAGCAAAGGAGGCCAGATTTGACAAAACACTTAGATCTGCATTAAAGAGGGTAATGAAAAGGGCACTTCAACATCGCAGAGAGTAGAGTGTTTAAACTACTTTAGAGAACATAGTTAAAAGTTAATCACAGCTGACTTTATACAAGCAAGTGGGAATTAGAGTTTTGCTTGCTTAGTGGTAGCCTACATTTATTCTCTGCATTCCCATCCCACCATCGAGTAAAATATGGGACTGTGTGGACAGTAACCCGCTGTGAAAGAGACTGATCCTAAGACATGCTACTTTGACCCTAAACAGCTAAAAGCTTGGCATGAGCACAGGATATTGCGTAAGAAGCATACGGAGCGTTGGTTTAATCTGTCTTTGTCTTTCCACTGCAAAGCACTAATACAAAAAGCCCCCAACAGACTGCTGACACATCCAGGAGTGACGGACAACTGTTGGCTGGCGTTAAGGTCAATAACATGACGCAAGAGGTCATGTGTAATATCTTTACAGTAAAATATGTGATTGCAGTGTTTAAAAACTTGTTAGTATGGCAAAGGTGTCAGTTTTACAGACATAACTGTTATGGGAGGCCTGTATAATTATCTTTGGCCATCTAGCCCTGTGTTTGACACAAAAGAACTGGAAACTATAACTCCATTAACTAGGAAATTAAAGGTACAGTCTGCTCATAGCAAACTCTAGCCAAAACCAGCCAGGTCAGCTGCTGTTGTTTGGCTACACGTCTGATTGATTTGTTTTGCCAAAATGGCAAAATAACAACCCTGTTTTTGTGAATTAACAAAAAAACCTTTATTGGAACAAAGGATATTCCACATTTTATGGATTATTAATTTGTTCTTCTACAGATGCTTTTGGCTTTGGTGTACAGTAAGGGCTACTTGAGTTTATTCTTGAATATAAACTACATGTAGACCCTTTGAGTAAATAGAAAGCAAATCTTTAGTAAGCCTCACTGTGATATCTTATGCAGCTTAGGGGTTGCTAATGTTTTAGGACACTGCTGGGTCAGATCACACTACACTGCGTAGCCTCAAGTCTTTTAGGACATGTTTAGTTATTCCCTTCTGAGCTATAACGCACTAAGACAGCGCTTATTCCACACTTTCTGCTGGATATTCACCCAGGAGGAAAGCATACAGTGAAAAGAAGCATTGCAAATGAAATGGCAGCTCAGACTGGTTTTCATTCAGTCTCACAGCTGTGTGTTTGTCTGATGTTACCTGACATTTTCATGGCGCTGGATGTAGATTTTGTGAAAGATCCTTTCTGGGGGCTTCAGGAAATCCTCTTTCATCTCCATAGCTACGTTTCTGGGCAACAGGCTCATTAGCAGGCGCTCCTGTTTGTGTGAATAAGGAAGCATGAGATATAAAAAAAAGATATGTAAGTTCCCCTTTATGTAATCAAGCATGGCAGAGTTATCATAGAACAAAGTGATAAGAAAGGTGTCAGACAAAAAGGCATGAAATGTGACAGAAATACACAATGTGTGGTGATGACTCATGATGCAGCTGAGAATGGGGAAGAAAAGTCTAATTTTACCCCTTTACTTTGAGCAGGTCCCTGTACCTGTTTCTCGTTCTCGTCCTCCATGCGAAGTCTCTCCTCGATGCAGTTGCGAGCCTGCAGAAAGGCCTTTCTCTGGGCGCGCTCAGTCAGGATTCGCACAAACAGCCCTGACAGGTTGACACTGGTGAACAGCACTGTGTTGGCAACCAGCTGCAAAAAAATACAGTATGTGAAAGATTAATTTTAGATTTTTACACCATTAGAACGCACTTTCATATTCTAAGCTATGGGTTGCAGAGATTTAATTTGGGCTGTTATAAATTCTCATTCCAAAGAGAAGTATATTTGTGAATGTAACATAACGTAATGTAAAGCATATGAAGGTTTAATTTGCAAAGAAGATAACAAAATTTTAGATATCAGTCAAACCAAAGTTGAGTGGCTTTGACCAATGAGCGCCACTAAAATGGATTTGGGTTTTGAAAACAACGCTATGCAAAGAATAAATTACAAGCCTCAGTTAATTGATTTCCAAAATGGCGTTGATCTGTTTTTGCAAATGAACGCTTCATATATTGTCTCAGTTTATGCCCTCAGCTCGAATGAAACTGGTCGATGCAATGAAAATAGGCCTTAAAGTTTCCATGGAATATTGAAGCACGGCATTACATTGGTACTTTAGTACATAATTAATGAAACACTGTGTAGTCTGATTCCAAGGGGTACCTATCCCAACTTCCACTTTACTTTTAAACACCCTTTTGTGTTTTGTGTTTCTATTGGACATGTGGGTAAAAGAGTGAGAACATTTTTTTCTATTTTGGGCTCTGTAACATTTAAACAGTTGTGATTCTGTGCTTCAGGTTCATCCATCACAGCAGCGACACAGCAGCGTGACTTCTTTCAACCTTGTACCCGCTGAAACAAGGGGAAGGGCTTCTACTTGACTAAGACTGTTGCAAATTTAGTAAAAAGTGGATAAATCATTTTCATTGTCTTTATTGTAATACTTTTTCCTCTGTAAAGGAAATAAACATTTTCCTCTGTACATTGCAACTGATATATTTTGGAAACCAGACTAAAGGGATTTTACCTACCTTGGTAATAGTCAGTGGTAATCACTTCTGGCTCTTTAAACAGGCCCATTGTGATTTTGTAGTATTTTGTTCCAAATCCAATATTATTTTACATTCTGTGATTGAAATGGACTGCTTTAAAAATATTTTGGCAAGATAAGTCCACTATGGGTCTCAGCTTTGGGTAGCATTGCTGGCAAACCTCATGTTCAATGATTACTCATGTTACTGTCAAGCCAGCAGGGGTGTAACACTTAATTAGCCTCGAGGTAGCAACAACAGAACTTTATACCTTTTATTTGCCAAAACATTTAAGTTCCCTAATACTGAATGGATGCTCTATTAAAGGCCAATATTGTACTCTGTGACACCCGTGACCTCCAAATAGTGGTTTTGCTATATTTTCTCTGTGTGTGTTGTGTGTTGTTACAGTAATGAGCTATATTGAGCCGAGAAGCTAAAGCTAACGCAGGCTGAGTGGCTGGGACCTCGGTGGGTGGTTGGTACGAGCCCGGACTGCAAGGGGTCATGCCACTCAGCTCATCTCTAAGCTTAATGGATTAGCTATCTCTGGTTGTGCGGCTAACACTGTCCTTCACAAGGCTATGGGTTATAGGTATCTCCTCTGCAAACCACCATCATCCAAGGGCACAGCAAACTGATCAAATCACAATTACACCTTCCACATCATATGTTGCAAGAGGCAGAAATGTTCCATTACCCCTGGGGTTTTTCAATGATGGGATAGATCATCTTACCTTACACCTGACGTGTTTGCGTGATATAAAAGTACAGACAGACATGGACCAATTTCAGCGCCAAAAGACATGTATGACTCTGTCCTCTTTCTCATATCTGAATATACAGTATGGGCAAAGTGTGCCCCTCTAACTTGGCCTACTTCTGGTGCTAGCAGGATGTCACACGGGTTCCTCATTCCCAGCCATCTCCTCTGGGACTGTAGCCTATCCCCAAAGACCATGGCCATACACACAGCTTCTCCCATTCTACTCTTGTTCTTATACCATGTGCTCCTATACATTTTATTGTAGTTTGCAGCAAATACCTACGTATGCTCCATGGAGTCTATCTATAGCTCTACATTTTGAGTTGAGTGAGAGTGTGAATGTTTTATTAAGTAAAATGGGTCGTGACTGAATTACACTTCAGAAATTTTGATCAAAGTCTGTGCAAATCCTATCAAGTGTAACCTCAGGGAGCTGTCCTTAGTGCTGAACGCTGAGTCTTAACACAACTGCATGAGCCTTAACCCGGGCTTCCCAAACTCTTTTTTTAGGGGCTTCCTTTTCAGAATACTAAATAAATCATGACTGACTTCATTCAGCACTTTACTTTTTCAAATACTGTGTAACATTCAGGCTCTCTTTTTCATTCAACGCCTCTGGAATTACAAAAACATGCTGCTTATGTTATGAGATGGTGGAATTGGAATTTTTATGGCAACCTAAAAATGACAGGGAGACCCACTATTGGATATAAATAAATTGAAAGGGATACATCCAAATGTAAATAAATATGTTATAATATTCTTAGTTTACTAAAATTACCAGGATTACCCCAAAACCATGTCAAGGCTGAACCAGGACTAACTCCAGAAATAAGCAAGGGCTAAACCTGGAGTCAGGACTAACCCTGACTCCAAAGCCAGAGTTATCAAGACTATGCCGAAAAACTAAACTAGGACCAAACCCAAACATGAACCAGGAATAAGCCCAGGAATAAGTGTGGGCTTAACTTAATCAGAAGTCAGGACTAACCAAAAACTTAACTAGAACAATCAAGACTTGTTGTAAACTGAACATGGAGACTAAGACTACACCAGGACTTAATCGAGGACTATAAGCCTACCAGAATAAACCTAGGAATAAACCCAACTAAACCAGGGTTAAAGCCTCCTACTGGGACCAAGCTATAGGACTTGACTTGGACTAAACATGTTTAAATCTAGAGGTAGACGGGATGAACAAACTTAAGCCAGGACTAAATCAGTGTTAAACCACACAAGTCTAATTCCATTCCCATAAGTGGCCAAAGTAAACAGACACAAAAGACGAGTGCGTGGTGTAGCGGGCACTTACTGTCCTCCATAGTTTCTGTGTTTTGACTGTGACTGAGGTGGCGGTGACTATCAAATGCGACACGGAGACCATAATCCCAAATAAAACCGCCAGCAGCGTCCTGACGGGGAGCAGAGCATAGGCGACAAACGTGACCAGGATCAGCTGCCACACGCCCTGCTCCGGGGACGTGGGGGGCTCTATCCCCATAGCCCCCAGCGAAAAGGGACAACACAGAAACGAGAAGGTGAAGCCAAACAGCAGCGCCAGGTTGACAATCTGCTGCAGCTGAGTCACTTGCAGGTACTTGACGTTAGTTACGATGAAGAGGGACGCGAAGATGATACCGTGCACCGGATGGGACCCTTTGGAGATGGTGAGGCTGGGGCCGGACAGCAACTCCACTACGGCCAGAGTGGATGACATGAAGATGAGCACGGCCAGGGCTTTGAGAGTGGACGTCTGCTCCAGCTTCAGGTTGTAGTTTTGAAAGAGAGACTCGAGTTCCTTGCAGTCGAACTCGTCCTCGCACACGATGGTGGTCAGGGGGACGCCCGGCGGACAGTGACTTCTCTTTCGCCTCGTTTTGACTTTCTGAAACGGTACTTCCTCCATGTCAGGGCCATTCATAAACTGAATACCTGCTCACTTGCTTAGAAACGCGGAAAGAAAGAAAAACACCGAGAGACGCGCGGAGAAGCAGCGAGCTGTCCCAGATAAAACGGGCTGACCGGTGGACGGAGGCGCTCCACACTATCCACAGGTTGAATTGTGCCCTTCAGTCTCACACACAACATTCATACCTCCAAAAAATGACAAGACAATCCTCAGAAATGTGTGTAAAAAAAAAAACAAACGTTACGCAGCGCACACGACGTCTACTTCTTCAGATGGTAACAGCTTTTTGCGGGCTCAGATAGGATCACGCCTGCGCATTATGAGGTGAAGATAAGACAGGTCTCTGCTACTCAACGCGCACAGTCAAGGCGATTTGACTATGTGTGTGTGTGTGTGTGTGTGTGTGTGTGTGTGTGTGTGTGTGTGTGTGTGTGCGCGCGCGGTGACAGAGCTTCCCACACTCACGTCTGACTGCGCACTGTCACCTATAATGACTGCTATGTTCCTTTAGCTTCCGCCTACCCATATATATAGATATATATATCTATATATATGTGTGGCAGTTTCTATCATTAGTTTGAAAATCTATAAAGACACTACCTATTCCTATAGCTTTTTCAGTTTTCTTCGAACGTACAGTGAAATTGTTCAAAATCTCAAAGCCTGGGGGAAAATGTAAAGGGATAGCTCAGTATTTTGTAAATGGGGCTTTATTTACCACTTTTGGATAGCTAGTTTATCTCCTACAGTAGATGTCAGTACACTCCATTTTAGAGAAGCAGACGGCAGCAGCAGTCTATAGGGTTAAACGGTATACTGTAAATGAGTCCATATGATTTTAAACAGTATTTGTTTCTGAGAATGGTACAACGTTTGGTTCAGAAGGCAACACTAGGCAAGTTCTGGGGATAGGCCATAAAAGAGCACCAGAATAACATGATGCATAAAAATAAACATGCATAACACAAACAAAATCCATGTAAATACCTTCTGCATGAGGTTTCAGAAGCATGCCTTGTTAGTTGTCTGTCTGGCTGTCTTGCTCCGATCTGATTCTCCAAACAAGGGGGGTCTCAGGGTGTCCTGCAACAACCTACAAGAAAACAAGTTAGTATCCCTAGCTGCAAGGTCCCCCTTTACAAAATACTGTCTATCAATGCAATATTCAACTGATGTAGTGTCAAAGGGTTAAATCTGAAGAATCTGGTTTTGTCCCAACAAATAGGTTTTGGTTTGAGAACTTTTGCTTCATCTTCACACATGGCTTGGTTCTACAGGTTGGATAGCACCCTCATTTCAGATTTATGTACCGTCAGTTTAATGGATACAACGTTTAAATAATAAAAGTTTGTTTTGTTTTTACATAATAAGCCTGGCTTCAAATCCAACAGTAATGACTATTTCTTGCTGGATGCTTTTTTTCATGCACATTAGATGTTGTGCCAATCCAAGCACCCCCACAATCTGTCTTCAGATCAACTGTAATAAATTGAGAACCTCAGGACACTATGACTCAACCTATGAGGTATAATAGTGTAATAAAGAAGTATAGGCCTATATTACATAAAGTGAACTCAGTTTCTAATGTTGTCTGAGTAGCATGTAATGCATAGATACACATTAAAGTGTAGGCAAAATGACATGAGCTGTACATTCTATATGCATAAAATTGGCCCCACACCAGTCACAGTAGCAGCAGCATCTTAATCATTTTGTTCTAGTTTGGCTTGTTTTTCTTTTTTCTTATGGTGTGGACTGTAAGTTTGAAAACTGTTAAAAATAGAGCAGAATTTGTAATGCTCTCATAGCATGACTCATGAACCCCCACCACCACCATACAGACTCTGCTCCTCTGGCAGCTATAGCAGTTGGCATAGACCTGGGATAACATGCAAGCATACCATTCATCATGTGATTTGAGTGCTGCCACAGAGACACTACCCGCACCACCAGCATCCTTTTGGCATTCAGTGGGTGGTGTCTCATTCATTATCGAGGCTAGATTAGTCATCCGTCACAGCCTGCCGTAGCCATGACCTGTCAGTGCCAGGGAGGGTGTAAAGAAACTGACAGATGGATGTCCTGTGCCAAAGTCCAGCAGTCTGCCCATGCTACCGGGATACTCACACGCCTTTCTCTCTCTGTCTCAGCTGTTAGTATAGCAGCTCTCACTGATCTGACACAACTGCTGAATGGGACTGTGGCTGGTTAACAGAGAGCCAGAAATGGATAGGGTGGAAAAATAGAAACAAAGAAGTAACGTTTTTTTTTGGCAGTTGGCCAAAAATCTGAGACAAAAAAAAAAAGCCTCATTCCGAGATAAAAGGCCCAGTCCAGCTGTGTAGAAGAATCAAAGGCAGAATGTATTTTGAGAGAGCAGTATTTAGAACATGTTGCATGTCTATTTTGAAAAGTGGAGCTGTATCAATGAACGCCTCAGATCACAGTCCAGATTTGGAGCTCTGATTTGTTTTTTTGGTTCAGATGTCCACATAACAAAATCAGGTTCCAGTGTGAGCTAATCATTGACTCACTGGCTTGCCTGCTTGCCGCATATTTAGGCCAACAATGAGTTTTAGACAGTGACTGGGTGATACAATAGCCTGGCTTGCCACCCTATTTCTTTTTCTATTTTTATTTGGTCTTTGGGGATTTGTATTTCGAGGGAAGTCTGTGTTTAGTTGACTGACCTATGCCCCACTTCTTTTTTGTAACTGTCAGAGTAAAAGTCTGATAAATTGAATTGTCAATACATTTCATTTTGAGTTCAAAAGTTGACATCTTATTTTCTATGTACTGAACACACCAAACCTTGAACTTTAAAGACAAATATTGTAATATGAGGTCCAGCATAGCTTTACAAGACTGGTCATATTTAAATAAAACAAACAGTGTCATAATTTTTAGTCTCTGGATCATTGTGTGATTAATCTTGCATTCAATTTCTGTCATTGCCCTGATCAATATCCTAATATTCCTGGTTAGCAGTGGCTTTCAAATTCATCTTAATAATGAGCGCTGCTGGGACATATCTCCTTCCTTTGATGCAAATGTCAAACTCTGCTCAGACAAAATGAAAATCTGACATTCAAATTACCATTTTGATATCACAGCATGTTGATTTGTATGTTTCTATAAATGCTGTCGCGGCCTGGGAGGTTTCTATGTATTTAACTGAAGGCATGTTACCTCTGAACTGTATGCTGCAAGAGGTGAGAGCGCAGGCATTGTACGGTTAAAGTGTGATTCCCTGAGCTTTTGATAGCTTCAGGTGTAAGTGCACAGTCACACTCTGGCAGCACTCATCTTCTGAGAACAAAGAGAGGTCCTGTGGGAGTTCACACCGCAGAACTACACTCCAAGGACGTCGGACAAGGAGACGGAAGCTGGCTTCCAACTGCACGACTTTCTCTATAAAAGACAAAAAAAGAAGAAAATATTTCTGCTTCCCTGTCTGCATGTCTATTTCTGTCTTTGCTCTTTTGTGGCACACAAACTCTCCAGCTGGGAGACATGAAACAGCATGTGGAACCATGTAACCATGTTTACATTCCCAATAACAGCATTACTGATCTTGAGCTCTCTAGACCAATTACAAGCTTTGATTTTTCCTTTGAGTTTTTTAAGCATGGCCAAACATAACAAGGCAATGCAAAATATAAATACTTTTTATTTTATTTACATTCTAGGGAGAAATAACAATTAATAATAATTATTATTAGTATTATTATTTTTGGTAAAAAATAAATAAATAACAAAAACACAAAATCAAAACAAAATCCACATCAACCAAAAAGGGCATAGGCTGAAGTTAAAAAACTTTTTTTTACTTTTCAACTTATTTATAATTTATCAAGCATGTTAACATAAAAGTAGGGTGCCCCAAAAGGTTCAAAATACACAATTTAGTTTGGCTCACCCGGTAATATATACTTGTAAAATTACATAGCACTTTCCCATTTGTTTATTTTTCTTTCTTAAGCAGAAGGTTTGCTATTTATTTTCTTGTATCTGTGAAAAAAAGGTTTAATTATCTAGCATATTGTAAAAGGAAATGTCTGAAAAATAACAAGATGTCACAATGATATTAACAGATCATAATATTCAGCACATACCAATTGGCCAGTCATGCTCACATGTTGCAAGGTCTCAAGTTGAGGATGCTCTCACAAGCGTGAGAGTCAACATTGAATCAATTGCAGGTGAAAAAACATATAAAGTGTCTATTCCAGCACTGGAAACATCTCCTTACACAGAAAAACAGTGCCAAAAAGAAAAAGAAATAGAGAAAAACGAAGCAAAGTGAAATGCAGATAAATATTAGCAATGCATTCACATCATGTTTAGCTAGACCCTAAAGTATATGGTAAGCTTTACAGTTTGGTTTGATTTAATGTTTTGAGTATTTTTCCAGGCAATTGGTCCAGTTTTACCTTTTCAATAAAATAAAAGCAGGAAAGGTCAATATGCTGTTGTTTGAGTAATGTGGCTTTAATAGGTAGAGGACGGAGGAGGAAAGCCCTTAGACCAGCTCCAGTCTGACTAAGCTGACTAAGCATACATAACAAGGTCTTTAAGTCTGTTTACAACATACTAATGATACATACTAATGATATGCAAGAAATTCAAATTCCACTTGGATGTTTATGTGCAAGTCCAAGGCAATAATTCCAACTTGTCTCATGTCATTAGAATGTAGTGAACATTGCTGAGAAATGTGTACTTTTGCTGTTTTAAATGTCACTTGTCCACTTTCTGACAGAGATGTCCAATACTTTGAATTTCTCTGGAAGCAAAAAACATAAGGCTCACATATGAAAAGGTATGATTTTAGATGCTTTACACTTCCCCTCATCAATTTATCATCGGTAATGATACCACAACAGCTGGCGAGTCCCACCAGAGCTCAGATGTGGTGAAGATTTGCCCATCTCATAATCAAAGACATATTGGCTTAACACCAGCAAATGAAACAGCCGACCCAAGCCCGTGAGGGACTATTGATGCATGTTGTGAATTAGCCAATGTCAGCGTTAATTAAAATGTGTGATGCAAAAAACACCCTCCTCTATCGACAGTCAAACAATTTACAAGCAGAGTATACCTTTTGCACAATTTGGAGAACCCTGTGTGAAAATGAGTGATGTTATTTTGTTACACTGTAGACAATCAGAAAAACAGTATGATATGATTTATAGATTTATTTTCTTTACTTATGATAGGATGTATAAATCATAAAGTAGCCACAAGTCAGCTATTTCTTTTTTGTTTTAAATTAACTTAAAAGAAATGAATCCAGAGCTAGCCTTGAGCAGGAAAGCGGGAGAAAAAAAAACTCCATTAGTCAGGGCTGAAAACATAATACACACAAAATTACAAAATCAAAGTCAGAACGGGGGGAAATGCACAAGGCTTATCCTTTATTCAAAGAAAAGTATGTCCCCTTTTCACAACACAACAAGTATGTAGTCACAGGAGACAAAAGTAGCCAGAGTTCATGATTGTAATACAGTTGCTCATGTACTTGTCACTTCACAAGGTCACTAGATAGGCTTCACAGTATTAGGTGATTGGGACGTTACTGTGTTCACTGTTTGCTCTCTTATCGTATATTTTGTAAAACAAAAGCAGAATCAAAATAACTTTATTCATCCCCAAGGAGAAATTCGGTTGTTAGGTCTCTTCAAATAAGTTAATTCAGACTTCATCTTCCATAGACTGATTGATTGTAGAGGGTTAGGCAGTCAAGAAGAAGGAGTTCCTGTGACGTTCTGTCCTGCAGCTCACTTATCTCAGACCTCCTCTGGCTGCTCTCTGTTGTTCAAAAGCCTTATGCAGGGGATGGTTTTTTTTTACAGTTAAGAAAATATAGTAAATGGGTCCTTTCTGTAGTCTATAGTGTTTATCAAAATTTTCACAAACAGAATAAAATGCTGAGTCAAAAAAACAACTGATGCTTGTGTTTTGCATGAGCAGTACAGCTTGTTGTACTTGGATTGTAGGGTTACACAGTGTAAAACTGATATGATTATGCAGTCCTCAAATACATACACACTGTATTTATTCTAACTAGACAATAAACATGATATCATCAGAGATGTGACAGCTTTCTGATTGCAACCTTTTGCTTATCATCATCTCATACATGCCTGATTGTTGAATTTGTGGTTTGGAGATAACGCACTGGATGTAAATCCTTCTTTATTGTCTATCTTGTTTATAGTTTAATATGTATTACACTGTTGGCCTCTGCTGGGAATTACACTAAGAATACCGGGGAGTTCCCTTTTCTTAGTGTATTCATCCCTGTTAACAAGCTTGAGATTAGTCTTTGCTTTCTGTTTGTCCAACAACTCGCCTACTTGTGAGTGAGCTCGCCAGCCAGTCACAGGGCTGTGCTATTTTAAATCATTTTAGCCCTCAATTCAAAAGGTCCAGACCAGTGCTAAGTAGAACATGAAATGAGACACAGAAAAATGAAGAAGCAAGGTCAGATGCTTGTTTATGAAGGCAAGAGAAAAAACACTGTTTGAGCAGTGTGAGCTCATGGATCATTAGCCATCAGGTGCATGAGATTCAAGCGCAATACAGTCCAACTGCAAAAATCCTCTTAAAGCTCGTGATCAAGTAATCTGAGAGAGCCAATGTGTCAGCGTGCATTTGTGTGCGTGTATTTACGTCCACTTGTCCCCTCCCACTACGGCTGTCGTCCAGGGCATCACATGTATAGAATGTGAGCGTCTTAATGTTAGTGTTGACCATGGTGTTGACAGTGCACAACATGACATACAAGGCAGCAGTCTGCATTCAGAGGGTACTGGGTGACAAAGAATACTGAGCTGGTCAAACGAGGTTAGTAGTAGTGTTCCAAAACAGTGATTGGAGGTCCTCGAGACTCAACACTCTCAACAAGCCTGATGTTAAATAAGATATTGAATTTCAAAGACACACACAGAATTGAGGGAGGGAGGGAGAGTGCTTTTTATATACCCACGTGCTGTTCTTATAGAAACAAATGTTTCTGTATAAAGTGGGGCCAGGATCGATAACAGGACAAAGCAGCACTGGCCTTGATCCTAATTAGTGCAGGGTTACAGAAAATGAGCTCCCACCTGAGCCCCTATCTTATCCTTTATCAAACAACAGCTCTCAGCCAGTCACAAGGTAGACTATGTTCACGCTAAACCTAGAAACTGTGGTTAGTGACTGTCACTTCTGAATATTCATGGTTCTCATGGCAACCTGGGGATTAACTGTAAACCTTTGTTAACACAGCCATGCCTGTTTAGCACAAAGTTCAGAGAAAGGTTATGGGGAGAGACCGGGAGGAGATTAGCAGGCCCTATGTACTGCTGTTAGCTAGACTGCTAACAAGCTAGCTCTGTGAATGCACCTTGACTTTCAAGGTTGATTGAAATGAATTGATTTTTTTTTCTGAGTATTACAGTATATACTCTATATAAAGTAAGTAGTGTTTGGGGTAATTGAAAAAGCTAATTAAATAAAATTAGATTATTACCTATTATTATTATTTTTTTATTATTATAGGTATGCATGATGGCACAGTGGTTAGCACTACTGCCTCACAGCAAGAGGGTTGTGGCTTTGATATAGGATATAGGCTCCAACTCCTCAAACCTCTAATAAAGTGGAAGAAGATGAATGAATGAAGTATCTGTTGATTAAGTAGGCTATGTAGAGCATTTGTGTGGCAGATGGATTGTAACTATGGGTGTGCACTGTGCAGGTAAACGTAGTGTACTTCTAAACATGTTCTTTAATTGTCTTTTCTCCTAACATAGACTGCTCATATGCAGCTGTGCACCACCTCTGAGCCTGCATGGGCAGTTCTCCAAACACTGTGCACTAGGACAGAGATTTACTACAAGACAATACAGCTCTACTTCAAAAATCCAGAAATATCACTTTAAAACAATAGTGTACTTAGAGTAGTCGACTTTCTATTAAAAAAAAGTAGTTATGGGCCTTAAACAAAAATGCATGGATTCTTTTAAAAAAAGCCGTCTCTGATTCAAATAAAGCATGGAGTCATTCACAAAAGGACTATATGCCTGTGTATTGGCACCAACGCCACCACTACCAGTCAATCGGTCTGCAGGCTGAGAGAGGGATCTTTGCAAAGCTGCCACCAATGATCAGTCTATTAACCTCAAGGCATTTGGGTCATCCAGGAGCCTTACCTCTTCCACAATTTCATCCTCCCCCTCCATACATTCACCAATGAGAGTCAGGAGTATGATTTTCTGCACTCTCTCTGGCAGCCTTGTTGAAATCGGGCCTGAGATGACTGTATCAGGTGGGCTGAGATTTCTCTTAAGTGCCTCACTATGTACTTTTCTCCTCATGACAAATGGGACTTGGCCTCACCTAGTCCACAGGGGAAGCGGCTGTAATAGAAGCAGGAAATGAGGGAATCGAATCATTGTAATATTTAAGTGGAACTAGACAGAAGGATTTGATTTGGATGATAATTGGTGAACATAAAGTGGCAATGTGTGGGATTTTTCCAGGACTTGTACACAGCAAATGATTGCTTTTACTAGTAGTCATTAGAAAACTGTGGATGAGAAAACTGAATGAATAAGGTGCATGCCCTCTAACTCCCTCGCACTTGCACTAACTTCCTTAATAGCTTCTTTATGAGTCACATTACATTATCATAACATTGTCCACTGAACATAACCTTCCATGGCTAATTTGTATTGGCTCCTACTCTATAGCTCTCATTTCCACCGTGTGCCATAACCATATTAGTCCAGCCAGTAGGGGAATGTAAACACCAGTGAGGAGCTGGATTTTAGTTTATTTTATGGGGACAAGTATGTTTAATTTTAATGATTATATTACATTTATAGCAGCGGGGAATTTACAACGCCCACCCCTTTGATCAGGTCTTATAATGTAAAAGACAACTGGTTATCACATACATAGTTGTATTGGTGTATGACACTAGCTGGTCATCCAATCAATGCCATGTTGTCTCACTACAGAGGTTTGACTGTGGTGGTTCTTGGTCCTAAATGAAAGTGTTTATGGCTTTGAGTCCAAAGACAGCCTTGAAGTACTTTGTCTCTTCACTAAGAGAAGGAGCAAAGTGGATACGTGCATGCTTGATCTTAACATATCATATTCCATCCAGTGTGGAAAATTGATATGGGATACCTGCGGGCATTAAGTATTTTAATTGCTGATAATAGCATACAATTTTAACTAATAATAATAATAATAATAATAATACAAAAGCAAATGCTGATTTAGTGTTTTATTTTTTTAATGCATGTATGTACATGAAGTAAGTAAATTTAATCAAAAAACTATGCTTTATCTTTGTTTAACATAATAACATTGTCAATTATTATGTTGCATTTAAGAAATTAAGTTAGTTGTACACAACAGTGTATCCATATAAAACATGATAATTTGAAAATAATGGATAATTATCAAATTATCTATTATGTGTAACCACACAAAAGGATTATTCTTCACAATATTGTCCTTGGTCAGTAGCAAACTGTAACATTTACACTTGAGGTATAAAGCAAGCATTTAGTCATATTCTGTAAACAGTTTGCTTGGAAGGCACAAGATTGTGTCAGGGCCCTTGTGAAAAATAAATGGTCAACAGGTTCCAGCAATAACATTGTTGTTCTCAGCCAGTATTAGACTACCCTAGGTTCAACAAGATACTAGAATATAATATTTGTATTGGGTATAGTGCATTCCTTTTAAGCACCCTTGCTTAAATCTCAGCATACCTATACCCCATTTGCAGTTATGTGAGCCCATCAAGTATTGCAAGAGCATTTAGCTTTTCCTATTCCTATTTCAAGCATCAGCAGCTGATTTGAAGGCAGATACTTAGAATAAAATCCCATAGCATTATACTGCATTAGAATGTAGTCTGTATATGAAGCCACTGGTCACTAAGTATAAAGTCAGTGCTGTGGCTATTGAATAACCTCTGACTCATCTCGTGCCAAAGCTGGAGGCAGTGTGGTTTCACATGGTCCCGGAAAATGGTACCTGTAAAAAAAAAAAAAAAAAGGACAAAAATAATTAGTAGGTGTCAAAGCCAGTCTGAATTAACAAATTTAACATCTGTTTTTTTGCACCCTGATGAGCTAAAATATATATTTTTTCTTCTTCTTTTTTTCTTACATGTTACTGAAGTGACTTACATGAAATACTCTGTTTTGGGAGTTGCAGTTAAGTTGAACTCTGCCACAGGAATGCCTCTTGAAGCAACCCTGGGACCAAACATGGCCGCTGGGTAAACAATAGAAGATGTGCCCACCTAATGGTGAACAGAAGTGCCAGTGATTTTAGTTTTTACACTTAGATTAGTGAGAGCATCAAATGACAGTAACAAATTATAGCGACTCACCACCAGACAGAGATCGCACACTTCCAGTTCTTTTTCCACCTTGGTCAGAACGTGCGAATCAAGAGTCTCGCCAAAAAATACTACATTGGGTCTCAGAAGACCATGGCAGTCACTTTTCTCACACCTTAACAGATCAAGAATAATGATTCAAACCACTTATACATTCTGTATTTAGAATGGTTTTGTTTTGACCTATAAAACTTGGTGCAGAAAACGCTGCTTTGTAGTTTAAAGTGTCATGTATTTAAGGCTAAATTAAAGCAGTAGGAGAGCCTTTTAAATCCTAATCACTGTGTTGGTTGGCGTTCATTTGTTTGTGTTGATGCTAGGAGGTTATTTCTAAAATGTTATGCATTTATTCAATTTTCTTTTGAAAAAACACAGAATTACCCTATCCGAAGCTCACCACTGCCCCCAAGTGGAAGCCATAATTTCCATAGTTTGTTTAAGGAGAATTTAGGCTTTTATGTCCAAACTGGACAATCCAGCTGGCTGACTGACTGTAACAAAAGGAATCTTTGGAAAAAAAATCTATTAAAGTATTTAATCAACTACTGAATTTACTCAAAAAAATGGGGTAAACATCAAATCACATAACAATAATAAATCAACCCGTGAGAAAAGTGTAAAATGTGTAAAAGAAAAACAATAATGAAATTGCAAAAATTGTGGTTTTGATTACTTATTAAACAACTTTATGTTAAAGGAAAGAAAACATGCTACCATGCAGACAGGATTATTTTTAGGACTCAAGGTAAAAGTAAATCTCCTAATATCAAGTGCAAGTAATCCCACCTGGGCAGTTTATCCACGGGAATGTGGGCATCAGCAGCATCTGGGTCAGGTGAGCTAAACCACACAAACAAAACGTCAGGGGTCAAAGTGGAAAGATAAACTATTACACCCTGAGTGTTTATCAGTTTGTGTACACTGTGGCTCTTACCCTGTGCCCTTCAGGGCTCCACATATGGGGCTACGCTTGTTTGCGGTCACATGGCCACAGCTCACACAGCGAGTCTCCATCAGATTGCCTGCAATGACAAACAGAAAACACAGATGCTTTGATTTAGCCCCTCCAGAATGATAGAAAACATCTCCCTCACCACACAGTTTGTTTGCAGTATTGGTTTCTGGTCTTGAAGTTGTTGTTTTTATTAGCATTTATTTGGCAGAGAAAGAGACAAGAAACTTTGTGAGAGAATCAGGAAACGACATTGGTTATGTGGTATTTTTTCCCTACAAGGTGAGCTCACAACCGCATCCCTTAAAAAGGAAAGTTAAACAATAGAAACTGAAGTTGTATTTATTTTCATATTAGGAAAAAGACAAATGAAACCTCTTAAAACTAAAATCAGCCAACATGTAGACTAATTATTTTAAACCACTGGCAAGCCCAAATTTGTTTAAAACTACACAATGAATCACTTTTTCCTAGTAAAACCTCAATGCTTAGACAGATTCCAGTAATAATTATTGAGTTGGGTGTTGTGCATATAAATTGCCAGATGTAAATGAGCACCAGCTGGCAGAAGAGCTTAACTTAATTTGGTTTAAAAGGTTGAAAGGTTTCTTTGGAAAATGTATAATATCTCAAGTATGGTGCACACTGTATAGTAGCCTATAGCAGATGTGACTACTTTGATTTTACGCCACAGTGGTGGGTGAACGTATTTTATTTGCGTTTTGAAATAATGGGGCATCTCAATGGCTCAACTGGTGGGGGGTATGGCATTAATACACCCTGCGAACCTGGCAGTAAAATTGAGAAAAAGAGACTGGATCTAATGAGGAATAAGGAATGGACTGAATGTGTACTGAATGCGTCCAGAGATCTGAGAACGCATTTGGAGGTAGCCTGAATCGAATGTATCCATTTGTCTTCAGATCTTTGTGGATGTAAGAAATGTATCTTCCTGGTATGCATTGAGACTTTCTACATCAGTGACATACTGTTTTTCAGCCAAAGATCTGCTTGAAGAAGCAGTAGCACACTATTGTAGTGTGTCTACATAAAATATATGATCTCATTAGAGCAAGCCATCAAAGTGAAAACACTTTTAACAGATAATTTATAATTGTTAATCACACATCACAAAGTGATTTGCTTGTTGAGCAGCTTAATAGAACATGCGCTGTGGCTTATACAAAGAGAAATTCTTCCTCTCAAAAAAGCAGTGGAAGTAAATGGATGGAAAGATGCTGTTTTAACCAGAAGCCACTGTGGTTTTAAATATGAGGCGAAAAAAGTCAGGCCAATCTAATGCAGACTCAGGAGGACACATTTAAATAAATACCAGGCGTCCACACAAAACTGGGTTTTGGATTGGCCATGCCTCCTCTCTCCCTCTTAATCCTTCCTGTCTAGCTACTGTGCTATACAATCAAATAAGTAACATTAATTGGAACTTATCTTCTCACCGTGAATCTTGAGCACATGCTTGGAGCCAGCCTCCAAGTGGAGGTCGTCTATGCACTGAGTGATTACGACAACATCGCGTCCCTGCTTCCTCAGACGAGCCTCACACTCAGCTATAGCATAATGAGCAGTGGTGGGCTTCTTGCTCAGTGCCAGCTCTCTTCTGTAATGGTAGAACTCCCAGACGTGAGATGGGTAGCGAGAGAAGGCCTCTGGGGTAGCTAAGTCCTGTAATAACAAAAGGTTATAACTCATGAAGTAACAGACAAATGAAATGGATTGTGCCAACTTGAATGATTTAATTATATTCAATCATTTATTTTGCCATATCTCTTGAAATAATCCTTGTTTCATCCCACAATGGATTACACGACAAACAACTTTCATTCTTTGTTGTTGGATAAATCTATTGAGGTGTGAAGATGTATTATGTAAACAAGAAAAATACACCCACTCCACATTCACAAGTCTAATAAACAGCTGTAAAAACAGACCAAGCAAAATATAATATTCTGGCCAACATAAAAGAGGCAGTTTGTGTGCAATTGTTTACAAATTACCTGAGATTTCCATTTTCTCCATGTTTCGTGTTTTCCCCTGAAGACAGGCAGCCCACTCTCTGCTGCAACACCTGCTCCTGTGACAATGGCAATGTGCTGGGCTTTGGAAAAGACTTTACGGAATTCAGCCAGATCTAGAAAAAAGTGAAATGTTATTTAATATGCAATTGTGAAATTTAATGCACAGCAGGTTCACCCAACAGTGAACATGCATAAACATTCTTAATCAGCCAGGGTTTGAATGTATTATGTTTTTATGGAGTACTTTGTGTTGTTACCTGAGCTGGGCTTTATTGGGTCCGTCAAAGGTCCTTTTGCCACTTGAGTAGAGCACATGCGAAGACCAAGTGAAAAGACGGCACGTGTTTGGAGAAGCATTGTTGCTATGTTGGAGAAGACAAAAGCAAGAAAAATTAAATGAAAAAAAGAAAGGTGTTTGTGCTACATTTTTTTGACATGATTGAATTGAACAGGTTTAGATGGATGGCAAGTCAAATCATTGACAAATCATTTAATATGCTCAGTTAAACAGAAGGAATTCCTACATCGGTGCGAGGTTCAGTTTTAGTCAACTCAGCAAAGGGCCAGACTGTATAAACTTCAACTGGAGCTAGACAGTTTGTACAGCAACACTAGATGTTAAATATGTGCATTCGGTGGTGTAGCACTAATGTGAGCAACACTTTTGTAATACTTGTTGACTTGGTTGTCCAAATGTGGTTGTGCAAATTTGATAAGTATTGTGTATGCAAAAGCAAACACATATAGTCATTCAAAACAGCTAAATGCTTCTGCATGTAACAGATTTAAACAATTGGCCACATTGTACATATCAACATTATACTCGTTTTAACTTTATTTGTTCCAATTGTTTCGTTTTAACTTTTAATTATTCCATTGTGTGGTAGGATCATTCTTTGAATTAATGTTTCCTCTTAACGTGCTCTTTCTATGGTCCTCCTAATCACTGTGTGCAATAGAGGCCCCTTAAATATTTTAGCAATGGGCATTTTCAGAAACCAACAGAATGTAAATAGAAGAAAAACTGGGCACACCCAAATCCTGAACATAGTAAACGGGTCTAACAGTCTACTATTCTGTAGACTACAGAATATTATCTTTTAGTAATGATGCTCATAGACTAATCGTCAGGTTAGTGCACTGTTAGCATACGGTTTCAAAGCTGCAATTTTCTCTGTCGTGATAAAGTGACAGGATCTTTTTTTATTTTTTTTTATAACTTTTGAGCATAAGAAGAAAACGTAATGTTGTCCAGCCTGATGTCAATCTGCAGAACATAGCTTTACATGCGACTGTAGGCTACTTAAACACGACATTATGGTTATATCATCCGGACTCTTCCCTCATTTTGTTGTGTTAGCTGGTTTTACTGAAAAGCGCAGTAACACAAGCTAATGCTGTCAAAACATGACGTGCTCTCGGTCATTTAAGCAAGACTAACGCGAACAAAGAGCAAAAGTACATGAAGTAGCCTACGCTACCATTTTGGCTTATTTTGCAAGTACCCTACTTACCAATAGCTTGATAATGAAGCCACTTAAGGATTAAAGGCCACACAGAAGGCAAAAGCGTGTTGTTTACCTCTCCAACTACAATTAACACGGTTGGTCGTAAACACCTCACACTGTCGTAAAAATGCCCTTAAAATTAAAATAAGAAAAAAAAGTATATGAGGCTGCCATCTAGTGGTAAGTTCTGAGATAGGCCTTCATGTACGGTGAGTCATATTGAAAATAAACTTGGGCTAATTTATCATCAGTGGTCATTCATTTTGCATTGCATTTGCATTTTGCGAGTTTTTTTATAATAGCCACATCACATAAGCTACATAGCCTATTTATTTAAGACATGTAGGTCAAATATTTAGGCATATCAGTAAATTATTTTATTTAGTTTGCTGTTGCGCTGTCTCTGTGGTTTGTAGGTTTTCTGTCCTTTAGCTTTTTGTTTGATTTTTCTTGTATAGGCTAAAATATAGCCTATTGTTAATTACAAAGCAGTATTGCTTGGTATTTAGGCGTAATAAGAGCTCATTCAAATTTATTTTAAGGCATAGCAAACGCTAGGCTATATATATAACGCTTTTTTTTTCTGCCTTTCCTCCTGCTTACCTTAAATTCCTTCATTAATAAAATGTGACGTTGTGTGGTAGGCTATGTTGGTGCCATATTGTCAATGTTGCACGAGAACATATACAGCCTATGAGGCAACTGTGCATTGCCTATAGTCTACGTCTCTAAAGGCTGTATTTGGGATGCCATTGGTTATATATTTTTTTCATTCACACTCTCGGACAAGTTGGACAATATAGCTGCCTCCTCCTCTCCCTCCCGGTGTGTGTAAACACCCCCTCCTCCACCACCATCACCATCATAGAGACCTCCTCGTGTGAGTGAGTGGCCGTGCTTCTGTGAGTGCCCATCCAGGCAGCCGGACGGCCAGCCAGCAGTCATCACAGGACACTGGTTCAAATTGATGGCGACTACTCCAGACAGCAGCACAGACCGCCGCTCGATCAGGAGACTTCGCTCCAAAAGCGACACCCCATATCTGGTTGAAGCTCGATTGTCATTTAACCTACGTCCAGGTAGGCGCGCATCCATCCAGTTTCACATCTGGCTTTACACGCGACATGTCAGTAGGCTGTGTGGGTGTACAGCGTTGTACCTACGAATGATCGCATTGCCATACAAATGATTTTGTAAGTGTATGCTACATTAGTTGTAGCCTATGTCACAATCGAAGCTATAGCCTATCAAATTATACAAACATTTATTCTTTTGATTTGACTGGAATGTTATGCAACTTTGTTGACTGATTGTGGTGGTTCCTATGTAGCCTATGCGTCTAACAAGGCACTTAACTGTGTAACACGTTCATCAGAGGGTCGTGTGTGTAGCTACATTTTGATTTTCTCAGCGGTTGTAATTCTGGTAGCCTATTCATCGCTGTTACATAAGAAGTAAACGACTGAACGCGCCTATAGTAGTCCAAGGTTTGGCGCTAGTTGCGCTCATAAAAGGCGCATGGGACATCCGGCGTGGTGCTCCTGAAAAGATTGAAACAACTGTTTGTTACTGATGTGAGTGGTGCTGGGTATGAGTAGTCTTCTGTCTCAGCCCTTTGCAAAGCATGTTGCATCCTCTGTTACCATGGTGACTTGGCTTTTTGCTGACTGTGTGTACAGCATCCTTTGCGCTACGGTTTAGTTTACAAGAAACGCTCTGGTTATTTTGTAGGTGTTTTGTAGGCCTACTGGCATTTCAATAGTTACAATGTTTTTAATTTTCTCGTATCAACATTATTCACATGGCTTTACACGGTCCTCTTTGGCAGTTTCAACACTTTTCTCCCGACATTTGTCGAATGACATCAGTCCTACGCATTGCTTCTACCGCTTCATTGTAAAAACACATTTGGTTTATCAGAGTGCTTACGTTTGTAATAGCACAGGCCTACATCTTTCAGCATCTTGTGTTATTATTAGATTTTTGCTTAAAACCATGTGATTTGATATAACCTTAAGATATGTCTGCAGATCTTTTTGACAAAGGACAAAATGTTACAGCCACAAAAGCTGTTGATGTCTGTATGTTGTCTTCTACTTTTATGAATGGCTTACTGATCAAAGCCTTGCGTTTTATTCTTAAAGGGATAGTTTTCAATGCAAGCAACATTAGAGCATCACCAGTAATAATGCCAAGAATCAGGAGTCATTGTAAAGACACAGAAACATAACCATGTGCTGGTTTAAATAAGGCCAACAGAGAAAATCCTACTTGAACTGTGCAGTAAAATTATGCTTTTCTGTTCCGTACATTTTTGTCCGCGTTCACTTTTGTATAGTTTTGCTCATGTGGTTTAGTACACTGGCATCTCTGAAATGTATATAAAAATATGGCTTGTTATGCCTTTTATTCTAGGACATTGCATTTTGGCTCTGTGCTCCATTTTTATTTCTCTTCTCAACAGGACCACACACAAAGTGTTTGAATGGCACGGGGGCGATTTTTACAAGTGCGCTTGTTGACTCACTTCCACCTAAAGAAGAGTAGCAGAATTTAGCTTGCTTATTGCCAAGGAAACCAAAAAGTCTAGGTGCTTCTGTGTGTGTGTGTGTGTGTGTGTGTGTGTGTGTGTGTGTGTGTGTGTGTGTCCAGGGGCTTTATAACGATAAATAACTGGGCTGCCAGGGAGTGAAAACAAAACAATTACCTTTGTTCAGTTCAAGACAAGACAAATGTGTTCTTTTTGTTGTAGAGCTTCACTTTAGAGGTCAGTAGTTTAAGCCAAGCCTTATATTAGACAGTGATATCATATTTTAGAAGCAGAGTGGTGGGAATGGAAAGTACTTTGAAAATACACTGGTTTATCAATGAACTGCTTTATAATAGACACCACAAAATACTTAAAAAAATCAGAAAGTACTACCATTGAAATGCCTACATTTATTTATTTATTTTTAGACAGCGTGATTTGTTTTGACGCTTTCTGCCTGATAACTTGGGAGACATGCCCAATGTTCACAGCCAAATCTGCTCTTAGCTGCTACTTATCTTAATTCTGTGATGTTGAAAATGGGCCTAGTCTGGGCAGACATATCAAGAGATTCAGTCTCTTGATCAAATCTGGCTTTTGCAAGAGACAAATCTGTTGCAGCAAACGAATGATACTATAAATGGCATTGGGGAGCATGTATGAGATATTGCAAAAGGACTAATCTGATTTGCCTGCACAAGAACAGCCACAGAAAATTTAATGCAATTGGTTCCTGCGCAGCGATCAACCATTTGTGTCAATTGTCTAAAAATATTACAGCATAGGTGTAGGCTTCACGTTTCAATCACCACCTCAGCTAACTTACAAGCATACAAACTGTCATCTCGTCGAGAAAGATTATAGTGTTTACAGACACAGAATGATCTGTATTTACCAATGGGATTGTGCCTGTTTTACACAAGAAAATCTAACAACATAGAGTATGTTACTTTGCTGCTGCTTGCTGACACAGCGTTTGTTTTTTACCCAGAGACTTGTTCTATTTACTCATCATTCAAGTGCAGCGGCATCTGTTTACAGTCTGCAGACAAAATGCTTTACTTGACTCCCAAATTGTTCCCAAATGTAGCAGCTACACCAGCATTGCATTTTCTAGGTTTTAATGTCTCTGCTCTTTCAATTAACAGC
This sequence comes from Perccottus glenii, assembly GCA_024416835.2. NCBI lineage: Eukaryota > Metazoa > Chordata > Actinopteri > Gobiiformes > Odontobutidae > Perccottus > Perccottus glenii. The sequence goes on along the minus strand of CM044557.2, from coordinate 12,508,733 downwards.
TTTTTTAATTGCAGTCTTTTGATCTTCATTCTGCATTCATTCTACATTTTAGTCAAGTGTGTCAAATATCAACTTTGCTTCTACATTTTAATGTATTCTTACCCTGTAGGTCAAATGGCCTTTGAGAGTCTTTAATTTTTATTTGTCAGTGCAGTCAATTGTACAGCCACAGCACATGCAAATGAGCATTTCCTCACAGGCTGGGGTCTCTTCAGGCCTGCTCAAATTGCAGGCCAATTAGGGTGCAGATGTTAATAGTTTTACACAACTGGCTGGTGCATGCTGTGTGCATGTGGCCACTGGCAAAGGCTCCATCTGAATACAAACAAGGCAGGGCTGCAATGCAGTTATAGAAGGTAATGTATTGTAATGCCTTTAAAATGTCCACATGCTAACATGCCGTTCACAGTATAGCCATACGTTTAAGCACTCTTTTAGCAGATGAGATTTTATTCCCAAAGCTTGCTGTGTGTTGCGTAAAGCACATTTGCCCATCTTTGTTCTCCTCCCTGTGCCGCTGTCCTAAGAAAGTACAATCAATACACTCCAGATGCATGGCTGGGCAGAACCATTTCTCCTGCAGCACTCGTTGCACCAAGAGGGTTTACTTAAGATTTTTCATTGTCTCTCCCCAGGAGGACATGCCAGTATTTGAAGAGCCCTTTAAAAGGTGTAGTGTTTGAATAATACTATTATTCAAAGTGATTATGGAGGTGGATAACAAGAATATCCCAGAGAAGTACCACTGCCTGTATTGTAGGCTACTGCAGAGATCACACATTTGAAAGATGAATGTTTTGCTAGTGCTTGTAGTTTTGGTGGCACTTAGGTCGATATTAAAAGAGCCATCAGTGTTATAGATTATGCACTCAATATTACCGATCTCCCAGTTCCTCTTGCAATAAACAAGGGATAAACTTTCTGTAAATATTACCGTCAAAAACAAGACAAATTGTTTAATAAACTGATTGCCAGCTTTTAGTACAAACAATGTCCCCATCGTCTGAAGCGACACAAAGATGACGTTTCAGTCTTATGACAGACTTAGCCTTGCATCTCAAAGAACACTTGAGCAATCTTCCCATCTTCCAGACTTTGTTGCACACTGACCCTTTTTTTTTTTTTCAGCTGAGGCATCTCAAGTCTGAATAAAACATGAGCAGGGAAAAAAAATAAATCAGGAGAAAATAGCAAACGCTAAAACTGGGGCTCTTTTCTGGATGTGCCTGCTGCATAAAAGCCACTGATGACGAGTGCCACCTGGCCAGAAAAGCTGTCAGTAGCGACGAAGTTAAAAGGAGGAGACAAGCAGGTGTCTTTTATGAGAGTCTGCAGGAAGCGCCGTCTTCCCACAATCTCACTCCCTTTTTGCAGTTTTATCTCTCACTTGGAAGTGTAGGAATAGCTCTCGGCTTTGTGCTATCCACACAAGTCCTGTAGAGAAATAGCAGCTTCTTTTTCTAGAAACCTGGGGGATAGATGCCTCTGCAATTACGCTGATTGAAAAAGCAAAGTGTGAGTGTGTCAGTGTCATGAGGTGCTATTGGTTTAGTGATTATAAGACACGGCACAGGAACAAAAAACAGACAGTGCCCTGGTGCCATCATGTCTCTAACAAGATGAACGAGCATATCCCAAAACCTAGAACCATAAAAATGATGTGTTCAACAGATATGATCAAGGAAATGGAGGGTACGGGATGGGCTGTCTGTTAAGCAGATATGATTAATGTGGTAGAGTGGCGTTCGGTGCTGCCGTCACCAGTGCAGCCCGCACAGTGCAGCAGCTCTTTATAACATATCTGCTGAGTAAGACACTTGGGAGAGTCAGAACCTCTTCAACGCTGCTGCAAACCTGGATTTGGATTCAATCAAAGCTGCAATGCACCAGTCAGCAGCTCCAAAAGTGCATCCAATTCACAGTAATAAATGCCGGGATATTTTGGCTTTTCTAAATTTAAACCTTGCCCATAATGCTAGTTGCCATACATCCTCTTTGTCATTAGGTTTTTGCATGATCAGGCTACAGGAGAGATCTTTTAGAACAATACGAGCAGGGTAGGCTAATTTTCTTAAATTTAAGTTAAATTATGCCTGCACTTTTCAGACAGTTACTCTTACGTGACTCTGTGTAAAGACAGACTCAGTGGATGAAAGGAAGATTATGTAGGAAGCATTTGGTTGAATTGAGATTAGAATCTTATGCCGCCATTTCTTTTCCTGCAAATAGTAAAGACATAATTGGGTTTATTTGGTAAAAATACAACTGAAAAGTGACACTGGGTGTAATTATGCCATAAATCATCCGCTAAACTAATGCAATAACTCTATGTCAGACTGTAGATATCAATCTTAATTTGAATCCTGTAACAGAACAAGATGTACCTCAGCTCCTTATTTGATAACACTGTGATTTCTACTTTAGGAGAGAAGGACAGATAGAGGTTTTTGGTGAGAGAATCAGAGAGTCTCTAGAGATATAGCCGGAAGATCTCAATGGAGTGGCAATGTCTGCCCACCACTGTATCAGAAATTAAACTTGGATTACTTCTTTTTGTTTCATAACCTGTCTCAAATAGTAATATTGTACTGCAAGGCTATATAACCGTAGCATATTTTTACTTAGAGATAAAGTATCTTTTGTGTTACATGCTATGTCCATGGACTTCTCCCAAAAAAGCTTTGCCTGCATTGCTGTTTGCAAATAGTGAACAGATATTAAACAGGAAAAAATATGTTTGACTAATCAAGCCTAATCAAGGCTGTATTTATTTAAGTGGTCTTGATAATTATTATCATTACAATATGTTAGATTTTAAAAATTGACAATGGGCATTCCTGTCAACAAATGTCACATACAAAGCACCACTACATTCATTCAGTATAGTATTATGAAATGAAAAAGCTTGTACTCACTGGTTATGAAACACACCTTGTGCACCAATGTACTAGTGCACTCTGGTGGAGGAGTGTTTATTCTGCAACACAAGACTGCACAAGGTTAAATGTGTGACATACTTGAACCGCCTATAAAACTATCACTCAGGCTAGCAATCTTTCAAGCTAGATTGATTGTGCTTTTGTGCTAACTAAGCCAACACCTCCATTTACAGATGATTGGATCGATACAAAATCTTGTTGTGACCCGTTATAGAGCCACTGAATATAATACACTTGTTTATGTACGAATAAAAACACAATCCCAAAAGTAAGGCCATTTTTATTGTCATTGAAAATGATGGAACATATTTACAAAATGTTTTCAGAGTGCAAGTTACAGACATCCTGTTTCTCTGTGTTCCTTCAGCCGTGATTTCCTTGTGAAAGTCTTGCCACATCTTGAACATGTGAATGGCCGGTCACCTGTGTGCACCATCATGTGCTTCTTCAACTCGCCATTTAACCTGAAGGCCTTGCTGCAGACATTACACACAAATGGTCTCAGCCTTATGTGCTTGGCTCTAAAATGAGCCTTGAGATGGGACTCTCTCTTGTAGGACACCCCACATTCCTCACATTTAAATGGTCTTTCGTGTGTGTGTTCGATCATGTGAATCTTGAGCTGTGTCGGAGTGGGCCATCCTTTCCCGCAGGTCTCGCACAGGTATGGGTCCTGCCCAGTGTGTTTATACATATGCCATTTAAGGTACGTTTTCTGAAAAAATACCTTTCCACAAATTGGGCAAGAAAACCCACTTGTATGTCTTACCATATGTGCTTGAAGGCAATACTTTGTACTAAACTGCTTCCCACAGTATGAGCAAATGGTTGTCTCCTCATCTTTGTGCTTGTTTCTGTGCTGATTCAAAAGTGCAGCAGACTTGCAGCTTTTCCCGCATGTATCGCAAATGTGTGGTGTTGCACTTGTGCTGTGAACCTTCTCGTGATCACTTAGCAGTGATAGCTTAGTAAAACATTTCTTACATGTGGCACATTGAAATAGTTGCTTGTTCTGGTGATGTTTAACCAGTTCACATAACCTCACAAAGGTTCTTTTACACATCGGACATGGATATGGTCCTCTAACTTTATGTGATACAGAATAGTGTTTTTTCATGAGGACAAGCTCTGAAAAGGTCTTGTCACACATTGTGCACTTCATAGTGCATAGTTCCGTCTGAATGTTACCCTCTGATCCTGCCAAGGTTTTGCTTATTTTGGTTTCAGAGCCAGGTTCAGTGTTGTGTTTACTGACACTATCCGGTGATTGTAAGTTACACGCTTCAATCAAAATTGAGTTTGAGTGGTTTGTGATTATTATCTTTTTCCTTCGAGGAGTTTTTTTTAAACACTTGCCTTTGTGTTTTTCAAAACTCTTAGTGTATATAAAACTTTGTCCACACTCTTCACATTTGAATATAAATTTACATGTTCTCTGTGAGGCTGCAGTTTTATCATATATACTTCTAGGAACAAGTGTCTTCTTTTTACTGTCCGTTTGTCTGCTGTTCATTTCCTGAGTAAAATCAACATCCAGTGAATTTTCACAGGATAAATTTGCATGTATCTTCCTGGTGTGTCTTGTAGTCTTCATAGTTGTCAAAGTCTTTCCCACAGTCACCACAAATGTAAGGACTCTCTTCTGCGTGGCATCTCATGTGCCTTGTCACATCTGTAGAAGAGGTAAAAACCTGTCCACAAATGGAACAGGTCTTGATACGACTGCTTCTTTTACATATTTGTTCTTCAGATGAGTCTGAACACACCGACTGCTGGGGTATTCCTAAAGACCCACTTTCAGCCTCAATGCAGAGAGCCTTGGTTGTGTTGTCACCTGGCTCAGGTTTGACTTGGTGAGATGAGCTGGTTGAACATTGGGGCTCTGGCTGCCTCTCTTGTTCACTTTTTTCCACACAAACCTTTTGATGTTTAATAAAGTTCTTCTGATATGTGTAAACCTGGCCACATACACGGCAAACTAGATTGTCATTATGAAAGTTCTCCAAGCTTGGAAGACTGTGTTTTGAAATGGACTCGGTTTCCATGGATAGATGCTCATTCTCCCTTGTCCAAGAATATTTATCAGTATTAATCACAGATTTAGAATACAGATTTACCTTAATTATCTTATTCTGTCCACCAGGGTCTGTTGAACACCCACTAATACTGTGTCTCTTTAGTTTGCCAAATGAACCAAAGTTCTGCCCACAAACGAGACACCTAAAGGTTTTTCTACTACCAGTTTGTCTTTGATACAACTCTTTTATGTCATAATCTCGTGAGTCTGCATCATCGAAAGGGAGTGTAACTTCAACAGATGGTGCATAATCTTCTGTCACATCCTCCACATCTGGTTCCCCATCTTCTTCAGAATCAGAACAGAGCTCTGAGCTCTCATGTTCAAATTGGGTTGACTTACTTTCTAAAAAGTCATTCTTCTTCTCAGTGTTAGGTGGTTGACCAGAGAGGCTTGACAAAATGAAGTCATCAACAAAGTGTCCTAGAAAATTACAAACCGTTAGTGATTAGTGATAGACATCATCATTTTTGCAAAAATTTAATGAAGGTTTGTACCTTGTGGAACTTTGTGCCCATGTTTGTGGTGTTGGATTAGTTTACTGAGAGGTTCAGGCTGATTCACAATGTCCACACACTCTTTCAAAATGGAAGGAGAAAGGCCCAGCCACACAGAGGTCTAGCAATGTAAAACAGGTAAATTCATTTCATTCAATTCAGTTTTATTTATTAGTAGTTAGCAGAGTCAGATTTTCAGGGTGTGTCCACACAATGTTACTCTGTTAGTGCAATTTATTTTAATGAAGTGTGAATGCTGCCTTACAAACCACAGTGTGTATTAAAAACTGCACCAAAAATGTGTAACAACAAGACCCCACAAAAAGTATAACTATAGTATGATTTAAATGAACAGACCAAAAACAGAAAAGGTGTTACTTTAATTATGTAATCAGCCTTTCAAGTGTGGAAAGAGCAATGTCTGTTGGAATAATACAAAGAGCAAACATGGAACAATAATAATGAAATTATTTATCTGGCATTGTTATGTTGATTCTGTCACAAAGTTCATGTCAAGTTTAATCAGCAATTATCCACATACTGTCCTCTGACAGCACCATCTATCTGTTGTGTCATTTGGTGAACACTAAGCTAAACAGGAGCTAACTGAACTAGAGAGATCATTTTCTGTTTTGGTCCAAACTAAAACAAGGACTATTAAGAGTAAACACAGCCTAAAACATTCTCACACACTGACACAGGAAAGCAGACATCTTTTTGGGGTGGCAAATCATTCCAGCCTACTGAAGAAATTTTGTCCAACTGTCCAAGCACAAGCGTATGATGAGTTTTTCCAAGTGAATGTGACAGTTAAAAGTTCTCACTCTGTAAATGTTAGTCCTGGTAATTGTCCAGACACTCAAAACCATAGACAGAGTCTATGTCACTTTGTGTTGAGAACAAAGACTGTCATAAGTGTTATATTCATTGTTTCTGACACCAACCATAGCAGTAAATAATCTATATTATTTTACTAACAGTTAAATACCTACTTGTTCGAGGCTTGGGACAGGCAGCAGCTTTTGCAAATTGAGAAGGAATTTTCTCACAAGTGCCTGCAGAGCTGAGTCGTATTTGGGACCAAACCCAGCAGGAAAGGTTTTCTGAAGATTAAAGAAATAGTCAACAACAAAATCTATGTAATACAATTTTAAAGTAACAACACACCACAATGTCAGACAACATTAGGGCACTATGACTAACCTGATAAAATACATCCCTCTGGCATGGATCATCCAAAAGAGTGTGAACAACTTTGAGGAAGTTTCTCACTGAAGCTTTTACTTTAGAACTGGCAGCCTTAAAAATGACATAAAATTATGATGTACTAGTTTTATATGAGTGAAGAACTTTGACATTAAAAAATGTACCAACCTCTTCATTCTGCTCGATAATATAAGTGTCTATCTTCCTCAAATGTGGCTCAATATTCTGTCTACTGCAGAAGTCATCACTACGGCACATCTCTAATACCACCTGTTAAAGAGAAAAACATAACTCACACAATCTGATGTGATATTACTACTTTAAATTTTGGGATCAAAATTTCCATTAGCTAAGTGACAACTACAAACTGTAAACTCTAACACTTAGTCCTACCTTTCATTGTGCATAAATTTTAATGCTGTAGTTTTAACATCATTGTTTTACAATAGATTTGGAAAAAGTACCATGTCCATGTAGTTGCAATACATTTACTAAAAGGGCCTTTTTATCATAACTGTTTGTGTGTTTTTTCAAGTTTTAAAACAACAGTGCATTTTTTTTTTTAGCTTTTTGTGCAGTTAAAATGGGGGAAAGATGTGCAAACTTTGACTCAGACTAACCAGTCATTATTTCAATAATAATCACCGAACCACTAGAATATAGCAACGTCCTACCTTCGCACGTAAACCGATAACTAGCTGGACTCTCTCTGAGAAGGTGAGCAGCTCAGGGATGTTCTCCATCACAGTGGTAACAAAGTCCTCCAGGAGACCGTAGTGCATCACAGCTCTCTGCTGCACGATTCCCCACAGAGCCGCGGACACCAGCTGCAGAGGAGGGACGAGGAGACGGAGGGAGGACATGGGGAGGACACCTGGGGAACAAATACTACTTATTTTCAGCAGGAATCACGAGAATGAAAACCAAATAGTTGTTGCGCCTATTGTGCTACCACTAAATTACTTAAGCGTTTCTGTTAGCAATAGCCCTTTAGCCTAAATAAAGCGTATGCGAATAGCACTTACCGTGTTCTGGTAAGACTTCGCTCATTTTGTATTTTTGAGGATAACATAAAGAACACCTCAAATGAGATGGTTATTCTTTAAGGCAAACACAGTTGTACCAAATGTGAAATATGGACGCCATTGGCCTTTTTCTTCTTTTTCCCCACTTCTTCTTGCAGAGCTTACGCCACAGAGCGTACGCTGCTACGTCGACACGCACAACAGTTAACTGTTAATGTGCACAACTTAACTGTTTTAGATTACGTTTGTGCACTTCGTAAACTATAAAAATGCCTTATACATAAATAGTTTTGAATTCAGGAATAGTTTTGACTTGTTTGTCACAATTTGAAGTTACAAATACTACCCACTTGATGGCAGCATTGTGACAGTGACATAAGCCAAAGTGTAGGTGACAGACCTTATTAACTGCCTTTACTAGATCTGTGGTACTTGTAGTAATAATATTAACTTACAACTTCTGCCATCAGTGATTATCCCACTGTTGCAATATTTCAAACTAGATTCACGTCCCTCCTTTAAGTGCTGAGCTGTTATAGCCAAGACAATGACATTACAGATATCACAATATAGGTCTATTAAAAACAAAAAAACAAATCCCCAAATGGATAACCATATTTTATTGTAGTTGGTTATTCCGAATATTTACAAACAGATATTGCACACAAGCAAATCTGTAATCTGTTTTTGACTGGAGAAATATTTTTGGAGGTAAATTCTAATAAATTTAATATAATAGAGGCTAGGTTACAGACATGCTTTCTCTCTGTGTTCTCTCAGCCGTGACTTTCTTGTAAAGGTCTTGTTACATCTTGGACATGCAAATGGCCGATCACCTGTGTGCACCATCATATGTTTTTTTAATTCACTATTTAACCGGAAAGCTTTGGTGCAGACATCACACACAAAAGGCCTCAATTTCATGTGTTTGGCTCTACAATGGGCCTGGAGATCAGACTTCCTTTTGAAGGAAACACCACATTCCTCACATTTAAATGGCCTTTCCTGTGTGTGTTCAATCATGTGTATCTTGAGGTAAGCGGCATTTGGCCATCCTTTCCCACAAGTCTCACACAGGTATGGTTCTTTTCCTGTGTGTTTATACATATGCCATTTAAGATATATCTGTCGAAAAAACATTTTACCGCAAACTGGGCATGGATAACCACCTGTGTGCCTCACAACATGCCTCTTCAGGCATTCCTTTGAACTAAACTGTTTACCACAGTAGGAACAAATTGTACTCTCATCATTTTTATGCATTTTCTTGTGCAGAATCAGGCTGGCAACAGATTTGCAGCTTTTACCACACGTTTCACAAATGTGTGGAGTTCTGCTTATACTGTGAACCTTTTGATGGTCACTCAGCCAGGATGGCTCAGTGAAACATTTTTTACATGTGGCACACTGGAATAATTTCTTGTTCTGGTGATGTTTAACCAGTTCACATAACCTCACAAACTTTCTCTCACAGAGGGGACATTGGTATGGGCCTCTAACGTTATGTGATAGCGAATAGTGTTTTTTCATGAGGACAAATTCTGAAAAGGTCTTGTCGCACAAGGTGCAGTGTTTTATTTGAGTAGTATTTTCTGATTCTGCTGAAGTTTTACTTTTCTCTGTTTGTGCAGAATTAGTCATAGTGTTACTATCATTGGTATTGCCCATTGATTCTAAGTTACAAGCGTCAATAACAGAGTGGTTAGTGATTTCTTCCTTTTTTGTTTGTGGGTTGTTTTTCAAACATTTACACTTGTGTTTCTCAAAACTCCTGGAATATTTAAAGCTTTGTCCACACTTGTCACACGTGAACATTAATTTACATGCTTGCTGCGATGATGCAGGCTTATCGGAGACTGTTGTGTGACGAATTGTTCTTTTATGAACAAGTGTCTTCTTTTTATTGTCAATTTGTCTACTGGGCATTTCTTGTGTAATTTCAACATCCACTGGATGTTTCTTGGATAATTTGCATGTATCTTCCTGGTGTGTCTTGTAGTCTTCATAGTTGTCAAAGACTATCCCACAGTCACCACAAATGTAAGGACTCTCTTCCGTGTGACTTCTCATGTGCCTTGTCACATCTGTAGAAGAGGTAAAAACCTGTCCACATATGGAACAGGTCTTGATACGACTGCTTCTTTTGCACATTTGTTTTTCAGAGTGTGAACACATCAATTGTTGGGGTGTTTCTGAAGGACCACCTTTAAGAGAATTAGTTGTGTTGTCACTTGGCTGTGGCTCAGTTTGGTGAGATGAGAGGGTTGAACGTTGTAGGTCTGGTTGTCTCTGTTTACTTCTGTCTACACAAACCTTCTGGTGTTTGTCCAAATTCTTGAGGTATTTAAATACCTGGCCACAAACACTGCAACTAAGAGTGTTGTCATTAGGAAAGCTCTCCAAGCTTGGAAGATGGTCCTGATTTGAAACGGCATCAGCTGCTTTTGATAAATGCTTATTCTCCCTTTTCCAAGCATATTTACCAGTATTAATCATTGATTTAGAATAGAGATTTACCTTAATTATCTTGTTCTGTCCATCAAGGTTTGGTGAGCACCCAATGATGCTGTGTCTCTTTAGTTTGCCTAATGAACCAAAGTTCTGTCCACAAACAAGGCACTTAAATGTTTTTGGTGACGCTCTACTTCCAGTTTGTCTTTGATACAACTCTTTTATGTCTGTGTCATAATCTTGTGAGTCCGCATCATCAAAAGGAACTGTAACTTCAACAGAAGGCCCATAGTCATCCGTCACATCTTCCACTTGTTGTCCCTCTTGCTCAGCATCAGAATGGCCCCCTGTGCTCTCATGTTCATACTGTGTAGGCTTACTTTCAAAAACGTCATCAGTCACCTTGTCAGTGATAGGTGGTTGACTAGAAAGGCTTGAGAGGATGCAGTCATCAACCTCATCATCTAAAATTACAAAACGTCTGAAATATTAATAAAAGACCTCATAAATGAAGTGAAGTGACAAATATAAAGAAGGTCTGTACCTTGTGGAACTTTGTGCCCATGTTTGTGGTGTTGGATTAGTTTACTGAGAGGTTCAGGCAGATTCACAATGTCTACACACTCTTTCAAAATGGAAGGAGAAAGGCTAAGCCACAAGGAGGTCTAGAAAAGTATAACAGGTTAAATTATTTTCAGATATGATTTTACTACTGGATAAACATTTGTATGGACTTAGATAATGGTGGGTTAGATAATGGTAAAAACTAAAACACATACAGTAAATGGCTGTATCACTCTTAACCAAAGCCGTATAATACAAGCTGATAATTCAAGCTGTAAATGTTACTCTTGTGATAAACTGGCATTTGTCCAGGCTTTATCAGATAGTGTCATAATAACTTTTCTAATGACTTTAATCCTAACTAAGAAGGTGAGTTATATGTATTAGTTAAGTACCCACCTGTTCAAGGCTTGGGACAGGCAGCAGCTTTTGGAAATTGTGAAGGAATTTTCTAACAAGAGCCTGCAGAGCAGAGTCATATTTGGGACCAAACACAGCGGGAAAGGTTTTCTGAAGGCAATAGAAATAGTCAACAACTGAATCTAGAGTGTGTTATTTCCAATTTATAATTAACACGTGTGTTAGAAAACATCAGGGCACTATGACTAACCTGATAAAATCCATCCCTCTGGCATGGATCATCCAAAAGAATGTGAACAAGTTTTAGGAAGTTTCCCACGGAAGCTTTAACCTTAGAAGGGGTAGCCTTAAAAATTACATTAGAAATGAATTTACTAGTTTTATATCAAGTGTGCACCTTGACATGAAACAATGCACCGACCTCTCCATCCTGCTGCATCATGTATGTGTCTATCCTCTTCAAATGAGCTTCAATATTCTGTCTACTGCAGAAATCATTACTGCGGCACATCTCTAACACCACCTGTTGGGATACAGAGACACTAATGTACCAATTGAATTATATCATCCTTCAAAAACATTTAAACATCTCACTTGTAAGAGCCATGTTAGAAGCATTTCTAATCTAAACACTTTTATGTTATCTGTTAGTACTACTTGATGAGTTAGGAGATTAGTGTCTACTAAAGAAAGTGATAACCTCAAATAAAATTTAGAAATAAAATTGCCTAATAATTCAAATTGATTTTTTAGTGCTTATTCTTCATTACACTGCATTTTTAGATGACTATAGCTTGAGTCTTTTATTTACAAAATAGAAAAATATATATATAATAATCAATCATTCATCTTCTACTTAACATGCTTTACATCATAAAATTAAGAGAGGTAAAAACACATGGTGAGTGCTTGATTAATCTAGACAACCTGTGCATTACAGAACAACAAACACATGGCCGTACACACCACTGAGGTGTCGGAGATCTAGACCTCAGTGTCCGCCCATTATTATATTACAATATATGAATTAATCTTAGGACATTTTCATTCGAACTGTGTATGGACAAAGGCTGATAGTACAATAGTTCATTAGTTTTGATTAAATCCATTTTGTTAACCCCAGCTCACAATGGACTTATGACTAAACCTAGTATAGTATCTATACTTTGTGTCAAACAAATAGTCAGGTGTTTGAAGCTTTTACAACAGTGGCTTTAATCCCAAATCAACTATTATTTGGTAATATGCTGACATTATCCATTGGTTATTATACATTTACTCTTGTCTGTTTTGGTCTACATAAACTTGAACAGATATTTTGGCATGTTATTGTCACTTATACAATACCCCAGCCCAAAATTTTTAGACCTCAGTATTCCTGCAAACACCTTAGGTCCTGCATAGCCTACAGCCTTGCACAATAACACTAAGTCCTGCATAGCCTACAGCCTTGCACAATAACACTAAGGCCATCCTACCTTCGCACGTAAACCGATAACTAGCTGGACTCTCTCTGAGAAGGTGAGCAGCTCAGGGATGTTCTCCATCACAGTGGTAACAAAGTCCTCCAGCAGCCCGTAGTGTATCACAGCTCTCTGCTGCACGATTCCCCACAGAGCCGCGGACACCAGCTGCAGAGGAGGGACGAGGAGACGGAGGGAGGACAGGGGGAGGACACCTGGGGAATGAGAATTAAAACAAAATAATATTCATCCTACCCACTGTACTTGCAGTAAATGATTACAGCAGATATGTAAGCGTTTACAAGAATAAAGAATTTGAGCGTATAACACTTACCGTGTTCTGGGAAGACCTCGCTCATTTTATATTTGTGGTTAACATTACTGACATCACAAAACGAAGGACGTCCTTTTAATACAAACACGTCCGAAATAAGATGGGGAATGTGGACGCCATTTTTCTTACTTCTTCATGCAGATCTTTTACGCCACAGAGCGTGCGCTGCTACGTCGACATACGTGGTGTCACGTTGACGGTTGCACGCCCGTGAACTTACTGATACAACCAGAACTTGCAGGAAACAGGCATTTTCTTGTTTTTTGAAGTGAGTGCAATGTGACAATTTTCGATTCGTTGGTTTACTTTTTTGTTTATTTTAATAACTTTAGTCAAACATACTGCTATAAACCGATACAAAGAACATACTGACAGACATACAGCAGACACACAGAAACAATAAATAAATAAATAAAATATATTAGAAAAACATATAACTACTAAAAAAATCTAGTGAGGTGTGTGTGAGAGAGATGTAATCATTTTGCTTTAGAATTAACTCTTTCTGAAGGCCCTTCACATTTCAGCAATGGAGGATTAAATTAACCATTAGCAACAGAGAGCAGATGGTTTTCAAATACATTTTGTCACTGTGCAAAAATACATTTTTCATTTCTAAATTGTGCACATTATGCTTGTAGCCAGGGAAAATAGCTGCAGCTGTTACTGCAGATATTGATATTTACAGTACCTAAAAGCACATTTAGAAAAGGACATTTATATATAACGGGCATTTAAAGGACATATTAACACAAAAAACCTTTTACACGTAAACTCTAAAACATAATCAAATAATGCAAGTTACAATCATGCTTTTCTCTATGTTCTCTCAGCCGTGACCTTCTTGTAAAGGTCTTGTCACATCTTGGAAATGCAAATGGCCGATCACTTGCGTGCACCATCATATGTTTCTTTAACTCACCATTTAACCTGAAGGCTTTGCTGCAGATATTACACACAAATGGTCACAGTTTTATATGTTTTGCTCTACAGTGGGCTTTGAGATGAGATTCTCTCTTGTAAGAAACACCACATTCCTCACATTTAAATGTCCTTTCCTGTGTGTGTTCAATTATGTGTATCTTGAGGTAAGCAGCATTTGGCCATTCTTTCCCACATGTCTCACACAGGTACGGTTCTCTCCCTGTGTTTATAGATATGCCATTTGAGATATGTCTTTCAAAAAACATTTTACCGCAAACTGGGCATGGATAATCACCTGTGTGCCTCACAACATGCCTCTTCAGGCATTCCTTTAAACTAAACTGTTTACCACAGTAGGAACAAATAGTACTCTCATCATTTTTATGCATTTTCTTGTACAGAATCAGGCTAGCTAAAGATTTGCAGCTTTTACCACACGTTTCACAAATGTGTGGAGTTCTGCTTATACTGTGAACCTTTTGATGGTCACTCAGGATGGCTCAGTGAAACACTTCTTACATGTGGCACACTGGAATAATTTCTTGTTCTGGTGATGTTTAACCAGTTCACATAACCTCACAAAGGGGTTTTTACAGATTGGACATGGGTATGGCCCTCTGATTTGATGTGATACAGAATAGTGTTTTTTAATGAGAACAATTTCTGAGTAGGTCTTGTCGCACAATGGGCACTTCATGGTGCAGTGTTTTATTTGCTTAGAACTAGTCTTACTATCATTGGCATTGCCCAATAATTCTAAGTTGCAAGCATCAATAACAGAGTGGTTATTAATTTCTACCTTGTGTGTTTGTGGATTATTTGTCAAACACTTACTCTTGTGTTTCTCAAAACTTCTGGAGTAAATAAAGCTTTGTCCACACATATCACATGTGAACATTCATTTGCACAGTTGCTGTGAGGGTAACTTTTAGGAACAGCTATCTTCTTTTATACTCCTTTTGTCTGCTGTCTATGTCCTGTGAAAATTCAACATCAACTGAATGCTCACTCAATTATTTCCATGTATCATCTTGGTGTGTCTTGTAGTTTTCATAAATTTCAAAGCATTTACCACAATAGCGACAAATGTAAGGACTCTGTTCACTGTGACATTTAATGTGCCTTGTCACATCTGTTGAAGAGTTAAAAACCTGTCCATAAATGGACCAGGTCTTGTTACGGCTGCTTCTTTTCTTTTGCACCTTTGTTCTTCAAATGAGTCTGAACACATGTACTGCTAGAATGTTTCTGGAGACCCACTTTCAGCTTTGCTGCAGAGGGACTCATTTGTGTTGGCATTTGGCTATAATTTGGTGACTTTTGGTGCTTGTCCAAGTTTTTTTGGTATGTGAAAACTTGGCCACAAAGTTGGCAAACAGGACTACTGTCATTTATAAAGTTATTCAAGCTTGGAAGACTGCCATGATTTGAAACGGTATCAGTTTCAGTCATAATCTGAGTCTGTATCATCAAAAGGAACAATGACTTCAACAGAGGGTGCATAGTCTTCAACTTCCCTTTCTCCATCTTCCTCTGAATGAACTTCTAAGCTTTCATTTTTATATTGTGCTGGCTTTGTTTCAAATAGGTCATTCTCTTTGTTAGTGCCTACGTTTGGTGGTTGATAGGACAGGCTTGAGAGGATGCAGTCGTCAACATGTAATCCTGGAAAGTTGAAAAACAAAGTCATAATCCAAGACATATATTTTTTTTAAACTTTAGTGAAGCATAGTACCTTGTGGAACTTTATGTCCAAGCTTGTGATGCTAGATTAGTTTATTCAGAGGTTCAGGGTGTTTCACAAAATCCACACACTCTTTCAAGACGGAAGGACAAAGGCTGAGCAAAAATGAAGTCTACCAAAGTATAATAACACATACTATATTATAATTACTATAATAATTTAACTTGAGTTCTATAATTTAGGACACTCCTATGGACTATTTATGGTATGTTTGGTACCCACTTGATCCAGGCTTGGGACAGGTGGCAGATAATGCAAATTGTGAATAAATTTTCTCATTAGCGCCTGAAGAGCTGAGTCATAATTAGTATTTCCACTTAGTATGTGTGTAGATTGTTATGGGAATTGTATGTGTTTTCCTTTAGTGTCTATGTTTTAGTTTTAGATATGATTCTTCTGTCTGCTTGATGTTTTTGTTTTGTTTATAATAATCACTATTCCTTTCTCTTTATCCTGTTTCATAATATAGGTATCCAGCCACTGCAAATGTGGTTCAATGGCTTGTTTACTGAGAAACATCACTTCCACACAACTCCATCACCAGCTGTTGGATACAAAGAGATAAAGAAATATAGAACTAGTTCTAGGGCTGTGCTATTTTGGAAAATAATCTAAATGTTATGTTATTAAAATCACAAAATTATATGAATGACATATTTTTATTTAATCTTTTAAATTACATTTGGCCATGAACCTTGAGTTTAAACCCTGAAGTTCACCTGGCACACTTCATTTCTCTGATAGTGATATTCAAACGGTCAATTAAACCTTTTTGGTGTCTTTTTGTTCTGCTTTAGCTCCAGTCATGGACAGAAAGCTGCAAACCCCCCCAGTCCTGCCTAAAGGGGGCCCTAAGTATGGTTGTAGCCCATGGGCCCCCACCTTTCAATATCCATGCCTGCTAAACACTCATTTAGAAAGAACATCATCTTTCAGGCACAGCATTACTCAAGAGTCAACACAGCCTTGAAACAAATTTAATATTGTGATTTAATTGCAAATACGATTAATTGCACAGCCCTAACTAGTTCTATACCCTCTACTGTCTGGAAGATAAGTTTTATTGTCTGTACTTTTAACATGATATTGAGTACCAATCATTAATTATTTGGAACTTGAAAGATATAGCTATGTTATGCATTCTCTTTAGGCTATAATCTGTATGTTTTTTTTTTTTTTTTTTTACAATCTATGGTATGGTTACATAAATTTTAAATCCTATTACAGAAAATGTCCATTGGATTTATTTATTGACTAAAAGCAGTTTTTGGTTCAGAATAATATTTTATCAGTTAAACAAAATCACTTTACTGAACCATTAACACATTTGGCGTCCTACCTTCGCACGTAAACCGATAACTAGCTGGACTCTCTCTGAGAAGAAGAGCAGCTCAGGGATGTTCTCCATCACAGTGGTAACAAAGTCCCCACAGAGCCGCGGACAACTAGCTGCAGAGGAGGGACGAGGAGACGGAGGGAGGACAGGGGGAGGACACCTGGGGAACAAATACTACTTAATGTTACAGCCCAGGGAAAACGAGTATATAAAACTAGTCGCGTGTGGCATGTCATCCCAAAATGTTGCAGTGGTAGCGTTAGCCTTTTAGCTTACATCCTTGAACCAATAGCACTCACCCTGTTCTGGTAAGACCTCACTCGTGTTCAGTTTATGGAAAATAAAATAAACGCCTTTAAGAAAGTCATATAATTTAAACACAATCTTCCTAAAAATATTTAAATGTAGAATAACGCCAGGGGTTGTCTCTCTATTGACAGTTTACGTTGGCAATACACACCTTTTGGTACGTCCTCACGTAGGCCTACTCGAGTAAGCAGATAAGAAAAATAAAAGCTCTTTACATTTTTGGGATAGTCTGCCAATTGGACAGGGTTAAATATAGTTTAATTTTTATAATCAAATCTTAAATTTTGAAATAGTACACTGTTTTTACGTAGACTAGGCCTACGTTCTGAAGTTACCATTATTACCCGCTTGATGGCAGCATTGGTATGGCAACAGTTAAATTTTATAACTGTTGATTGTTAGTGGTTGCTGAAACATTTGTATGTAGTGATCTTCTTTGAGGTGCTGTAGCCACTAAGAAATGTATTTAAAAATATAAATGAATTGACAGAATTCATCAATGAAATGCCACATTATTAATTTTTAAAGTACAACAAATAATTATACAGTAGCCTAATTAACCACATTCACAGTTTGCAGACATTACACACAAATGGCCTTAAGCTCATGTGCTTGGTTCAAAAGTGGGCCCTCAGATGAGACTCAGTTGTAAGACATCCCACATTCCTCACATTTAAATTTCCTTTCCTGTTTAGCTACTCTGCCCCCAAACTCTGGACCTCACTATCCATCCACATCAGCCAGCTGGACTCTATACCAATTTTTAGGTCTCGACTCAGAACATGCTTGTGCATGCTTGTAATTATTGCCTTTTAGCTGTTTTTGACTGTTTTCAATGTCCTACTGTAAGGTGTCCTTGGGTGTCCTGAAAACCACCAATAAATAAAATGTATTGCAGTTACAATTTTAATCCACTAGATGGTAGCATTCTATTCTATTCTAGCATCAGCATGTAACCACAAAATCTTTTAATGACAAATGTTTTTTTATTATTATTATTTTTTTCTATTTTCAGTTATCTCTAATTTCGAACACAATATGTTTACAAAACATGAAGACTAACTGTGATTATATCAACAGCACTTCCAAAATAAACAGGTGGCACAATAAAACATTAAGAAATGTAATGTATTATGAGTTTGAAATATTAATGAATTTGGAAAGTGCAAAAATTACATAGTAACTGCTATTACTATTTGCCTGGCCAGCCACGACTAACTCTTGTCCTATTCTATACAAAGAAGTTATTCTGGAAGCCTGTTGCTTGCATTCGATTTCAAGGGCGGGGTTTACAAGAGGAAAATTAACCAATCAGAGAAACGCCATACGTGACGCAAAAAAAGGCGACGCCACTCAGCCGTCTGTCCACAACAAAGCCATGTGAGCGCTGCTAGTTAACCTGGCCAGCAGTAGAACCAAGCCTCTCCCATGGAACCTCTTAAACGGTCCTCGTGTAAGGGCGCCGCCATATGGCGATTTACAGCAATATACAGCGATATACCGCCGTCCACCAGAGGGCAGGCTCCAAAAGTGGAAATATAAGGAGAGACCCAATGGCGACTTTACAAGTGTAAAAATCATGTTACAGCCTGGTACAAAAGATGGCTCTGGTCTCTAGAGCTAAGTCCGTTTATGCTATCTGAAAACTATTGTTTTACTATGGAGTAAAAGCCGAAAAGCCCGGATGTAACCGCCATTTTTTTGCCCTTTCATAACGACAATATCGGTGAATAGGGGAGCAATGGGCGGATTACATCCATTTTTTTAGAATGTATGAGTAGAACGGACACCAGAGCGGTTTTATTGTTTTTATACTTTGTTGGTTATCCAAAACCGAGGCAAGAGCAGAAATAAACTGCCTCTTGGTAGCAGCGTCCACCATGTTGAATGTTTTGGACTAGCCGTGCAAGCCGAGTCATTTGTGTATGACGTAGCCAGCAACACCCTGCTGCAGACAATCGGCTTGTGATTGGTACATCTGCAAACTTACCGAGGAAGGGATTCGCTATAAGAAAGGGACCAGACCATCCTCCTTTTGAAAAAAGAAAAACAGTCAGGTATACCAAGCTAATACCTAATTGGTCCACTACTCTTGTTTTTGTAAGAGTAGCAGACGTAACACAACACTGAGACCTACAGTATTGCCGATCGGTCAGTGATACTCCAGTGAAAGTTAGCTAGGTTATTGCTAGCAAAATAGCATTAGCATCAAAGACATATTGTGAGAGTAAATTTGTGAAAACATACTGTACATGCTGAAGCCTTTTTTGTCTGCAATTGATGAAAGCATTGATATTATATGTTCTTTGTACTAAAACAAAGAGGGAAAAGTAGAGTTGTCCTTATTTATAGGTTATTATGCTTTTATTTTACTGGTTGGGCCTATCTTAGATCAAATTGGGATGTATGTGGCCCATGAACTAAAATGAGTTGACACCCTGGCCACACTAAAAAAAAAAAAATATGGCTATTATTAGTTAAGTTAAGATCACTCATGTAAAAGCAAAATGGTCCACATAAACCTATTGCAGTTTATGGAGCTAGTTATTGCTCTGTGACCAACATCCTAATCACAAAGTTGCTGTTGCTGGCTAGCGATGCTACAGAAACTATCCAGGTCTGTGTATTAGTTGCTCTCTTGGTGCGGGAAATCTTTGTCGTAATGCGCTTCCAGATGAAAATGTCCAAACTGTCAAATATGTTTGGGGTGTGTCCCTGTTTATTGAACAAAAATGTGTGGTGTACCGCCACCAGTGATAGGGGAAAATATAGGTCACCACTCCAAGCCAATGTTAACAAACCACCACCAAAATAAAAATAAAACTCAAATGCATTATACAAATGCTAATGTGCCATTAAACTTCATAAAACAATTTTATTTTACAACAAAGTTTAACCACAGTCATATTAGAGGAGCCGTCATCATATAATTCAGTTTCCTCTTTAAATACACATACGTTAGTAGCTACATAACATGGTTCACTATAACTATTAGAATGCATTGTAAACCTAAAACAGTTTCTTATCAGCTGGATTAAATGGCTGCTGCAGTTACGTAACCAGGTGGTTAGAGAGAACTCTACATAAAGAGATTAAGCTACATAAAAAAAAATAGTGACATGCATTGATGGCAGTAAAAGGGGACAGAAGTATTGCAGGATGCCCTTGTTTTTCCAGCAGGAGGTGCAGCAAAACAGTGACACATTTCTGGAGTGTTTTAAAGCCTCTTAGTGCTCGACTGCCGCTCTTTCCCAAACATACACACATCAAGTCATTCCCACTGCAGCATTATCTACCTCAGGCATGGCTTAAGCCTTTCCCCTTTTCCCTTAACCTCTGATTCGAAATTGAAAGACTGTCCACCGTATGTAAAAATAGCTCCTTTCCTTAACGGTTTCCCAAACTTTTGTGCATGCCAATGTGTGAAACTTTGCAAGAGGAATCAACTGAGGGCAACAGCGGTGGGAGTGAATCAAGTGGAAGTGTCCCTCATTGGAGAGAGTGCTTCGATGTGACTGGCATAAGCTGCAGCTCACTGAAAGAACATCAAAGATATACACAATGATTGTAAACGCCATGGGTCTGTTATCTTTACCATGATTAATGCCTTATTGCCTATTAATGTTAACACTCACTCCAAAATGTAACTTAGCAGGATTCAACCGAGTGGCTGGTGACGTGCAGAAAAAATACTGAATGCTACCCTGGGCTTTGACACTGAGCTGTCTCATTTGAAGCATGGAGCCTTCTGATCACTGATTAGAGTCTTTTTGCTGCATTTCTTTGATTTTTAATTCTCTGAGCTCTTTGTTTGAGCTCTTTGAGTTATTGTCCCAAATTAGATAGATGCTGCAGTTGACGTGGTGAATCTTAATATGTGGCTGATTTTGAATCTTAAACCCAATCCATTTTTTGGGAGGAAAAAATATGGAAAAAAGAAGATACCATTTCAGTACATCAACAACAAAACCTCTTTTGTTGCTCTGGCACACTAATTTAATGAATAAATGCCTTTCAGTAATTCAAATCCACCCTGAATAGGATAGAAAAAGCACAATGTCCCTTTTTGATTTGATTTCCTTGATGATTTTCCTCCTTTGTCAGTCTACATAGGTCTAACTTTCACAATAAAGTGTGCTCCCAATTGCTGGCAATTATAACTGTTGCTGCTACAAAAGCCCTCAAAACTGAGATTCCTGCAGCACTCCTTTATTTGTCCAGAGGCAACTTTTCCCCAAGCCATACTGGCCTATTAACGAAGCGCGACAAGCAACCAATCAGCGACGCGCACTGCTCGGTTCCGCTAATCGTGGATTAGCTACAACCGACTGCAGTCTACAGCTCTGGGAGGGAGAGGTAGTCATTGCCATTCACTACTCATCCTGAATTTGTATTATTAGCTCGCTTGGATTTGAAACCGGGGGATTTATCTCCTTCTTTGCACTGCGCACGTTTGGTAGGCTGCGAGTTCGGATCTCAGGTAGGAATAGGCTACAACAACAGAGAAAGGTGGACTGACGCTGCAGCCGCAGGTCAGGTAGGACTTAACTGATGGCTCTTCAATTGTAATCCACGCTGTCGTAACCGCGCGTATTGTCCCGCTTGTTTTTCGCGTCGCGATGTTCAAGACGGCCAATTACCCCACGGTGGATCCTGCACCCACTTTCATGCACGGCACTTGGTTTGCCACGGGGTGCAGAGAAAACACGCCTGTAGCCGTGGAGAAACCTAAGAAAAAGGCGTTCAGCTTGGTCAAAATCATGTCTCTGAGCAACAAGAAAGGGCACGACAAGCAACCACACCACAACAACAACATACCGTTTACCATCCACTGTACCATCGGGAAAGAGATCAAGCACATATGCAGCAACTGCAGTCGAGGGAACGATACACAAGACGGTGAGTATATGAGAATGGGCTGTAGGGTTGGATTAGTAGTCCTGCAGTACTGCCATCCACAGCGCTCAGAATATGGCCTATTAAGACTCAGGGCTCTTAAGACACAGAGCAGGCTCTGCCCTTGATGACTGCGTGTATTTTGTTAAGCTTTAAGGCATTTGTGTGATGTTCTGTACTGTGGACTGCCATTGTAAGTGGGTCAGTGTGTGGAAGTGAATCTTATCTGCTGCTGTTGTGAGAGCAAAAATTCAGGATTGGATTTGGACTTCTTGTACAGTAGCTACCTGTTGGTTTGTGATATTATTAAAAAAAATACGTCTTTCCCTTGTTTGTTGAAACCTACCTTCTCAATACATGTATAGTTGTTGCACACAGGAATTTGAGAATGTGAGCCAATCAGTTTCTTGTCATTACATAATCACTCATCTCTGTATGCAAACAATTTGTAGGCAAGTAAAACCAAGCAGATTACACAAGAAACAGGTGTGTTTTGTTTTCCTTAACTTATTTTTTTTTACATGTTTAGCTTGGTGTACTGTTCAACAACTGGAGCAAACTCCCTTTTCTGTATTTTCTATGTGTTTTCTCAGTGTAAATTGCTTTGACTGAAAGTTTAACTGTCACGAATAGTAATAGGCCTACCAGAACTGGGTATTGCTAATTGTTGTTTCATGCTGCTGTGTTTCAATTCATCGCCCTGTCTTTATCCAGCGTTAGGGTGTCTAATGAAGTCCCTTGACTTGACTGGGCTCTACCAGTGTTGGCTGTCATACTATTTACAGAGTGCCGTGATGGCAGGAGCGCTAAGAAAGTTGCCTTTGGGGCACCAGAGTATTCAAGTAATGGAGCGTGTTGGGACTGATTTTCATTGCATTACAGTTGTTTAGCATGCATTCCCACTGCCCCAGGGAGGTGACGGGCCTGTGAAGCGATATCTCTGTGTCGGCAAACACCATTAATGTGAATTTAATATCATTCTAGAAAGAAAGCAACCAGCACTTTTTCTTCCCACAGAAAGTCACGGGTGATGATGTGATGCAATGAGGTGACACAGACAACAAAGCAACACATTAATAAGAGGTCACAATATGCATAGTGACTTTAGTCCTATGATTATGAGCTCTTGTGCTTGTGTTTCATCTCTGATATTTCATATTGAGTTATGTTTTCTTATTATAGTGGACAGTAGAGTGTTTTTAGCTTTGAAGGGATAAATAAGGCTTGTCTGGTTAGGTAAAGTTATTTGTGTAAAGGGGTACAATTACAGATACAGTTGTATAATATTAGGTGAGTTTTCAATATTATTCTTGTATTCTGACCTTTTTTTAGAATAAAGGCTGAATGGAAACTAATAGCAGGCAATTAGACATTTTTCTAAGTTGTTTGTTATTTTGTTTTATTTTTTAGCCTTGATAGTGTTGTTAAGCTCCCTATGCTGTTTTTTTTTTTTTTTTTAAGTAAATGGCGATCTTCAAGTTGATTTTGCCAACATTTTATTCTCTTCACTGTTGCAGCTTTACACAAGACCATCTCCTCTGTCCTATGTGTTCGATCAGATATTCAGCTTTCCCAAACCTTTTCATAGATTAGACAACACAGGGCCCAGTTTGACACACATTCTGTTATTTGCTAGTGTTTGCACTGCTTGCTTTCTAGCTTGATTACCATTATATCACCTCCTCTTCACCCTCATCTCAACTAGACCTTGTTTTTTTATTTGTTTTTTCTTTCACACACAGCCGAAGAAGCGGAGAGATTGGCCACCATGCGCTCTGAATCTATGCTCAACGGCACCCACACGCCACCCATTCGCCGTCGAAGCAAGTTTGCCACTCTGGGACGCCTCCTCAAGCCCTGGAAATGGAGGAAGAAGAAGAGCGAGAAGTTCAAACAGACCTCGGCTGGTACGTATATATCAAGTTTAGGTAGGAGGCCTGTCTAGTGTAAAGAAATTTGGTGTATTTTATCATTTGGCTTAAAAAAGAAACGCATGTTGTGTTGGGCTCTAAGGTGATTGAAAATGCTCTTTTTGATCCTGTAACCTGCTGTTGTCAGGGTCGAGAGAAGGACATGCCTTTGCTTTAGTTGTGGCATTATTAGGTTTCCTGGTTGTTGTGTTGTACTCATGGTTGGGTGCAAGACTGTCAGAATTGTGAAGATGAGCATCCGCAGACAGACGTGTATCTGGTCTGAACGGGACAGTATGTTCCAATTTAGAGGCATAATTAAATTAGTGTGTTGTTGGTGTGAATTTGTTGAGTGAATCAGTGTGTCTGGTGCATGTACTGTGACTGCTCTCTTTTACAGCCGCTCCTGACAGTCTCTTGTATGACCACACGGCAGCCATGGAGACCTATTTTTGTCAGTCTAATCAAGCTTAACCTATTTTGATTACACCTTTTCTATACAGGACTAGGAAACGTTCATAGCTTAAATTCAGAGGCTGTCCTTTGATAGTTTTATTTTTTATTTTTTTAAATGTTAATATACAATAAAAACTGAAACAGTGGGAGACACATGGGAAAGTTGTCTTCTCACTATTCTGTCCATATGCATTGCATAATACAAAGAGCTGCACTAGTAAAAGCAGGGCACTGACGCTGGGAATTCAGATTGAAGCTGCATGAAAAATCTCTGTTGGCTCTTTTGTTACTTACTTATTTTATTTGCATAATGTTCTCTAATCAGTCTTTGTTTTGTCCACTTCTTTTGATGGTGGATTATGACTTATCTGCATATCTCATCAGAGTGCTGTGGACAATGTCCAATCTTACGAGGAAGGCCTCGACAGGTGTCTTCAGAAACAGTGATGATGTGACATTGTGTTCAGCCTGTCGCATACATTTGAGAATCCACAGTGATGTCAGATTTTAAAAAGCCCAAAATAAGCAAATGTGCCGGACTACGTTGATCTGTAAAGTAGAGAAGTCCAGCAATCATGTGTCAGTGTAACCGATTCAAATGACAGAAAGTAAGTGATTTCCTGCCTGGATGATTGGATGCTGCATCATTTTAATTTAAATTTTGTAGTTTAGAAACGTAAATATTATTTTGTGTCTCATTTGGCCTTTACAGTTAAATGTTTTAATAGGTCTTCACCAAGACCTACTTATAAGCCTTATTAGCTGACAATGAAAATAACTGTTTTCCTGTTTTGTGATAAGAACTGCCATAAAAGTTGACCACTACTTTATTTGAAAATGCATATTTGATTGTTTACATACACATGGTTTTATGTAGTTTGGCATTATGCACCTTTTAATCCTGTTTGTATCTGTTTATATAAACTCTGTCTCTAGTGTCAGTGAAACAACACATTAAGATTTATTTCATTTGTATGAGACAAACTGAACATTGTTAAAGTTGAAGCTTGTTTTACTTCATCTGGGAGGCTGTTCCAGGTTTTTGCTGCATGAAACTTAAACGCTGCTTCACCATGTTTAGTTCTAACTCTGGGCACGAGTAGAAGGCCTGTCCCAGATGTTCTCAGAGTCCGAGGAGGTTCATAAGTAACTAGCATGTCAGA
Organism: Perccottus glenii; assembly: GCA_024416835.2. Lineage (NCBI taxonomy): Eukaryota > Metazoa > Chordata > Actinopteri > Gobiiformes > Odontobutidae > Perccottus > Perccottus glenii. Next base: position 12,483,079 of record CM044557.2, on the reverse strand, counting down.
AATATATTCTGGTGCTAAACCATTAAGAGACTTGTAAACCAGCATTGTCGTTTTAAAGTCTATTCTCTGAGCAACAGGAAGCCAGTGCAGGGATTTTAAAACTGGCGTGATGTGGTTGTACTTCGTGGTTTTGGTGAGAACCCGAGCAGCTGCGTTCTGAATAAGCTGCAGCTGTCTTAACCCTCGTTTTGAGAGACCAGTGAGCAGGCCGTTACAGTAATCTAACCTGCTGGAGATAAAAGCATGGATAGGTTTCTCTAAGTCTGGTTGAGACATCATCCCTTTGACTCTGGAAATGTTTTTAAGGTGATAAAATGCAGATGATGTAATTGACTTAATGTGACTGTGGAAATTCAAGTCTGAGTCCATGATGACCCCTAGATTTCTAACCTGATTTTTAGATTTTAGAGAAAGAGACTCGAGGTGACTGCTGACACTTTCTCTTTGTTTCTGTGGCCCAAAGATGATTAGTTCAGTTAGTTTCTGTTCAGTTGGAGAAAATTATTTTGCATCCACACATCAATCTGTTCGATGCAGTGACACAGTGAATGGATTGGTCCATTTTCACCTGCTGTGAGTGAAATGTAAATCTGAGTGTCATCTTCATAATTATGGTATGATACGTCACAGCTGCGTATTAACTGGCTTAAAGGGAGCATGTAAAGATCGAATAATAGAGGTCCCAAGATAGACCCCTGTGGAACTCCAGGGCCATTTGGTCTGATACACAGTTGCCAACCGAAACAAAGTACTTCCTGTCTTCAAGATAGGACTGAAACCATTTAAGAGCAGTTCCAGTGATACCTATCCATTCCTCTAATATTTGTGACAGGATTTCATGGTCCACTGTATCAAACGCAGCACTCAAGTCCAACAGAACTAAGACAGAGACTCAGAACTAAGACAGAGACTAATAAGCCCTAGTGTCTTTATTAGCTTTCTCTCAGTAGGGAGCAGAGCAGCTTCCTGCCGTGCAGATGCGGTCGCGTGAATAGGACAGCATGCACACAGGATTATCAACAAAAATTCTTATATTAGGAAGATGAAACGGTGCTCTTTATCTTTGAAAGGAAGAAAGCATGGTGAAACATTGCAGGACTTTTTATCTTGCTATTCTTATTGTCAGGAGATCCTGTTTGGTAAAGATCTGTGCACCAAAAGACGTTTCAGCCTTGCTTTCTAAATGAAATGATCAGATTTCTAACCCTTGGAACTTCTATTGTTCGCCATAATTTATATTAACCTGTTGCAAACAAGTGAACAAAATATATTCTTCATGTGTAAAGGATTAATAAAAGAGTCCTTTTTAAAGTTTGAATGCAGGTTTTTGAAGCCCAGGTTGTGGGAATCGTCTCTGTAAAAGCCTCCACTTTGAGCTACAGTGCCTCGGGCTGCTAGGATGTGTTTTGACTATCTGGGTCACTTTGGAGTGGAATATATTTTCTCGCTCAAAAAAATGCTAAGCGTAGTTTTCACAGATCAATACAGGCTGTACTTGCAGATGCCAGTTTCATTTAATATGCTCTTAGCTGAGTCTCCCCAATGCCTCACGCTCTCATCCCGGTTCTGATTTTTAGTATCGGACATTGCTGCTCTCGGACCATGGGAGACTGGGTGAAGCTGTCCAAAATAGGATTGGGTTGGTTGTCAAGGTGATTTAAACAGGTTTATGGCGTCTCAAGTATTTCTTGCTGTATGGGACTTATAAGAACAACAATAACTTTTGAAACAAAGTTTGGTTTGTGTGCTACTCATTAGCTTGTCAGACTGTATCCATACATAGTTTGTTTTGCATTAAAATCACTCCAATTCTTTAAAGCTCTTAAGATGACCGTCTGATGAAATGAACATGAAATTTCTTTGCACATTGCTAATCCATTTATCAAATATTAAAGACTGGGGTTAATTTATTATTTTTTTTTTTTTAAGCCTGGTTCTAGACACAGTTCTAGACAATTTCCACTAAAATATAACAGGAGTTGTTGTTTGGATTTCTGAAGCACATTGTATCTGACATATTCTTGTTAACTTTTGACTTAACGGTGTTACACAATCCTGGACGTCTCATGACTGGCCGTTATGTCATTAAGCTTTGAGTAATTACTTCAGGATGGACTGGCAGTATAATCCTTGAGCATAGTACAACCATCGGCATCTCTGTATCAGACATGGGTTTCCCCCAAAAAAGCAATTTTATTATTAACTTTGATCAATATTACTACTGGCAACTGCCAAAAAAAATAAAATGTGTGATTAAAGCAGAAATACAGGTGGAAGTAACTCTCTCTGCATCACTTGACTTTATATATATTGACGAGTATATTTACAGAATAATAATCCTTACTATTTTCTTTTTAGGCGCCAGACAAAAGTTGTGCTGTTTTTCCGAATTTTAAAAAGCTCTGTAGTTGAAATCTGTATGTTGTAATGGCTAACATAGATCAGATCTTCACACTACTTTTATCTTCTAGTACTAGACATTTATGAATTATTTTGCACTCTACAAAGCCTTTGTAAATTCAAACAGGCTAAGAATAGCATCTGTTCAGGTACAGACGAGCAGAGAGTAAAGATTAGTCTGGTGTCAGGCAAGACTTATCTAGCTCTAACTGGTTTGGGTCAAGTCTTGAATAAACCCATTTAGCCCAATTATATGGCCTAATGTTAACTCTGCTGCCTTCAGGGAACATCTAGCATTTATATCCCATTTATAAATGACACAGTTTCCATTAAATTCTCCACCTCCTAGGGCTCTGTTAGAGTTGTCTGTTGTTGTCTTATTGGTGAAATTCTAGTCATGTTCTTTTCTCTTTTCTCCCCCCACCTTTCCTCCCTCCCCCGAAAAAAAAAAAAAAACTCTTTTTTTTGCTGCCTCACTAATTCTTAGCCCAAAGCTTATATCAGACAAGCTCACATTTAAAAACTTTTGAAGTTCCGAATGATATTGAACATCTGGTATCCTGAAGCGAGCCGTTTGATGATAACTCTGTGTTATTTGGAAGACACTGAGAATCTAAATGGAAACCTTGAAGGGCCGCCTTGTCCGACATTTGTATGCCTTTCGTCGCTGTTTTAATTTTGGACTTTTGGAAATGTACTGTGCTGTCACTAAGGGCAAGCTCTGTGAATTTTCACAAATCCACACTTGAGTTGGATTTGCATTGAACATGAGACTTCTTCAGAACTGGGACGAGACTTGTGGGCTGTGTGTGGCACATGAGGCACAACCTGTGATCTCTTTTGATGTTGACAAAAGCTACAAAAGTCTGCGGGGAGATTTATACACTGCACACTCAAGGGTTGTTCACATCCTTAATTATTTTCTATGCAGGACTAGATTTTATTAATTTACTGGTGCGATTTCAAACTGCTTTTTGTTAAGCCTGCTGCGCGGAGATGTTAAGTGCCTTAACTTTTGAAGGCTATAAATAGAAGCATGCTGTAGCTATGGGGCAAGTCACAGCATGCATAATTAATTAGCATAAGAAGTGTTTTTTTTTCTCTCTCCCATTCATACTGTATGGGTGTAAACCATAACCCAAGTCTTTTAGCTAATATCTTTTATGAACAGTTTCTTTATAAATCACATGTTAAACTTATTAGGAGTAAATAAATTGTATCAGTTTTCAGTGGATATGGAAGCCAGCCCTAGGAAGTAATCAACATGCAGCTTTGTAGGTTGGGAAGATGAGGATTTATGTCAAATGTCAGTCTAATATTAAACAAAATTATTGCAATTTACAGTGTTTTCTCAATTTTGAAATCTGTCCCACATTTATTCATTCATTCATTCATTTTCTACCACTTAGTCCTGTTAGGGGTCGCAGGTGACTATCCCAGCAGCTTTGGGCCTGAGGCAGGGTACACCCTGGACAGTGGCCAGTTAGTCGCAGGGCTGACATTTAGAGACAGACAATGACAGACAACAATTCACTCTCACATTCATTCACTAGGGACACTTTTAGAGTTGCCGATTAACCTAAACATGCATGTCTTTGGGCGGTGGGAGGAAGCTGGAGTACCCGGAGAGAACCCACGGTAACACGTGGAGAACATGCAGACTCCTCACAGAAAGACCGGAGTCGGCCGACAGTTGTGATTAAATTCCTATTCTCTTTATGTAAAATGTTGCACAGTTCATTCACATCTTAGCTTAGCTTCTACATTTCAACTATATATAGACTAAGTTGGATGTGGGCTGCAAGATATGTAATTTAGAATATTGTAATGAAGATATGACCATGATTTTCTCAAGGCGGTATATTAAAGACACCCTGCGTACCTTTTTAGCCTGAAAATATATTGATAGTTCTGAGACATGAGATTGGTACAACACAGTACCCTCAGCTGGACAGAAACCACCAACTTTCCTGTCACAGGGCCGGTGGCATATGTCGCTCCACCACACTATGTATATAATAAAGAAAACAGGCCTATACACTGGACACTAGCAGAGTTGTATTTGTAGAAAATAGACTAAAATGACCCTACAGTGTCAGAAGAAATGTTTTTTTTTTCTTTCAAACTTGCTGTCTTAAACGTCTCTACTTGTAAACAAAGATGGCGACCACTATCTATGGGTTGCACAGAGAGGGATCTGTGCCCTCTGCTGGCTAAAAGTTACTCGGGGTTGCTTTAAGTAAAGAGTTCCAGACACTGGTGCCACTAGCATTTTCATTGGTTGCACTACAATAATGATTAGTCTCTTGTTTTTCTGGTTATCCAAAAACATATTTTTCTTTGTCACATGTAATATCCTGACATTGCATTCCAAGATGTTTTGCAGTATGAATATTTGACTGTATTGTGCATACTGATATTGTGCTAACAGTATATTCACTTAATATATTGTACCAACCTAGCTATTCATAATTACATAAGAAGAAATGTAGTGGTTACATTCATTAAAGACAAAAAAGTGCCTGTGATATTTATAGCACTATTGAGCACTATTTTATCGTGTTCTGCATCTCAGTCCTATTATCAGTTGTACAAATCTAGAAACTTCACTACAGTGCTGCTAAAAATGCTATTTGCCTGAAGAGACCTGTATATGTGGAAAGCACTATCCGATTCAAGTTGAGCGTCTTCAAGACACAATAGATCATGTAAAATGATAATGTTCTGTTTTGTTCTCAGCTTTGGAGAGGAGGATGTCAGTGCGACAGAGCAGAGACGAACTGATCAAAAGAGGAGTGCTTAAGGAGATATTTGAAAAAGGTAAGCTTCCTGATGACTAATCCGATAAGACATGACTTGTTCCTTTGGTCCGGCTTTAATAAAGTTCAAAACTGACCCCCTTCTTGTCTTGGATGCGAGTTGAGCTTCAAAAAGGGTTGATACAAAAGTGGAAAGTCCCTGGTTCTTCATCTACTCATTAATCAGCCTCTGAAGTGCACTCTTCAAGAGGTGACATGGGACATTTACAGATATCATCTTTCATTACAGAAACTCATACACTACTCTTTGATCGGGGTTTGATGTGCTTTGGTCATTCAAAGCTCGACAGTGTGAAAGAGGCTGACAGCAGGGTGCCTCATGCCTTAGGACACCACTAAATTAAAACTAAGCAAATGGAGTGACTTTAAGATGTGAAAAGATCTCTTGAGATAAAATTTGACTAAAAGCTATTACTTAAGTTAAGCCTTTGTGATTATCTTATTTGGATTGTGGCAGAATCTTTTAGCTCTCAGTTTAACAAAAATCATTTGTGCTTGATTATATGCGTCCTTATTTTATATAATTATAATATGCAGTAATTAGTAATAAAAAGATTAAATCTGTCACATGGACAACCAAGTTTCTGTCACTAAAAAGTGTGTTTAAAAGCTTTGTTAAAAAAAGCATTGTGGCACATCTTTCTTGTCTCATTTAGCTTTACATCATGTAATATATGTATTTAATAAATAAATAAGAAAGACGGGATGCTCCGCTATGTCGCATTTCTTTAATATGCCAGGCTGAAAATAGAAACGGTTCCAAGAATAGGGGATTAAAAAAAAATCCAACACTATAGTTCTGATTGGCTGCTGGATTGTAATCTGCTTTTATCTGAATGCCACCTTTTGTTTCAAACATACTGTTTGGATCTTTGTAAAACATAGTTTGAAATTACACAAACACTACAGACAGGTAGTATTTGCCTTGTCTGTTAGGTCTTCACCTGCATCTTACGTTGTTTTGTTTTTATAAAATGTGTAGTCATACATGTAACATCACATGTAAATGGGCTTTGCCTGATTATATAAATATCTGCAGCAATAATAATTGTGCTCTACCTAATTGCATTTTGTTTTTCCTTAGCAACTGTTGAATTCCGATCCTCAATGGATAGCGGTGTCTGCACTCAGGAGCCCCCTATGAAGTCGTCCATGATCATGCCCACCAAAAAGTCCGTCACCTTCCCAGGAGATCTGCATCTGGATCCCCCTGCAAAGCCCCTGCTGTACCACAAACAACCCCCAGCTCTGCCCCCAAAGCCTTTCTCTAGGATCCCAAACCATAGCACAGGTGGGTGTTTGTCAATCATCCTTTTACACAAAATAATCTATGCAAACATTATCTTGCAGAACAAGTTTAGCACTTTTGTGGGTTGCTCTAAACTACTTTTATTTCATCTAGTAGATAAACATTGTCCAGGTTTAGACTGTACCTGCACTCTAACACATGTGCAGAGGATTATAGTAGTCTCATTAAATTCCCCTGAGGTTATGCCATCTAAGCTCTTTGTCATTGTCAATCTGTCTGTCAGAGAAGTGGCATTATGCTGGCCTAATTCCCATCACTGCCTGCTGACGTCTGAGCCAGTGTCTCATCATCTATGTCCGTCGAAAATAGAAGATATAAAACAAAAAGTTCACATCTAGTTGTACGACGTAGTCTCTTCTTGTCTCTTTAGATTCTTGCCAGCCAATGAAGTTGCCCTGTATGCCGGGGAGTAAGCACTCTCCTCCCTTGCCGCCTAAAAGTGATGATATGCGTGCCTCCGGGGCTTCACGAGTCCTCTCCGTCTCCTTCGCCAAATCCGCTCAGCACTCACTCCCAGAGGTGCACCCCTCCGCATGTATTAACGTCCCACCACGGCACCCTCCTGCCCTCCCAACTTATCGGCCTGTCGGCTCTGCACCAGAGCCACGGGCACCCGCTCCAGCTGCAGTACGGCAGCCTGCACACGCCCAGCCGCATCATCGAGGAGCTCAATAAAACCCTGGCGCTGTCTATGCAGAGGTTTGAGAGGTTAGTGGCCATCACAGGACAAGTAATTATACCTCCCTGTCCTCCAGCTGATTGGGAGTAATAGATATGGGCTGATCAATAAGCATTTTTATTTTGTCTAGGCATGAGCTAAACATAGTAATATTTATTTTTAGCTTGCCATTTTGAATTTCTCAACAGATCTAACACTTGTAGCTTGGGACAAATTGGATCATTACAATGTGTGTACAATGTATGCTTAGACAGTTGGTTAGCATTATTTCAGTTTAAATAGCAGAATTTATACATTTTTATTATGACTTTGTGATATTCTGGAGTCACGGGGTATAACACCCCCACCATCTTTACAGTTCTTTTTTTTTTTTTTTTTTTTTTTTTTTTTGCGGGTTTCTCCAAAGTTTAAAAATATATATAATTGGTGCACCATAATGAGTCTACCTTGATGTTTATTTGTGTTGTATTGCTGAAGGGTCTTGGCTGTTATTAGACACTTCCTGGTGTTATTGGGGTCACATCCTCCTGCCATGTTGCTCTAGTGTACAAGTCTAAACCAGAACACACTCTCATAGGGCAATGTGGCCTAATTTTGAAATAGTGCATTTGTGGGCATGGTGCATAGAGTAGGCGTCTCTCCAGCATTTGGCCTGACATAACATCACCAGCTGCACATGGCTTCTTGTTGGAGAAAAGGGGCAGGGGATTGGACATTATGTAACAATCTACATTAGGATCTCTATTTTCTCCAAAGCCATTGGACGGGGATAAGGAAGTAATGGCCCTAACGTTGGTTATAATTATTCTAAAAGCTTGTGCTTATGCAACAGTGGCTCATCATGGGAAGCTCCTACTTCATTTCCAGTTTGCAAATTTTTTTTCCCCCCATGTAATTGTCTCTTATTAGCGTTTATATTATAATGGTACCTCAATCATCTTTTGAACCTTTACCATAATAATTATTAATTCATCTGCTTTGGGACACTCCAATTGCACTTACTCCAATGATTGCCAGTCGACCACAGGGCCAACACACTGACACACAACACACAACGATTCACGCTCACATTCATTCGCAGACCTTCATGTCAAAAAACGTTGGAAACTACATTGTTATACTCATCTGGCTTGTTATTTATGGGTTGGTGCAAATACTTTATCTTAACAATGGTAACTGTTGGACAAAAAAGCCTGGCTTATTACATTAGAGCTAGGCTTTCCTCTAAAATGACTGAGTGCATGTCTCTTTGCGTGCCTTAGCTCTGTGCTGCACGGCAGTGGTCATTGTGTACCACTGGACAGGAGAGAAGTGCCGTCTGTCATCATTGACTATGAAGATGACAAGGAGAACATGCCGAATGAGTCGGACTACGAAGACCTGCCCAGCATGTACAAGGACGAAGAGGATGTGGATGATGAGGAAGATGACGATGAAGACGATGACTCTATATTTACGAGTAAGTGTTAAATTTATATTCTAAGGCTTTACAGAGGTTTCCTGAAGTAGTATTTATCACCAGATTACAGCTGTTTATGCTCTGTGCTCTATTGGAGTATTTTTATTTTTGTCAAGGATGGCCAGCAATATCTTATTTTTTTATTTATTTTTATTTTTTTAATAACACAAACATTTGGTAACACTTTATTTTACACTACACTACACTTTATACATTGTATCTACCGCATTAAGAACAATGTGTAACAAACTGTAATAACAATAACTACACATACCCTACCTACAATATGTAAGTACACAAGTTACATGTTATTACAGTTTGTTACACAAGGAGGTAGATACAAAGTGTAGTGTAAAATAAAGTGTCACCAGACATTCTTTCATCTCCAGTCCAGTGTTGCAATCCTGTTAATCCAATTGCAACTGTTAATCTAAAATGGGACAGGCTTTTTATAATGCTTTGTTTATCTCTGTTTATTTTTGTGTAGAATTATTATTAAAATATGACAAATGGCCAAGCTAGTCACTATTTCATAACTTACATTTATATAGTCATATTTTCTTTGGCATTTTTATAAATCAATATTAGGAAGGCTAACACATTGAGGTTTGTTTAGTCATTTCAGAATATTGACCATTATTACTTGTACAGCAGTATTTTTTGGTAGCTAGTTTGTGTCACAAGTTCTAAAACAATGCGTTGTATATTACAGTAGTATTCTGTAAATGTCAGATCTGTATCAGTATCACACTGATAGCTCAGCAAAACAATATTTCTGTCCTACACCTAATGCTTAAAACTTTGAAAGACTAAAATAAGTGGGTGGACATTTTTTGTTTGATAGGCCTTAAGCTCATCAGCCCACAATTTTGTTTACAGATGCATTTAAATTGTCAAATGATTTGAAGTGTAATGCCTCTCATGACAACTTCTGGTGTATGGTTTTAGGTACTCTGGCTCAGAAGGTGCTGAGGAAAGACTCTCTCGCCATTAAACTGAGTAACCGTCCATCCAAACGAGAGCTGGAAGAGAAGAACATCCTTCCCATGCAAACGGATGAGGAAAGACTCGAGTCCAGGCAACAGATAGGCACCAAACTGACAAGGTGAAAGCTTCTCTGAACTTGTGCATTTTTAAAAGCACTTACGCAACCCGCATGCAAAATTTACGTGTGCAATTTTTCACTGTGCTCTGGAGGAAAAAATAACTGAACCAACCATTGACTGAGCATTTACCTTTTGTTGCTTTTGGGCTGACAACAGCGCTCTATCCTAGCTTGGACGTGTATCTGTAGCTCAGTGCAAAATCTATAAAAAAACAAAAGCCTCTCAATTCACTTTTTACATCCCTTCATTCCTTCTCTTCTAAGCGATAAGGATAAACGCTTTATCTCTTTTAAAATGTGGCTCTGAAAATGGAGCTGACCTAATTTCTCCAATGCAACCCCCTTTCTTTTTTCCTTCTCTTGTCTCCTCTCCTGTGCGCCCTTTCTCTCACTCGTACTTCCTCCCTCGCTCACTGAATCACCACAGCGATGCCTTTGCCAAACTATCTCCACCCGACTCCTCCACACAACAGCACCACGCACAGCACTCCATACACTATCTAACACACAAGAATCACTGCAGTGCACAATACATCTATCTGCATATGGTGAGATCATAAATGGGAATTCTCGCAGTTAAACCAGATCAAACGACATAATGTTTTCTCCTTAGTGTATCACAAGCCCTACTTGGTTTTGCTGTTTTCTTTTAAACAGCATTTGCTTGTCTGAATCAAGTGGATGTAATGATGTGTTGAAATAAAAGCAGAACAGATTGAGCATAAAATGAAGGGAGACATGTTTGCGATATCTTGGTAAAGCTGTTTTCAGGAAAGAGATGGGATATTATCAGGAGACACTGGCAGACAACATGTTATTCCCAACTGTGCCTGAAACGCAGCATGTGCTTCCAGAAGGCCTGTTTAGTTGTCATGTCCCCAAAAAACTCCCTCACAGTGTCTCAGCACAGTATCATCTTGATTCCAATCCCATTCCCAATTTTATGCTTTAAGGAAATGGCTTTGTGGCTGTAATTGGACTTTTAATCCAAGGGCAATCAAAAAACGTAAATCTTTCACTTTAATGTTACGTTAGAGTAGCTGGAGTTGGGGTTTGTCTGTTGTACTAGGAAATCAAGACAAGCATCAAAGGAAATTTTAGGGGTTATTTCAGGTCGTCGCCTTACAGTACATGGCATAGGTGCACAAAAAAGCGTAGTAATGCATGTTTTACGTTTTTTCAAAAGATTGCTCTCTCAAATTTAATCTTGCCATGACGTAACTGAGGATAAACTGTTGAGTCAGATTTTGTGTATAGATATCGTTCATACATAGTGCACAGTTTCCTGCAGAAAATTTGTTTGTTAAGGTGGTAGTCAAGTTATTAAAAATCCTCCAAATACTTTATAGATTTGTTATTTTTTTGTTATTATTATTTATGTTATTTATACACTGCATTTACAACCCTTACATGCATAAACCATTTAACCCAGACAAAGGTTTTAACTCAAAAGCACCACACAAATGTTACTTTAAATTTACAGATTTTTACACAGGTTATTATCACTTGATATGGCATATATTGAATGGTAGTTAAGGTGTGCCAAGGCCCCCTTTACTACAGAGTGCTGCAAGAATCACTGCAAAAATGTATTAAAAATCCTTATGCCACCTACTTTTGTACATACTTGATCAATGAAGTCTGGTCCAAAGGCAAAATTACAAATACAGCGAATGTTTGTTGGGCCAAACAAATCGGGATTGGACCTGTTTTTGAATGCAGTGCCCCTTGAGGCCTGAAGATCTGACCTCTGGCCTAATACCTCACCCACAGAGTTCTCCAGATTCTCTGAAATGTTTTATGATATTATGTACAATAGAATATTCCATGTCAATTTTACTATGTGTACTTCTGAGAGACTTTTATTTTTAATTTTTTTATACCTAAAATGCACCTCCCAGCTTTTTTTTTTTTTTTAGTACCACTTACTTTTCCAATCTTTTGCTGCTGCCATCAAATTCATTTAAGGCCAATCATAAAGCGTCTACTTATTCATGTTCTCCTAAGATTTGCAAGAGTAAACTCTAAAGGAAGCAGGGTGAGTCAAGAAAGAAACGCAACATAATAAATAAAGCTGTAACATCACAGGGCCGTACATCTTCAGATGACTATCAAAGCTAACAAGATGGAGACAGCCATTGATTCAGTGATTAGTTCTGCTTGCACAGGGTTCTAGTGCACTACAATACAACTTCCCCACTGAAAGCACTCAGATTGACCTTTCATAGATTGCCTTTGGGTGTCTTTACCATTTCCTCTACTGACAAACTGAGGAAATTTAGGATGTTCTTTACAAAACAGCCCTGTTTCTTTATCCTTTTAGACCGTCTCTTAATGCAAAAATATTGAATAGATTTTACAAATCTATTGGCAAAACCAATGTTAAACTAGAAAAATATATTATAGTAACTAAAATAAATACTCTTCAGGACACAAACATGCAATTTAATTCAATTTTAATTTGTACAAGTGCCTTAATGTTAGAAGAGATAACATTGTTGGGGTTTATTGTTAAACCAAGGAAGTTAATATTGGGCTAAAGGTGAAAATGAATTCTGCCAATTTTCCGAAAATACCTTTTTTATATACAGGCATTGACGGCAAAATCCCTGTTTTAATAGGTTAATGTAAGATTTTGTCCTTTTTAATGCTGACGATGGATGTGTGCTTCTTTGTAGACGCTTGAGTCAGAGACCAACGGCAGAGGAGCTGGAACAGAGAAACATCCTCAAACGTAAGTGCAAGCAAACTTCCACATTTGAAATTTGAAATGCAAGTGTACAATTTTACGGTCAGTAAATTCTATATAAATGACCTCAAACCCTGCAAATGTACAGAAATCCTTATATCTGTTACAAAAAAAAGCATACCATCTAAACAGGCTTTGAATATGGCTGTACAAGTATCAGAAAAGTCATTCAAGTCCTTCCGTAAAAGAAACATTTAACCATTACATTATACAAAAGAATAGCTCTCACAACTAATGATTTAAAGTAGTGAAAATGTTAAATCCTCACCATTGCAGCCCTACAAAAATGCTTTAAATGGCACATGCCAGGCCTTGATAGTAGCCCACATCTCTTTGTCAGTCTTTTATCTGAAGATGGCAGGCAGCATCTCTGTGGACTCCTGTCCAGACTTCTTAGCACAAACACACAATATCCGAAAAGGGCAGTTTTGATGGCTGGGACTCACTGGCTGGGCCACTTTTACTCCAAAGCCTGATTTGCTTATTCTTTCTGCTGTCCCATGGGATGCTGTGTGATTGGCACAGTGCAGAGGTACAACACTAAGCACAGTGATGAGTCGTGGCCTCCCTGTCACTCACATACATACTGTACACTGCCTCAAACTCACTAACAAGGTTACACAAGTGGGGCTTTGTTGTAACCATGCTGTGTGTTATGCAAAGAACAAATAGGGTTTGACTGCAGACACTTCTGCAAACAGAAGCAGTATCCCAGTATGCCTCGTGTTTACTTTTGCCTTTTAAACTTATTCCTCTGAGCTGAATATTTTCTTAGTCACAGAACTACTTAAAGTGTTGTGTTGTCCTTGAGAAAAGAATTTCTAACTTAAAAGTGATATTTATTTGGTCATAAACATGTAACAAAAAGCCCTGAGACAACATGAAAGTACAAATCTCCTCTGACACTTACTTCTAAATGAATTATAAACAGCCAAGGATGGAAAGTATTTAAGAAACACTGAATTTAGTGCTCATCTATTGCTTATAAATGAGACATATTATGCAAATGTTTTTGTCCCTTAAGAAATCACTGAATATTTTCTGAGCATCTTCATAACATTATGCATCCTGTTTTTTGTTTTTTAATTTCCTGCAGCTCGCAATGAGCAGGAGGAGATGGAGGAGAAGCGAGAAATAAAACGGAGACTATCACGAAAGGTGAGTTTAAAATAGGGCCAAAGGCGTGAAGGCACACTTGATCTTAGGGCCTTGGTGCCGGACAGTGTTGGCCAGCATGAACAGATGCTGTGATGGTGATTCATCATTGTAGTAAATCCTGCTCTGTTACAGCTACTGCAGGTCTCGGGTCAGCCTCATGGGAATGTCATGCCCTTGTTGCCCTTGGCCCTTCAGTGTGTTTCCTGCCAAATGCCTTCACCCCACAGGGAGCTTTTGAACATGTTCCATTACTTTCAATTAAAAACTCACACTTTCAACACACCTACAGACCTACTGCTGAAAAACATATAAATGCAAGAAGAATTCAAACTTTATTCTAAAAATAAATGTATTTTGTAAACTGCATATTAGACTTATATGTTGAGTTAACATACTATATGGTGACTGAGCTGTAGCATATAATTAACACATTTTAATTATAGGCCATTTGTGTCCTATTCATCTGGAATAATATTGCCACTATGTACTTGTACAACTTGTACAAAATATAATGTACCATGAGACTAGAACAAAGTAGTTTTAAGTGGAGACCACATAGACCCACAAAGGGATTTTTTTACCTCTCACTGTCTTTTGTTTGCAGTGCTTATTAGAAATTATTTTTTTTTAAACTCATTTCAATGTGATAATAGCTGCTATATTTCTTATCTATTGTTTTAAAGGATGACTGTATTACTCAAGTAATGACTGCTCACTGTGACACTGGGTATATTTATTAAAGTCCAACATTTTTTTTTATATCCAGCTGAGCCAGAGACCCACTGTTGAGGAGCTCAGACAGGCTAAAATCCTTATCCGGTTCAGCGACTATGTAGAGGTGTCCGATGCCCAAGACTATGACCGGCGAGCGGATAAGCCCTGGACCAGGCTCACGGCAGCGGACAAGGCCAGTATCACTCACACGGATATGAAGTAATAAGTCCAAGAATGTCACTGTTGTATACAAGCCTCCCTCCCTCTGTGGATTAAATTATAGAACACAGACAAAAGTAATAGTAAAATGTGTTCCTTTTGTTTTGTTACAAGAAGTTCCATGTCAGCTGTTTAGTCCTGCCTTGTGAGTAAACACCCTCATGCTGTCCTGCTGCCCAGCAGTACATGTTATGACTTTTAATTAGCTCCTTCTTTTGATGTGGCCTGCTGTGCCTTGGTGGAGCCCAGCTGTGCACACACACACACACACACACACACACACACACACACACACACACACACACACACACACACACTCATGTGAAAAGCACCAGGTTTTAGTGTTTAACTTGTGCAATGTTTCTTTGTTTACATAAGAGTAATTGAACTCCTCAACTGCTCTGCTGGCTTTCTCTGCTTCTGATGTCTGAACAGGTTTTAACAACATTTGCATTCCTCCTTCTGGCTGGAAGCTTCTCTTGAGTCATGCTCAATCGGAAACACAGTCACCTGTCAGAGATTTCAAATGACATTTTTGAACAACTGGAGGGATGTTAATAAGGCAGTAATGTAGGTTCTTGGAATCATTGTGCCCTTGGGCAAGGCAATCAGCCATCTACTGTTTGTTTAAGGCTTACACTTAAGGTCAGTGATTCACTGAGTATGTCACAACTGGAAATAAAGACATCTATGGGCTAGATATCTTTCTGGAAGGTCCTGTAATATGCACCCCACAATACTTCATTGAAAATACAAAAGCATCATTTTATTTGTGGGCTTTCTCTCTTCTGCTATATAACATGCGGACCAAATTAAGCTAATGTGGAAACATTTTTTGATGAAATATAAACCAGATTTTCTTTTCAGTTTTCAAATAAATCTGAGAGAGAGCAAAAACTTTAGGTGTGGCCAAATCAACTGTTTGGAACATCCTTAAAAAGAAAGAACGCACTGTTGAGCTCAGCAACACCAAAAGACCCGGAAGAACATGAAAACAACTGTGATGGTGGATGACCGAAGAATTCTTTCCCTGGTGAAGAAAACACCCTTCACAACAGTTGGCCAGATCAAGAACAGTCTCCAGGAGGTAGGTGTATGTGTGTCAAAGTCAACAATCAAGAGAAGACTTCACCAGAGTGAATACAGAGGGTTCAGCACAAGATGTAAACTATTGGTGATCCTCAAAAACAGGAAGGCCAGATTAGAGTTTGCCAAACAACATCTAAAAAAGCCTTCTCAGTTCTGGAACATCCTATGGACCGATGAGACCAAGATCAACTTGTACCAGAGTGATGGGAAGAGAAGAGTCTGGAGAAGTAAAGGAACTGCTCTTGATCCAAAGCATAGCACCTCATCAGTGAAGCATGTGGTGGTACTGTCATGGCGTGGGCATGTATGGCTGCCAATGGAACTGGTTCTCTTGTATTTATTGATGTGACTGCTGACAAAAGCAGCAGGATAAATTCTGAAGGGTTTCGGGCAATATTATCTGCTCATATTTGGCCAAATGCTTCAGAACTCATTGGACGGCGCTTCACAGTGCAGATGGACAATGACCCAAAGCATCCAGCGAAAGAAACCAGAGATTTTTTAAGGGAAAGAAGTGGAATGTTATGCAATGGCCAAGTCCTTCACCTGACCTGTTTCAGACTGAGCATGCATTTCACTTCTGAAGACTGAAGGGAAAATGCCCCAAGAACAAGCAGGAACTGAAGACAGTTGCAGTAGAGTCCTGGCAGGGCATCACCAGGGATGAAACCCAGCGTCTGGTGATGTCTATGCGTTCCAGACTTCAGGTTGTAATTAGCTGAAAAGGATTTGCAACCAAGTATTAAAAAGTGAAAGTTTGATTTATGATTGTTAATCTGTCCCATTACTTTTGGTCCCTTTTTAAAAAGTGGGAGGCACATATACAAACTGTTGTAATTCCTACACCTAATTTGGATGTAAATACCTTCAAATTAAAGCGAAAACTCTGCAGTTAAAGCACATCTTGTTCGTTTCATTTCAAATCCATTGTGGTGGTGTATAGAGCCAAAAAGATTAGAATTGTGTTGATGTCCCAATATTTATGGACCTGACTGTAGCTTATATGATTGTAAGATGCCCTAAGAGGAACAAACTAAAGGCTCATGTGATTTGTGAAGAGAATTCTGCAGACTTATTCATGGCTGTTGGATAAGTGTAAATGATGCATGAAGCATGCTGGGAAATAGTTAGGCCTTACAGGCTGCAATTTACAGCTTTTTTAGCTCCTCGTAATCTTTCTCTTGCTTGTTGTTCTCTGCAGGCAGCTATACGGAAAGAACTTAATGATTTCAAGAGCAATGAGATGGAAGTGCACGAGTCAAGCCGCCATTTAACCAGGTAATGTGCAACCAAGCAGACAAACTGAATATATGAATTTAAATGACCAATTTGAAAGCATGTGTGAACACAGAAAGAGTCTTGTGTCAGAGGGGAAGGTCATATGTTGTATTATATGAAACCTTTTTTTGTCTCTAGGTTTCACAGACCATAGTAGACCACCACTGTCTCGAGCAGTGCCAGACAGGTGCTCTCCTACCTTGAGAACCTTAAGTGCTGGACAGTAAAATGGTGCGCGTTTCTACAAAAAGGCCATGTGTTCTGAAATGCCTTTTCAAGACCCATACAATCACGACATCATCCTCTGAAGTAGCACATAACGACTCCAGTTGATCCATGCATCGCCACTTTGTGGAATTTGCTCAACTCATAAATGTCTCCTTTTTTAAGTTGCGAGACAGGTGCCCGGTTCTGCGGCAGTGGACTGACCTCAACCCATGAGGACTTGTTAAATCTCACTTCTTTGTTATGCTGTCACTTTGGGTCCATTCTGCTGTCATGAACAATGCTTATCCAACATGCAAAGTGGATTGTTCAGAGATTATTCTTTTTTGCACATACTGGGACTTTGAAGAAGGCTTGGCAAAAGATGAAGGAGAAAGAAGGTGGATTCAAACATTAAAATCATGTGCAATATTTTTCTTTTGTGCTTTCCTTAGACTTTAGCACCCTCTGTAGTTCGCTTTGTGCCATTACTTGCTAGTGCTGATATCGCTTCCCTCATACGTGCAATTACAGACATGTGACATCCAATCGCTAACTGTGAATTTGAGAGTTTGGGCAAGGCCTGCTCTCTTTTTATGTGTACATTTTGTGTATAGTAAAAATACAAAGCTAAAGAAGAGTCAGATTCACTTGAAATGTGCAGCTGGCAGATTTAGACTCCAGCTAATGCAAGAATGATTATTTGTTTTATTAATGTATTTTTATTTGTTGTTTTGTTTTGTTTACATATAGGCACTTGGCTCACAAATAATGTTTTAAATGTTCTCCACAAGCCCTAGCTCTTTAAGGATAGTGATTTTGAGATGAATTTAGGAACAGGCTCACTGCACTGTCAAAGGATCTTTGCTCATGTGCGTTGTATAATACACTTTACTTTTATACTCCATATAAGCTTTTGAGCAAGCAATATTCATTGTATGTAGACAAAAAAAAAAAAAAGGTTACACTGCAGGTTGACTCCCACAAACATTTTTACTATGTTTGTACACCATGTCTCACTTCAGGGTTTTTATTCATTTTTTTTTTTAACTTTAAGAAGGCTTTAATTAGGAATACTTCTTGTGTTGGGTTATTTGACTGAGCCACTTCAAAATTAGCCTCTTTAACAGCTTAGAGACATTATTAGGCAAGATTGATGGATCAAATTCAAGGCAGGGCAATTGTTGACCTGAAATAATTTTATTGATAAAATTCTTTGCACTGTTGGCATTCAGGATTTAAAATACTGTTCTTCTGTCAGGGCCTAATGTGTACAGTGTTCTGGGACATTTGATCTGTGACCAGTTCACTTTATTTGAATGGTCTTGCATAATAATCATCGATCCTACAGCATTATAGTATTTTTATTATATTATTATATTCAAGTTCACAAATTTGACATTTTATAAAGAGAAAAGTGGTTTATGTGTAAGGCTAACAATAATGTAACTGTGCTTTTATTTTTAGGCTTATTTAGTACTACACAGGTTACCAAGGACAATATGGAAAATCTTTTTCATCACTTGAGCATTTTTAAAAATCTAATTGTCCTTTGGTCATCTAATTTAGGAAAACGTGGAGATTTTATTTATTTATTTTTTTCATTTTTGTGTGATTCCAGTCACATGCCATTTAGAATACCACATTAGAGTACAATATGAATGAATGTATACAAATATACGCCAGTTTCCTTTTTCTGCTCGAGGAACAACCAGAGCCACTGGGCTGAGCATAAAGTTACCAATTTTGCTGGAATCAGAGTTCAGCAATAAACTGTTTCCTTTTACACGATGATGGAGCAACACAAGTTTTTTTTTTTTTTCATTTTTAAATTACACATGTTTAGGATGCACCATGCCAATTAAATTTTATTTCTGAATGCAAATGTATTGTGTGGATTTTATCATTTATAGATAGTAGGCTACATTGTTCAGACATCTTGTAAGCCTAGAGCAGGGGTGGGCAATTATCTTTTCACATTAGAACACGGGACTCTGTTGGAGGGCGAACACGATAAACTCACTTGTGCTCAATAAAAACACACTTTTTTACCTATAATTTAAAGTTAAAAAAACACAGTATATTTAACATTACAGTCACAGTTGCACCTCCTCAGTTTCAGATCCACTCAATTTGTTCTTAAACCAGGGAAACTATCTCTCACTCTGAGTTGAGATGCTAGCTTTAGGAAAGGTTACCATTTGGAGCACGTGGTATAGTGGAATCAACTGGTCACTGCAATATTGAAGGAAAAAGAAAACTATGCATTGTATAATTATCAATACAAAATTGACAGGCCGTATTAAACAGCCCAACGGTCTGCATGTGGCCCCCGGGCCACAATTTCCCCTTTGTGACCTCCAGCAAGTCTAGATCATAATGTCTATTGTCCAAGGTCGGCCCGACCCCAGACCCAGTTTTCTAATTTATTAACCTAGACTTGATGGTTTGCCAAAGCAATAGGCCTATATTTTTGAGTGGGATCCTTAGACACTTTACTTAGATACACATCATACCATCAGTAGTAATCATAAAATATTGTTTATAAATTTAAAATTTTGTGACAATTCTATGAAACAAATAAATCATGAAGAAAACTTGCGTGTCTCCGACCATGGATTCTTTAGGGGTCACTGTGCCCTCAACAGGATTTGTTTTGGATCAGGAAGAACACTAACGTTAACTGCTCCCGCCACTAGATGGCGCTAAATGCAAACAAAATAACTACGCAGCTCGTGCGGCGGGTCTGCCCGGCCTTGTGAAATGGCGTCCTGATGAGATGGTGCTTAGTTATTGCCTTGCCCCTTCCGAAAGTCTTAAAGTAATTCTAAACAGTAAAGCTAAACGTTTCCGCGAGGCAATAATGCTAAATAAGACGTGTGTTGCCACTGTGTCAATGTTACATGAAGCTGTGAGATCGCGTGGATGTTCAACAGTTGACGGCTAACAAGTTGCACGTGCGAAGCTTAGCTAGATTTAGTATGATGCTGTTTTTCTCAAGTGTCAAAAAACAAGTAGCTCTGCCAGATAGGCTAACTTAGGCGCAGACATAGGGATGTACTAGGGAGCCTCAACGCCACACATTTTGAAGAATGTTTTTACTTCTTATCTGTTCTCCGCCTCACTTAACTGAAACTTAGTGAAAGCATTCTGGGAAATGTATTTCTCCAAGCAGCCGCGGCTGCTCCGGCTGTCACAATGGCACTCTATTTCCCATAATTCGTTGCGTTGTTGTTAGCTACCCCATCTTGTGTCCTCATGAATATATATCAGTCACTATTTGCGTAGGAGGTCTGCCGACGTTCATTTCATATTCTAGCACTGTATTTTGGTCCAAATGGGACGCTCAGTCACCGCCCTGATCTGTCCCTGCGCGACCAGCCTCTTTACAGCGAATTTAATCGGTAAAATGTTAATAGGAGCAGCGGAGAGGACCCTGACCGGGAAAACGAGGCTAGAAGTGAATGACTACTAGTAGGATAACTCATTTCCACCGCCCAATTGGCGGACATTTAGCACGGTGGGCACGTATTCAGGCGTTTAAATGTAGAGGCTTTAGGTAACCGAGGTAGGTAGACACCGTTTTTATTCAGAGAGGGGGACTTTTCACTGGCAGAGATGGAAAGTACACAGGCTGCTGAGGATGGCGCGGTTGATGGAGGTGCGGACAAGTTAATGAAGAAGCCCACTGGACTGGCTGTCGCCCGAGGGACTCTAGCGGATGATGGCGTTGGACATTTAGCACCCTCCCACGTAGATGCAAAGAGCACGGACAGTCTTCCACACGCAGCTTCTACCGCGGGGTCTAGTGCGTCAAACCGGACCGTGGCGTCGAATGGCCGGGGCACATCCAACAACTCCAGCTCCCTCCTGTTGAGACGGAGGCGCTTAAAGAGGAACATCTCCGCCACAACTGCAGCCACGGCCAACTCAGCTGTCACCGCCACCAAGATGAACTCGGCCCTGTCATCTGCGTCTCTGCACACTCGCAGTCTGGATAGGAAGACTCTGCTCAAACACCGCCAAAACATGCAGTTGCAGCCCGTGGATCGCCAGTGGGTACGTACTGATCTTCACAGGGGCGCTATACATGTTCACGATAGACTTACACCTTCATATCCCAGGCCGGTACTTTGCACTATGGACACCACAGCCAGCGAAGTGGCGCTTCGTTTGAGTAAACTCTGCAGCAAGTCTAGTTCAGTCCTGCGCATTTTTTGTAAAGATTACCTAAGACTGACCAAAATGGTAACTGCAACGTGAATTGTGAATATAATGACAACCAGTGTAAGCTGAATGATCAGTCTAGTTTTAGGTGCAACCCTCTGTCACCTCTGGAATCTACAGAATTAAGGGCACATCCGAGTGACAGGTTGAGACTGCTGCTAATGGAGAATGCTAATGAGCGGCAAAGGCAACAGGACGTTGATGAAAAACTTTTCACGCCAGAATCTGAATCACAAGACAATATAACCTGTTCTTTGTCAGATCTAAATTCAAACTCTATCCCCAATGATGATGACTCTGAGCACAGGAATGGAGCGGACAGCTATGGATTAAATTCAGGCTCAGATGTGGAGAGCAGTGCATTTGATGATCTGAGCTCTGGAGCCCGACTCAGCGAGCACAGAGACTCCCTCAGTGATGACATGATCCTGGGCACAGAGGCGTCCATCCTCAGCCCGTCCTTTGACAGTGCCACAGAGGGCCACGATATGTATGGCAGTTCCTCAGACGAATTGGATCTAGATTGCCCTGCGACAGGCACAAGCATGGAATCCAATTCCCAACATCGCACCAATGGTGTCTCTGCCAACTACAAGCAGTGCAACATAGGACATTTAAACGACATGACAAACAATATGGGACTTGATAGCAGACACAGCCCTCATAGTCTGGGCAGCCTGCCACCCAGCAGCAGTGCAGGCTCACTGTCAACAGCCTGTTCCACAGGTACTACACCTGACATCCAAGAGCCCGACTGTGGTCAAGGTGAGGGAAAATCAGTGCTGACAGCAGACCAAAATGGAGATTTGTGTGATTCCACTCATACATTATATGTCCAGCTGCATGGAGAAGCTGTCCGAAGGCTTAGCCCAGATGAGAGGCCTCTGCAGATCCAGAATGACTTTCTATTTAAACTTGGATTTAAGGATCCATGGAGGGTTCAAGAAGAAGGGCTTAACACAGAAATTGGCTCCTTGTTACGTTTTTATGCAGGTGAGTTAGTGCTTTCATTTTAAATACCTTTTAATCAACCGTTAAGCTATATACTTTCGCAATTTAAGACTTGTACATTGGCTACGCTGTTTTTATAACAGGTTGTAAACCTGTAACAGAATGAGAAAAGTGCAGTCATGCAAGTAGATGTTATGTAACTGTGCTGGCCAACTCAATAGTCAAACAGATTTTTGAAAAAGGTTGTGATTTAGCAGTGGTATTTGTACAATATTGTAAACATATTTCCTACCCACTGTCATTTCACTTTTTCACACATTTCCAAACAGCTTAAGCTGCTTCACAATCAGGTTTAACTCATGATAAAGAGAGATCAATAAAAGTTGTTTTGTTTAGATCTACCTAGCCTGAAGGGACTGTATTTTAAATTGTTAAGACTTTTCTTGTCTAGAAATGACTTGTCTCTGTTTGTTTGACCATACCAACACACTACGCTCCCATGGACACGCATGACATCGCCACAAAGCCATCACCACAACTTATGGAGGCACAGACATGGGGCCCTTTCCGGCTTTTGCCCCATTATCATCCTAATGAAAAGGCTGAATGCCTTTGTGGTTGGATGAAGAGTAGGGGTGGGAGCGGTATGGCTGAGAGGACCATAAACTCTCTCAGTGGACTCTCTGAATTCTGGTCATTTAGATGCTGCACAGTGCCTGTGCAATTGGCATCCAGCTCAGCTACTGTCACACTAACTGCCTGCCAAGCTGGGTTAACATGCTTCTCCAAAGCTTCGGAAGCTCCTTTTATTAACCGATGATGCCTCCACTACTGCTGCTGTCTTAACTAAAGAAAGTAGGGTCGGGAAGCTGCTTATTAGGTCTAAAATATGTAAAAGAGAGACTCTGCTGCTTCCAGTCCTGAGAGGCTGTAAAACTAGAGGTTACTCAATATAACAGTGAAAATGTGCTGGCGTTCATATTTGCCGCCACATGTGCTTTGTGACCTATTGTACACTTGAAAGAGCTACTTGCTTAAGGTAGAATGGTTTCATAGCATGGATGTGCATTTAAGAATAGAATAGGATCCTTTTGTGGGAAGCATCAGCTGAGCTCAACCAGCAGAAAGCGTAGCTTGATGTGTGTGCCTTGATGCCTCTTTAAGGGCAACGCCTCCAACATCCCATGTGAGACAGCTTAACTCAGGTCACCTGAGCTTACTCTCTAGGAGCTCTAGCCAATAGCAGCCATGTCTTACTAGAGGAGATCCCAATTCAGCCTTTACAGTCAACAATAAAGGGCACTGTCATGCAAAGTGTAAAGAAAAGTGTTGCTTGAAGCATTTTAACATGTTGTGCTTGCTCTTCCGATCTTTCCCTACACAATAAAGGCGAGGAATGTGAGGAATTTACGCTGGCTCCTCGAGACTGTCAGGCATGTTGCTGAGAGGAAATGGAGCAGGGGGGCTGGGGTGGTGTGTACGAGGGGATACTATGATGACTTTTAAGTTTGAATGATTGTATTTCACAGAAAGAAAAGACAGGCCCAGCCTCAGCTGACTCGCTGGTAGACATTTGTGCGCAGCTGCCACAACTGTAGACCTCAGTCACACTAAAGATCTTTTTTTTCACGCACAGGAGCCTTTGAAACACGAAGTCCCACACGTACGGTGTTTTATTGTTAGCCTAGCCGAAATGTGAATTTTATGACGCACCTGAAACTTTTTTGCGTTGCATAAGGTGTGCATGAAGTACTCCACACTGATTAGCCAGACAGGAACATGATGAGAAGAGGCTGTTGAGTCGAGGAGTTGCCATGGCACATCTCACCAGACTCTGTGGACAATGCAGAGGCCAGTTTGACTTTGAAGGGGTCAGGTCATGCTTTGAGTGCAGTGTCTAAAATGGCAAGATGAGTGAGAACTTGCTTGACCAAACTTGGCACACAAATGCATACACACAAACATGTACACAGCAGCCTGCTTAGATCAAAGGGCTGCTGTCCGCTTTGGCAGGCTGACAAGTGATCCTTTCAGAACTGCCCACACAGGATCCCCTTGTAATGCCTACCCAGCTTTATTAGAGTTTCACTACAAGGAAAAAGAGTAAAAACATTATCAGTAAGTGTGCACATTGTGCTGCTGACAAACCATAAATGGAGCTGTAAATAAAACCAGCTTTCTCGAGCAACTTTACAAGTTGACTTGATGATTTAATTGCCCATCCAGGGAGTAGACCTGAAGATGAAATGGCACACTGAACCTTCACTAGCACTGGGTTTCCCTTGAGACTCAGGACCCAGAATTCTTAACCAAACTAAAGCATTATACTAAATTATTTAGATTCATTAGCCTACTCAGCTTCACAAACACTTTCATCCAGGGTTATGTGCACTTTTAGACTCCTGTTTAGCTCAGAAGTAGGAAGTGCTAAAATATATAAACTTTGTACAAATGTAGGGTTAAGTACGAACAGATTATATTATGGGTGCAACTGTGCCTCTACTTCACAACAGAACAAACTTCCTGTTTTTCTTACATTCAAGATGTCAAGTAAGAACAAGGCCTTATAATCCAGCCTGTTTTTCTGCAACTGAAATAAATGTCCACTGGCATAGAAACTATAAATGTATTAATTTCTTTGTAGCTCAGGCCTCTGAAGCAGAGTCAGGGTCAAAAACTGTTTTGGCATGCTGCACCCAATTTCCAGGTAATTTGCGTGGTGGTTAAAGCTACATGTGCCAGTAAGGTGAGGTTGGAGGAACTGTTGATACAGAACTAAAAATAACATACGAATGAGGTAATGTTGAAATAAATAACCCAAGTGTTAACTGCTTTGTTTGTAGAAAACTAAGGCACACTTTAAAATCTTTGTCATTACCACAGAAGTCAATCAATTAAAACTGACAAACTCTCCAAACAGCTTTTTATACTGTTGAATTATCTAATGGCAAATAATATATCACAATAACTTTAATCCATAATCGTTGGCCACCAAACTTCAATTCATTATTAACAATCAAAAAAGAAATGCACTTATTTTTTTTTCCATTTAATGTTGTTACACTTCAGATATACTGTATGGCTCAATTGCTAACCGCACTGACGGCTCTCGATTGTGGCTTTTATGTTTCTACTCTTACCTCACGCTTTTCCTGAGGAGGCGGTAGTTGCTGACGTGATGACATAAAGGACTCTGCGGGGTTTAAAGGCTTAATGATGCTCCAGCGTTTCTCCAGCAGGCTCTGTGCAGCAGCTATTAAGCAGAGGAGCCCTCACTCTTTCTTGACTCTGCTGCGTCGCAGATTGGAGCTGCTCTCACACGTCATCTTTACAAAAACAAACTCAAAAGCCATGCTAATGTGCTGTTGGTGTGCCATGAATTTGAGGTTCTGGTTGAATAGCTGTAATTTGCTAATGGGAGATAATTATTCCTGCAGATTTCCATAGAGTGTAACATGTTGGACAGACTGTTTTTATAGAAATATTTGTTCATTTTGAGGACATTTTAATTATTTGAACTTAAGTTCTAAATGTTGTTATATTGGGTTACTGACACAGTAGTTTAAGCAAGAAAGCCCAGACCTCCCTCTCCCCAGACAGCTCCTGCAAACTCTACTTATTATACGTAATATTTTTATTTACACAATTAATAAATATATATATATTTTGGTATTGTTACATTTTCTAACCTAATTTATTTTTGATTTAAGTAGCCCAAACTGCCAACAATATCAATCTACTTTTTTAGATGAATTTTTGTTTACAGTGGATTAAAATTGGATTATGTTCAGCTTGTTCAAGTGTTTGTTGTTCTATTTCGCGTATCTTGTCCAAAAGTTGGCACACCCGCCGGGAATAAGTTACATAAATTAGGCACTTGGGTTTGTCATCCTTTCTCACATCCATGTCCTGGCCTGACAGCTAATGGTATTTCTAAATGACCGGTCGCTGACTCATAATTTAATTGTATAATCATTTCACACGTTCCACAACATAAAGCCTGCATTGTCACTGGCTATCTGAGAAAAAAGTAAGAATATTTTATTTAACCTTTACTTATCCAGGAAAGTCTTACTGAGATTACAAATCTATTTTGCAGGGAAGTCCTGGCCCTGTGTGTGTGAATTAGGGATGCTCATTTTGATTAATTTTCCCGACCGACAACCGCCGCTCCTTAATCGATTATTAACCGTTAACTGATAAGATTATAATATTGAATTGGCATTAACGGCTTAGTGTACAACGTCCTGGTCCCGTGACGTAAACACGCTACAAAAGAAAGCCTGCATTGTGCTTGCACCTCGTCATGCAAACCCCAACAATATATATACCAAATTAAAGCTTAAAGTCTCATCTTTCAGACGATATAAACCATTTTAACACGTTACAACCACACCGCGGACACCATCAGCTGCGACATTTTTTGTCATTTCTATTGATAATAAAAGCCATAAGTCCTTTCGAGACCGCGAATAAAGCTACTAAAATGCTAACAGGAAGTGTTAGCCTTCGACCGGGCGGGACCTGCATATGCACCAATGTCCGCACAGACATCTTCAGGCATGTGTCACGTGTGTGGTTGAGCGTGCCGACGCGCTCCGTGAGTTAATAAAAATAAGCTATATAGTAGGCTATTTTATTTTTAATCCATGCAGCAAACAAACAAACAAAAAAAAAAACTTAAAAAAAAAAACGTTTTAAACCGTTTAACTGATAGTATTAATCGGTCAAAATATTTACTTTAGGTTAACGGTTAAACGGTCAATATGAGCATCCCTAGTGTGAATATTGTATGTCTTTAGTGGTAGGAGAAACCGGAGCAATCCTACACAGACACAGAGAGAACATGCAAACTCGAAACAGAAAGGCCCTGCCCTGGTATTGAACCCAGGACCTTCTTGCTGTGAAGCAGGAGTGCTAACAACTATGCCACCGTGCCTGATGTGCCTTCACGTGAGTGGCACACGTGTAGAAGTAGTCTTAAATGGATGGCGGCTATGAAGTTGGATGTGTGCGTCTCTAAGGATTGTCTAGTGATGCTGATGCAGGATAGTGGTGTCAGCTCGAAGCGGTTAAATCCTGGTGAACTGTTTTCAGTCTAATATAGATTGCCTTCTTCGCTAACATCCTCCCACCGTCCTCTCTTCTCAGAGAATCGCTCTCACAAATTCTCTCATGATCGATCCCCCTCCCGTTCTTCTTGCTATCTCTCTGCACATCTCCTCCTCCCTCACACCATCTGACACTTTCCATTTATCTTCTCATATCTCTTTATTGCTCCCAGGCCGATTGCTTTTTTAGATTACTGGTCACCTTCACCCTGGACCCTGGACCGGGTCCTTAGTTACCAAAAGCCTCAGAGGAATTTAGGGGTGATAGTTGCAGGATAGGCACAGAGAGTTTCCCCTTCATTGGGGTCATTGTGCTGTGATGTCCCCATGCAGAAGACTGGCCCCTGCCCTGACCACATGCATGGAGGGGGGGATTAGAAGCAAGCAAGCAGGGGCTCGCAGTGTGCAGCTTTGATCAGCAGCGGCACGGACTAATACCAGACAACATCTGTAACTCTCAGCATTAAAGAGGCCCAAAAATTCATGATTAGGAAGCACAAGGCAGCTAGCGTACAGGACACATTGTGTCCTGGATGGGATCTTTTAAACAACAACACTGGTAGTGATTTGCTTTCCAAAGAGAAAATACATAGCTTTATCATGTCAACATACTGGGGGTAAAGATGCATTGTAATTGACTGTAAACGTGTGGCATCTGTCAAATATTTGTCTTGCACAAAAAAAGGCTATACACGTTGACTGTTTTGCAAATAGCTATGTGTGAAAGGAATTCAGAGATTATCAAGTTGTCCTCAAATCTTTGTTTGTGTCATCTGGACACTGCTAGATAAGATGTGTCTGTGTGGAGCTGAGCTTGTTTCTGTGGACTCTGCTCTAATAGAAGAGTCCAGCGGTGTTGATTTGAAATGGCATAGTTTAAAGTTTATTGCGTTTGAAAAATGCTGAAGTATGGCTCTGCAACTTCCTTATCGACCAGTGTGTCATTCTGGGGAAAGGCAAATGAAAGAACTCAAGTCACATGCCATTGCATACATAAAACAGCTGAGGCACTAAGCACTAGATGTATCTTCTGTTAGAAACTGGGAGCTGAAATTCCACGTCAAGACAGACGTATGCAGCCTGAAGTCTCAATCATTAACATAGCAATTTGCTTGTCATTTGCTGTTAGCTGTGCAGTTTGATAACTGCTCAAGTCCAGGAAAAAGACGAGCTGTTTCACAAGGAAGTAGCCTCTTACTCTCCATCACGTATGTGACTTCATATGTTATTGTGATTGTCTCTAGCACCTGTTTCTTTTCATTATCTCCAACAAATACAGTTGTTTGATGAACTCTCCCACAGCTTCTTTTGTTCCCTATTCCCCGGTCTCTTTGGTGAAAGCCCTTTCTCTTCAGATTTTCTCACTCTCCGTCTGTGTCTCACTGCCCTCTAGCACCCTCCTCCCACCTCAACTCTTTCTCTCCCTCGGTGCCACTCTGTTCACATGGCCCCTGCATGTGACATAGAGCCGAGCCAAAACACCCCGGATGCCCACTTCAGCCCTCCACTGTTCCCGACCTTGTTAAATTTTAAACAAAACAAAAGAAACGGAAGGGAAAGGAGGAGAGGGGGGCACAGGAGGAGAAATAAATGAGCAAAGTTAGCACGTGGGACCGGGGAATGTGCAACAACATCACAATCTCATTCATTCTCCTATCCTGCATCATCAGAGTGTGGCTCTTTAATACTGGCTTTGCTCCTGTTTGCTCTTTTCCCCTGGCTGTTAACCAGACTGATCTGCTCAGCTCAAATCTGGGTTCTGATTACTTTGCGCCATGTCCTTCTGTCAGGTTATAGGACTCTGTAACTACCCACTGTTTTTTAGGTACAACTTCCTTCTTACCGGCTGCTGCCAACATGAGACATTAAACAAACTTGCATGTATTTTTAATCCTTTATGCAACACGAGGCTAGCTGAACTTTAAAACCCCTTGTTTTCCTTTTTTTCCTGTATTGCCTGCTCATTACCTTGCTTTTTAGTTCTCTGTTCTCACAAACACGGCAGCCTTTAATATAGAAATGTCAGAATGTCTCTCACCATCCCCGTGGATCACTGCCTGACTTTGCAGAGCTACGAGAGTCCTTCATATCCTGCGATAATGAATGGCGTTGGAGGTTAAGTACAAACAATAACAACAATGTGCTTATCTGTTCTCTGCCCTTAGGAGGACTTGAAAGTGGTTCCACCGTCTTTCATCCTGGATTACCAGCTAATCATTTTATTACAAGGCCGTTGTAGTTGTATCATTGTTGCCGCACATTGCTATAAAAAGAGAATTTTCCCTGGCAGGATGATTGGTTTGTTTGGAGAATGATTTGGACAGACTGGTTTATTATCAGGACAGTTAAAATTATTTATCTGTGTGGCACATCCTATCTGTCATTTGCAGTGGCAAAATTTTTCTTCCTTCATATTCCCTTTTTATGGCCTGTCTTCCTGAATGTTCATCTCACCCATCATACACCGGTCATAATAGTACAATACGCAGCTTTGGTATTCTACTCTGCTATCTATTCTTGTATATTATCAATGATAAAACGCCCACTGAATAATCTGCCAGTTCTTGCCCAGCACACACGTAGTACACAATTAAATCTGTGAGCATCACAAGCTTACATGTCATCCCTTTTCAAATCAAAGACTAGGTTATGACGCAACATCGCCGCACTAACTATCAGAACATGTCACATCGTTTTATCATATTCCCTCAGAGATAATTCAAACGCAGGAAACAGAAAGGGAGATTTGGTCAAACAGACTCTCGCATAGTTTTGAACTTTGGTGTAAAGTTGCTGCTACTATCATGCGTCCTGGAAAACCTGGTGTTTTCTGTCTTGGAAATGACCTGGAAATTGTAGGTTGTATTTTAGCACCTCACGTTTTTCAAAATTGGTGTCCATTCTGTTCGAAACTCAACTCATTCTTACATAAACAAGCTACATTATACACTAACCCTTTTATATATATTTTTAATTTGAGTTTTGAACCTCGGAGGCTCCTGCCATCTGTCAGTGGAGTTTAAAGGGTACATTCAATGCAAAAAGACTTTTCATATCCTTTCAGCACATCGGGGTTTCTACTCGCAAGTGTGAAACAACAGCGGGATCTCTGTTATCAGCCAGTAATCAATCCAAGGAGGCGGGCTCTGTCCTCATGTCCTCCTAATCCGCCCATTGGACCCCTATTCACCAAAATTGTCATTCCGACAGGGCAATAAAATGGCAGTTACATCCATACATTTTCTGAATATTTTTCAAATAGCTGAATAGTTTTCAGATAGCATAAACGGACATATTAATCAAAAATTCACCCCCCCCAGAGTTGTCACGTAGTAAAAACTTAGCTCTAGAGACCGGAGCCATCTTTTGTACCAGGCTGAGTTTTACACCTGTAAAGTCACTATTGGTTTCTCCTTATATTTCCGCTTTTTGAGCCCGCCCTTTGATGGACGGCATTATATTGCTGTATTTCGCTGTAAAATCGCCGTATGGCGGAGTCCTTACACAAGGACCATTTAAGAGGTTCCATGGGAGAGGCTTTCAACATAAGAACAGAAAGAATGCTACTGTTGGTTAGGTTGTATGTAGACAGAACCAGTAATTTATATAAGGTTATAAGCTGATATTTAGACGTGAGGCGTGCCACTCCAGTGTTACTTTCTTAATATCTTACTGTTGCGTTTCACAAAACATGAAATAATACCAGTGAATAAACTAAAAATAAAGGACTAGGTTTTTAATATTTACAGAAACTGAGGCGTCAACACACTGCATGTAGGCTACAAGACTTAAGAAGTCTTGAATCCGGTGCACAAAACTCCTGGTGTACAGTTTATCTACTGCTCCTCTCAGCTCTGGAGACAGATTTCCCTCCTGCCCCGTTCTGAGCACCACAGTCCCTGGTAGAAAGATCGCTAATCATCCCAGCAGGTTTACTGTAAAGATACGAAAAGTACTGTGGAGACCAGCCAAAAGCTGCCCGACGCTGTGATGCTCTTCACGGGCACAGTTTGCTTTTGCTCTCGGTGTACGCACATGGACTCGTCTATGAGGGCAAACCGTGACTGTTGAATACATGTAAATGCACTAAATGTGTTTTTAGAGATTTGTTCTCACCCTGGCTTTCCCAGTCTCTTCCTTAAACTTTTCATATTCGCACTTAGACTCAAACGTATAATCCACAGCTGTATCGAGGCATATTCCAAACAAGAAGGTTTAAATCCCCGGAAAAACAAACTAGTTTTGTATGTGCAGCGCTACCTGTTAAAGACTAGACAATATTGACATGTTGGAGAGTAAATGGGGGCGGGACATGAAGTGCTCTGTTCAGTAAAAGGGCCAGCGCCCAAAACAGAGCCTTTCAGATGAGCACTTCAGAGAGGGTTTCCTGTATAACCTAAACCATGAGACATTTTGATTGAAACATGTAACTTCAATGCACTTCAAAGGGAGCACAAGTAACTGTGTTATTAATTGAAAAGAATGGCATTCAATGTCTCTTGCAGGCTATGGCTTCTCATAAACCCTGCATTTTTCAAAAAAAGTCAACTAAAACAATGTCTGTCGAAACTTAAATGACCTGAGAGATTCTGTCCCAAATTGTCATTAATATGTCTTGGAAAAACATTGACACATTTCTTTCACAACAATAAAGCCAAAATATATAGATTTTTTGTTTATAAACAATGAATGAATTCACAAACATTCAATCCTTCCACAAAATTAGCTGTTACTTTTCCAATTCTGCTTACTCTAGCTGATTTGTTCTAAGCTTAACATTTAATGAGTAAATTATACAGTCCTACACAAGTAAAAACAAATGGCCAAATGTCACAGCATAATATCCAAGCCAGTGCCGAGAGACAATAATGGACCTAATTATCTCTTGCAGCTTTGCTCTTCTGTGACCTTTAAATTTTTCATCTAAAAGATGTCCGCACAAGCCTGGTGGCCTGATCACAAAGAAATCTCTATGAAAGCTTCTATTATGCATTGCTCAAAATAACCAAAAACTCCTAAATATATATTTTTTAAACAAACAACTGTAGTTTGAATGCAGTTTAAACTCTAGTCGTTTATCCTCCAGTAAAAAAAATTGGGCTAACTTTAACCACGCAGTATTAATTGTTTAGTTTTGCGGTTTCCTTTTACTTTCTTTGGTTCAATAGGCCATGATTGTTTTTATCTTGTAGTGAAGCAAGAACTGTTTTTTACCTTCCTCCCCTAATTATTTGTGTGTTGATAACAGGAACATTCTGGACATTTTATCTCTTGATTATATCAGTTGGCAGTATTGTGCAAGAACATATTTCTTGAAACCTGGAGTTACCTGGAGCAGCGCTAAACTCTGAACCCTTATTATGTTTTATTTATTTATATATATATATATATATATCTCAGTATACAGCATATCTAATTCTTAGATATTTATATATACAAAATCACTGTACTTTGCTACTGTTCAACTTCCAGTGTGCACAGCTTTCTGGGAGAGGACTGTTGCTTCATCGTTTTCATTGAGGACAGTTTACATGGCAATGGAGCGGGTGACGCGTTGAAACAAAAACACCCCATGGCTGGATACAAAAGTTTGCATTTTTGTGGCTTGAGAGCACTGTCCAATAAATGGGCAGCTAAACCATAACAGAATATTTGCGTTTGGGTGAAATTGTTGTAAAATTAGCGTTGTTGTGTAAACGACCTCTAAAGAAATTCTTGTCACAATTGCTCATCACTTTATCTAGTGGTACAGAGTTGCAGACAGAACTTTTGGCCTCACACAGCTTGTCGTCATGACTATAATTTCTCAAAATGCAGAGCAATATAATAAAATAACCATATAGTCCTGTCTCAGAGGACATTGAGAATAGTGTGCAATGATTTCAAAATCTCCCTGCCACATTCTTGTCAGCGGCAGACATTATTAATGCAGTGATACAAATGAACAGGGCGATAAACAGGCGGGGAGCCCCTGCAAGCTAATTAATCACCGACACACAAACACGGCCGTAAACATGAATACATGGGCTTACATGTGCACACTCTCCACCACAGTCAGCCCAACTCCTTTCCGTGCAACACCCAGCCTTCTCTGGCGTTCCAATTAGTGTTCTCATCTCTTTAGCCTCGCTATCAGAAGGAGGTGTTGTCAGCCTACTTCTTTATCGCCGTTCTCCCTTCATCCCCAGTTCTCACATTTCACCCTCCCCTAATGCACTTTCTAGGGGGGGTTGAATGCCAGGTGGGTAAGTTTAAACCTCCTCACCAGGGAGGGGTTCATTGTTCTGGTGCTTACGATGACAATGCCTTATTCCGCTCCCTTTTTTTTCCCTTTTTAAGCCCTCCGACAATATAAAGTGCTGCGGTTCTAAGAAGGTTGGTGCTGCAGTTAGAGACAGGCCTGTGTTGTGTGCAGGTCATTAGCTGTGGTGAGTGACAGAATGCAGACTCTGAAGTCACTCCATGATGCAATTAATGGGTCCTGAACAATGGCTCAATATGTATATCAACAGACTCGGCGACATCTAATATGAAATGCTACTTTATCTAGTGTCATTTAGGCAAAAATGTATTCTCAATTTGGCAAAGAATACATTAACCTCCTTTATTAACTCTTATACTGGATCTGTTTCCAGTAAGTAGTAATGGCACTGGTGCCATGACTTCAAGTCAGGGCTGAAAACTAGCACCACCCACTGCTTTTCAAGAAATGAACTAATTTTTTCTTTTGCATTTTGATGAGCATCTGTTGATAACGCAATCATGGATTTAGTGTAAAAGCCAAATAACATAGCAGTGCTGTAGGCTCATTATAGTTTGAAGACAAATTAGACGTATCCTAGCCCAATAGCTTGCAGTATTCCTATTTGTCTGTTTTCCAATAAAAAAAAGAGGCTAGTCTAAGATGCCAAAACACATTTAAATTCTCCTCAAAAATGAAACATAAACAAGGTGACTACTACTTTCAACACAAAGCTGAAGTTGCACTGATCCGTGAAAAGTATGAGTCATTATGAAGTCATTGTTTACTCATTGCTCCATATGGCAAGCATTGTTGATTAAGCTACAGCTCCACGTATGTTAAAAAGGAGTTGCTGTCACAGATTGTTGTCGTCTTGGATCTGCTTTGATTGTTTTTTTTTACTACAGGCTGCGGAGCGTCTCTGTGTCATTGTGCATGTGGTTCCTGTGTGCCAGGCTGATTGTGTGTTCTGTGTTGGTGAGAGAGTTGGACGACTGAAGGCAAAATGCTGCATAATTCATGAGAGTGTGCCACCCTGTGCCTGGACTGCAGTGACCCATAGCTGTCAACAGCGTATCCTTGAGTATGATTGCGCAGTCAGTGCCGAGGTCACACTGCAGGGACTGCTGGCATGTGGAGGGTTATGGGTGGGGCCAGTGGGATGGGTGTCCAATTTGGGGCAGTAGAAAACTGCAGATGCAGAGGAGCAATGTAGGATGTTCTTTTTATGACCATTTCTGTCAGTAATTTTTGCAATACTATAGACAAGGTTAAGACAAGTTTAACATAAGGAATCCCTTATTGTAGGTTGTAGTTCAAGAGAGGGCAAGGGCTTCCTGCAAGTCTGAATGTCGTATCAAGAGGAAGACAATCATAAAGCACAATGCTTTAAACATCAAGCTAGCTCTAGCAAGCTCAATTTCCTAGAGCTACCTTAATGAAAAAATAAACTAATATACTAAAAAAACAACCTAAACATTTGGTCAATATTACTTTAACTAAAGATTATAGCCACTTTCACACATTCAGTGTGGACGTAATAGGGATTATTTCAACTGTGCTCTTTGTAGACTCACATGCAGATTAAGTGTGCAAAATAGTCGTGTTGTTAATGTTCATACATCTTGTGAATAGTTAGGTGGCTTTACTGAGGAGCGGGGAGAGGGAAGAGCTGGGGATGATGCTTAATTAGCTTGATGGAGCTAACTCAAAGCTAACAAACAAATGAACCGAGTCCTGGTCACGGTGATTATTGCACTAATATTGAAACGGCAATGTGAACATGTGAGGAACTTAACCAGTTTTAGGTTCAGAAAGATGTCCAAAATAGCCATATCACAAAATTTAAATTTAACAGGAAAAACTTTTCCTCTAACCCTGCGCTGCACACTGTTGTGGTTAATGCTGCTGTTAGCTCCAAAACATCTCCAATAATATCTGTGGTGACTGCAGATAATAAAGACACTAATAATCATCAGAGAAAGCAGCCATATTACCTCTGAAACGCTATGGTTTAGCAAAGTGGCAGGAGGAAACGGATCAACAGGAACAACCTGGTGTCTGCCGCGCAGAGACACCAGAATCAACAAAAATCAACAAATCAACATTTGTTGATTTTTGTAAATTGCTTGTCTTTTAACAAGGTTGTTTTTTAACAGTTGTTTGTGTACAGTGGAAATTATATTGGATAATTATGTTCTATGGAGACGGAGAGGGCTAAAATAAAAGAGTATCCAACCTAATCTGGTTTATTTGCACTTTGAGGGTAAAGCTGCTGCTTTGGTGGTGTTCAAATAATAATAATAATAATGATGGTGATAAAAAATACTAGTGCTTTTAGCGTACAGTACACTCATTTAGACATCTGTTTTAATAGAGGTTTTAATCCTTTGTCTGCGCTGCCGCTTTCCAGAGCGCCCTTCACAATGCACACTTCCTAATTTGTCCCACTGAGAGCAGAGACTACATTACCCATACACCCTTGAGTTTTACAAGTGAAAAGCGCACAACTCAACTCAACGTGGCCGGAGAGGGTGTGTGAAACGTGCGGGAACTGCATTCACATGCTCTGACTGTAATGAAAACACAAGAGAGACATTTACATTGTTTATATTGTTATAATGTTATGATTGAAGCTCTGGACATAACTTGTTTTTCTATAACAAACTAAAATAAATATTAATGCCCTGGCAGTGGCAAATATTTTGGTTTAATATTTAATTTGATTACATTAATGTTTAAGTTGAGATTTACAAGAAATA
This sequence comes from Perccottus glenii, assembly GCA_024416835.2. Lineage (NCBI taxonomy): Eukaryota > Metazoa > Chordata > Actinopteri > Gobiiformes > Odontobutidae > Perccottus > Perccottus glenii. The sequence goes on along the minus strand of CM044557.2, from coordinate 12,446,605 downwards.
TTTTAACTGCTACTATCCTTTAACTGCTGTAAAAAGCTCCTTATTTGTTTAAAGTGTTGTAGTGCAAACCAAATGTTATTGCACTTTTGTTCATATAGCAGTTCTTTCAAAATAAAAGTATGCAGTACACTAATTTTGAATTCATTATTAAATTTTGTGTAAAATGCGATTAATTGCGATTAATCACAGAACATTGTGCGATTAATCGCGATTAAACGCTGTAATCGTTGCCCAGCACTAAAAAATACATTATACATATATTACATTTTTAGGTCAGTAGCAAAACACAAATCAATTAAAATTGTAAATAGTCTTAAATAAAAAAACTACTTTTCACTATATGGTCCAGGAAGGATCGAGTGTGGTTGTGAAAGTTGGGGGGAATTTTCATACAATCAGGTCGAGTGGCTACGATTGGCGTACGGTGCTTTTTTTTTAACCACAACCACATCAGTAAAATTAAATCATGAAATGTAGTCTTTTCTTATTAAACACAAACATTGTATGCTATAAATCACATTTACAACATCAGAACAGCGGGCAGGTTTTAAAAATAAATGTAAGTAAATTATATGCTGCCAGTCTTTCCCCATTACTCCCTATTTCTTCTCAAAAATATTGTAAGCTTTTCATAACCAGTCTAATTTATTCAGAAGAAGCTTGGGAATATGTATTGGCAAAAGACATACAATTTAGTTAATAATAGGATTTTCCTGTCTTTCTGGTCATAACCTGTGTAACAGAGAGAGCTAGACAGAGACGCAATACATAACGGAGCAGCCTGGCTTTCCTGCCCCTTTAATATCACACAACAGTAACTCAGTTTACACATGTGTAGACTTGCTTTATTTTCTAAGTGGAACTGCAGCCAGCCATTTGTTTCTTACGCTTCCATGACCCGGTGGTAACTCATTATTTGCTGTCATCTTCCACACGGATGAACACCTTTTAGGATGCATTTATGTTCTATTTTCAACAGCTTTACAGAAACACTGTGACAGAAAATAGATGTCATAGGTGTTGAAAAAAGTGGTATGATTATTTTTTTGTTGTGTGTTTTGCGTTGAAACTATTTTGTGTTGTGTTGTAATTTAACTTTTGCTCATTAAGGAAATGTCCAGCCTTTTAGACACTGCTGTATAAATCTATTCAAGGTTTTCTTTTCTAATGATTTGCTCTCTAAATTTATAGTATATTACTGTTTCTGACAGTGTAATTACATAAAATAACTTAGCTTTTAAAAGATTGAGTTTTTTAAGGAACTCTGTTTGGGTGCTACTTTTTGTTTTTATTTATAATGTGATTTTTTTTTTTTTTTTTAGAGCAGACAAGTTCAAACATAAATGGCATAAAAGGCCCAGCTCAGCATTATGGGAAATTGATGATATATTGGGTGTAGTGTATGCACCAAAACAAAATGGCAAGTGTAGAAGATGCTGTTTTATTCATAGTGATTTTTCTTTTTTACATTCAGCGTGGAGGTGGATAGACTAGCAGGACAGAGCATCTTCAATTAATTTCTGAGAAGAAGTTTGCTAATGGACATTGAAGCAGTCCGTCACTATGTATTGATTTAACTGGATCGTCCAGTTCATTGTTAACCGCCTAGTCTCTCATTAACACAGTAAATGTAATCAGCCATCAGAGTGCTTTTTATAATTTAGTAAATGACAGTAATTAGCCTTCCATGCCATGGTTCATATAATTATGGGATTTGTAGTTTTGTCGGCCCAAGAGGGTAGAGTTTCGGGGGGTTGAGCAGTTTTAAAGATGATGTTTACAGCAGAAAGATCAACTCACTTAGCCTTACAATACTATTCCCTAGTGAGTGTTTTTGCTTTTTTCTGTTTGAGGTGACAAGATACGCCTAAAGCCACCCCCTTCTTACTTTATCACATTGTTATGTATACATGCAGTACAATTAGCGTGTTTCCAACCTGTTTATTTTGCTTGTTCTTCATGTTCCATTTGTCCTGCCAGCATTCACCATACCATGCAAATACTCATCATCTCTTTGCCTTTCTTTATTTATTTATTTTCTTCACACTTATTCTCCTACAAACATTTTAAATAATTCAAATGCACATGCAGCCTTGGACTCATGCTGATTTACAGCCCTGCATTCAATTAAACTGCACTAGGACCATGCTCACTAAATGTATGCATGAGCCAACACTTCGGCGTCCACTACAAGATTAGCGCTTGCTCAAGAAAACAATTAGTGTGTGTGTGCAGCTGATCGGTGTGCTCGTATTTTCCAACAACGCATTTTGTAATGCGCACATACACACTCTCATTACATAACAGCACCAAGAGTAGAGTTGTGAGAAGAGAAGAGGGGGAGCAGGGGAAGCACACATGTAAGTACGTCAGCATCCAGCCCCTCACTGACAGCGGGAATCACTGGGGGAAATCTTCCCTTTCCCACACCTGGGTGCCATTGCACACCTCGGAAAGCATCCCTAATAGAGTTCCATCCGGTGTCTGCAGCATCTGCTTCTATTTTTGTCATTTATTGATTGAAATACTTGAGGCTGGACAGTGTTGTTCAGTGGGGAAGCCTTGATATTAAAACTGGTAAAGACAGAAACATTCTATGCAGATATAATACAAAACAGCATCTCTATATTAATGAACAAAAAACCAGGAGTAATTATTTTCTTGTGTAAATCAACCCTAAATTGTTCAGTGTTAAGAGTTTGGTTGTTCACAAACAATTAACTTGTAGTAATACATTTTGTTGCATTTTGCATTTGTTGTATTTTTATCTATAGATGTATTGTAACACTCAAAATCACAAGATAAGTCAGGCTGCACTATATCAGGAAAACAGATCAGATAGTATTGCAATGCTAAGAAAGGCAATGTTAGTTGTCTTTAATACCACTTTTTTTTGGTACCACAATTATAAATTTAGCTTCACAGTTTAGCCAATAAAATCTTGCATTAAATAAGATTAATCAAATAATGTTTTGGCAACTGCCTTGAGTTGAACACATTGATGATTTGTATATTTGTCATATTCATATATACTTTTATGTTTTACCTTTTTAAGACATTGCCCCTCTATAAATCAGATTGATCATCTCACTGTCGTCTTGCAGTTACTGTGCATCAACAATTAAATGCTTTTCAACAGACCTTCAGAAATAATGGGATTATTGTAAGTTTTTTATCTATAAAATTAAAGATCACTTAGAAAACAAATCTATTTGTGGGGACTATATACTTTTCAATATTTATTTCCTTGTGTTGTATTTCTTCATGGTGTCATATGACTTCATTATGATAATTCAGCTTCACAGAAAACCTCAGTCCTTCATCAGATCATCCCCCTGGCTGGCCGCATGGCTACACTGCCCCCACAGGCTGTGACTGGTAATACGCTGACCTGATAAATGGACTTGTTACAATGGCTTTAGCAGGAGGCTGTTTAGTTCCTTTCTCCCCGGGGGGCAGAGGGTAATAATGGTTTGATGGGCAAGATATTACAGGCTGTGACCTCATTTGGATTCACGGTCTGTTTCTACAGACGAGCAGTTGTTGTGCTGCGTCAGCATTTCCATGAATGTGTGTGCGCGCTTGTGTCCGATTGCATCATTCCTGGTTTTGTGCATAAAACAAATTAACTATAAGTATTCCGGGACATCCATCAAAGTATTAATTATCAGTGTTGGCCTCTCTCTGGAGAAGGAAGGGACAGCTCATGGTCACCAGGGCCACAGCAATAGATATACCGTATTTTTCGCACCATAAGACGCACCTGGTTTTTAGAGGAGAAAAATAGGAAAAAAAATATTCTGAACCAAATAGTGTAATAAAATATTTAATAAAGTATAACAGAATAATATTTGAATTATATGACTGGAGTGAAGGGCATGCGCACTGCTGTGTACTGTAACACCGCCTACTACATGCTATCCTCCAATAGCATACGGCGGTGACACAGTACAGCAGCATTGCGCCTTCCTGCCAGTGTTGGGAAAGTTCACTTTCTACAAGAACTAGTTCAAAGTTCAATTCACAAATTTTAAAATGAATTAGTTCAGTTCATAGTTCAAACTTCAAAATTTTGAACTAAGTTCACATTTCCAAAAATGAACTAGTTCATAGTTTTTCACCATATGTTGCTGCGAGCTATTATTTTTCAAAATGAAATAAACAATTTTAAAATGAATTAGTTCAGTTCATAGTTCAAACTTCAAAATTTTGAACTAAGTTCACATTCAAAAATGAACTAGTTCATAGTTTTTATGACATCATAAAATTATTTTAAATGATCATACGCCTTGCTACATGCTGCTGTCGCCTCCATGCTTTTTATTTTTTATTTTTTGATGGCGCGTCACGCATGCAGCGGACGGCGGTGCGACACATGTGGTTGGTGTTCCCAGATTTGGTGTTTTTCCGCTACATATTAAGACCCGCTTATGTGTGTTTTTGCCGTGTTTTCGCCTGGAAGGCTCTATAGAAATCTGGCACCCTATTGAACGGTTAACCTGAGAGAGCGTGCGTTCACAGACACCAGAATGAACGAGTTCACAGTAACGTTCATCAGGCAATAATACAGCACGTTCAGTTCACGTTCGTCCAAAGTATGAACAAGTTCATGAACTATCGTTCAATGAATGCGTTCAGGCACAACACTGCTTCCTGCACACATCGGCTTCCGTAAGGAAGGTGAGAGAGGACCCGCTGCCGCTCTGCCACTACGGTAAGGCAAGGCGACACGGGGGGAGGGGGGGCCTGTTGCAGAGCGGCAGCCTGCGGACCATAAAAAAGTGCCTGCGGACCATAAGACGCAGGCACTTTTTCTCCCACTATTTGGTGAAGAAAAAGTGCGTCTTATGGTGCGAAAAATACGGTATTCTTTCCCTCCAGGAGTCTCTCTCTGCAATATCACCTACAGAGCAGAAGTAGTATAGCCTTAGCTGAAAGATGTTGAGCATTTGACAGAAAACACAAGCAGAAAGTGTCACTTGGCTCCTCCTAAGAGTCAATCCTGTCACTTGATAATACCTTTCTGCTCCATATTTAATTAATTCAGTCTGTTTTTAATCCACCCACACATTTTTTTTTTCTAAGGAAAATATACACATCCCCAAACGTAGCTAATCTAAATTGCAAATCACTTTAATCAAGTTTAATTGTTTTAATAATTAATAAGATAGTAAAAGCAAGCTGCCACATGGATAATTAGATAATCTAACTAATCAGCAGCTTGTGGCTCTGTCCAAGCACCTCATTTGTTTTTCTGTTGTTCTTCTAGACTTATAATTAGATCAATTATAACACACAATTAGCTTTTAATTAAGGGCAAAGGAGTGCATGCACTTGATGAGACAGTAGAATGCAAAAATAGTATTAGAACAGAACAGAAAGAAGAAATGGAATATTGTATTGTCAGAATTTGTTGCAATCTGTCCAATCAATCTTAACAGCTTCAGTATCTGTTAAACCTACAGTCTTCAAAAGTGTGGCGTATTAAAAAGGTCACACAGTGTGAATTGATATTGTCTGACACATTTGAGGCCATTATGGAAATCGGTTTTGCCATTATTGGTCAGAGACAGGAAGTGTGGGAGACGCGAGGGAGTGGAGAGAGATGAACCCTTGCTGCTCTGGGTCACAACCTCTGTGGAAAGAGCTACAGAGGATACCACATAAAAAATCATATGTGACACGGAACATACCATTTTCTGCTAATAATGAAAAAAATACAATTTGCAACATCTATCTATAACGTCAGTATAGATTTATATAATAGTTTTAATGTATAATCAGAACAGTTTTTGAAGCACACAAATGTACCATACTTGCTTATGTTGTTCTACTCGCTGTGTGTCACCAATAGCTTTATGTAACCTTGCCAGAATGCTGCTGTTTTTACAGTTTATGAATGAAATGTAAACACCTCCACATCCGGGTTCAAATGTTTGCGTTGTGTGGAGCGTGAATGACGTGCATGCATGGCCAAAGCACAACAGAACATGTTGTTATTCATGTTATTTTGGGCGTTGCCATGTAAACGGCGTCTAAAGCCCTGTATTTGTAAGTGGAATTTTCAACAAAGGTATCAAATTGCGCTACAATTTTAATTGATTCAGACAATGATACCTTACAATATGATTTGAATTTAATTCAATTCAGGGCCTGCATGTGAAAATATTGAAAGCTAATTTAGATGTGGCTAAGGCAAGTGTTAACAAATTAGGATGTTAAATCATTTTTTGCTATTGTTTTTTTGCTCATTTCAAACACACGCTTCTTTAAATATTCCTTTAGCTTGTACAAAGTGGACAGCTTAACACATTTCACATATCAACACTTTTTCAGACCTCTGAGGAGAGGTGAGCCAATGTTTCTGTGAAGACTTGGGAACTTTTATAGAGGAGGACATTTTTTAGGATTAGGACGCTACTAATTAAACATCAGTCATTGTGAAGCTGTGAAAGCGGCCTTGATCTGTCCCTTTCTTCAGATTTTAATAGTGCTGAATCAAAAATGGTCTGGAAAGGTGCAGAGTCAGAAGAGAACCGCCTGTTACCCGGGAGGGCCTTTAGCACCTCTAGGCGAGCCTCGTGAACCGCTGCCGGAGCAGACACTCTGCTTACCATGATCTGTCATTTTTCATCTGATAATCACCTCAGCTCATCCGGAAAGCAAAAAAAAAAAAGATAGCAAGGAGAGGCGGTAAAATGAGTACATGACTGATTTCTGAGTAGATAAAGCATTTCCTTTTAATTATTTGCGTCACACTTTCTGGTTGGCATGTGCAGCGTGTATGTGTTTGTGGCAGGATCTTTTATAACAGAAGGCCAGTGTTGCTATTTATGTTGTAACAGCTGGCTTTGCTTCGTCCGGCATTCTCTCTCTGTCACTTCTTCTCATTGTCTTTTGATAAGCTAATTTCTTCAGCGTGGACACAATTATTTGATTAGAAGTGTTAAACTTCATTATTAGTTCATCCAAGGTTTAAAATTCAAATCCAAAAAGAGATGCCTGGTGTGTGGCTGACAGAAAACCTCCAACTTCCTTTTCCAGAATCCTTTCAATCCAATTGGTCAAAACAAATGGGATGTGATGTTGGACAAAACTAAAGACCACATGCTTGAGGGACAGGAACAACTCTCACTGAAAATCAACTGCAACCATGATTTATTCAGGATTCTGGTCTAATAATACATCACTGGTAAACACGCAAACAGGCTTATTTACTGAGGTCAGAAAATAGATGGTTGCGAAGAGGATGCACCTGGACACCCAAGCTATTGATTGATTCCAGGGATAACAGCGATGATGATTTCAATATACTGTACAGTATATTGACTAATAGAACACTGACAAAGAGAGAACAGTTAAAGCCCTGAAGAAGACACATAGACTATAGGAGGCTTAGAATCATGTATTAGCCCATGTCTTGCCAACCAGTACATCACATCTGTCACCGCTGATAGACTCAGAAGAATACACATGCACAGCCTCACTGTGACTTATGTGGGTCATTGTTGCCCTGCGGTACTTGCCATGTCTAGTCTTGTAGTCGAGCTGCGTTGATGTCAGCTTGCATTTACAATTGCAGAGCAATTAAACCAAAAGACATTATTACTCGGAAGATCCCAAATAAAGAGGCATCGATCCTCTAAATGGTAGATAGATGGAGAGAGGTCAGCCCTAAGCGCCCGATCAGTAACAATGATGGATAACATTGGCACTGGGGCTCACAGGAGGCTGTTTTGTCAATAAGACGCTGCACACAGCAGCAGGAATCCTTAGTAACCACAAGGTGTTTCTTTTTGTCTCTGAGGACCCTCCATAAATTCTAATCAGTATCCTCGCTGCGCTGTCTGCTCTCAGGAGCAGCTGTTGCACATCTGCAGGCGCACTCTCAGCTCAGTGATGTATGCTTCACAGGCCCTGAGTCGTGAATAAAAGTGAAAACTTAAAGATGTTTTAGAGTTACACTTGCCATTGTTAACAGTGTTTTTATTCATCACTAACTTTATATTACAATCATGTTTCCTGCATACATGCAATAGGTGTATCAGAAAAGTAATAAAAAATCTGTTTTGTATCTTAAATTAACCTACACAGTCCTCTAGTTAATTTAAACTATAAATCAACTTGCTTATTATCTGGATATGATTTTGGAGAGTGTAAATCTAAACATAGTTGCACAGGTATTGCAGCATGCAGATGGGAAGCTGTATTTTCCTAATCTGTAAGACCCGGAAGGAAGCCATCTCCCACATACAGTAGCTCTAGGAATAGACCGGTGACTTCTCCTCACACCCACCTCTCCGGGCCTTTCTATTTTACTGTTCTAAACCCGCCTCATAGATTTTGGGATGACCATCATGGCTGACATCATTGCTGCTCAAAATATTATCTGTGTAGGTGTCCTCTTGCCCCATACAGCTAGATTATTAAAGCATGGTGTATCTCATACTGTAAGAGATTCTGCCTCGTGTTACCCACTCGATAAACAGGATACCCACGTGGGAGTTCCACCCATGTCCTTGCTCGCCCCACTTTAGTTTCCCATGGCTAGACTGATTGATGACCCCCCCCTCCATCCTGTCATTCTTTCTCCAGTTTGAGATCCTTATTAAAAACAGCATTCGCACACGCAGCAGTTGCTATTTAAACCTCTTATCTCAAAAATAACCCTCCTCTCATTGGAAAGGCCTCGGCCTTTCAACGTTCTGGGGAAACAATTAGATGGATGATCATATGGAGATGGTTAATCACTGTCAGCGTATGTGTATGAATGTCGGAAAGAAGACAAAAAAAAAATACAGGAGTGTGCTTTTGCTGCTTGTGCGGATGAGAGCAGGTTTCAACAAAGGCCTAAAAATAGTAGGAATAGGCCCATGTGACATATTGAGGCTAAAAGCTTGTGAATAATTTGTCTAATGCAACACATACCCCCTCCCTGAGTGCGCTCATGAGAATATGCTCTTGCTGCTCACCTCTGCTGGAGAAGTCAGGACAGTGTAACAACTCATATTGTATGTGTGTTAATTATTTAAGGAGTGAACCAATAGCATTTGTGCATTTACAGATTCCTAATGAATTGAGGAAAAAAGATCATTCATGGCTAGGTTTCTAAGAAAGTTTATTCAAATGCTCAAGCCAATATTTAGTCTTACCTGGATTTTTTTTTCTATTTCTTTATTATTCCTTTCTCTGTTTTCTTTTTCAAGAAAACTTGGGTCTTGTGTTTGACTTGTCTTTTCTTTGTCACTGGCCTGGAAATTAAAATAAAGAGGACACCTGTTGTGGGTTACATTTGATTCAACGCAAATTTTACAACATTTTTATTGCACCAGTTCACAACAAAAGTCATCTCAAACTCTGCAGCGAGAAAGCACTTGCCAACAGCAAAGAGGGTAAAAATAACTGTGCTGTGCAGACCCAGGCTCAAGGCTAGGACCCGTCTCAAGACCAGTTGGGGTTAGGGGACAGTGGAGAGACAATATGCAATTGTGACATTTTGAAATTAACATCAGTTATTCAAGAGCAGTTTTTCATTCTGGGAATAAATAAACTCAATGAGTGTTTGAGAGAGAGTGTGTGTTCTTCTGCTTAATTTGTGACAGAATTAATGCTTAATTGTGTATATAACACTTTTTCAGCACACAAGCTACTTATAAAATGACCAAGTCAAAATGATCTACCCACTACAAAAATGCAAAACATATATTTATTTACAAATATATTAAGGATTCTTTATATGTACAATGTATGTTGATGAACCTTGCAAACCATAATACTGCACAACACAACATAATTAATATTATTATTAATTATAGCCTATATTTTTTGATGACTCCCCTCATCCCCTGAGGTAACAACAACTATATTGAAGGGGTTTTATACCTTACCTTAAAAAAAAATTAATCCTTTTATTAGTTTGTGGATTTGCTTGAGATAGAAAGAGCTACTGAACATAAATAAAATGTGCAAAAGGGTATTGATTTTTTTTTAACAAAACGTACATAAAATAAATTATAAAACATAACATAACCATAGAACAGTAGCTGGGGTGTCAGCCAGCGAGTCATCTGATTCTGACCTTGTTCTTTTAGTGCTCAGAGTCTGAAGCCAGGAGAACATATTTCCCTTTCTTAAGTTTAAGAGAAAAAAAACGAGGTTTTAAAAGTTGGAGGTAAGTCGCTAAAGCGTTAGTTTTGCTGCACTTAGCGCTTTTTATGTCATGCGATCCACCAAAACTACCTCGCGATCGACCGGTAGATGGCAATCAACGTATTGAGCACCCCTGATCTAGTGGAACCAAGCGATATAATAGCATTTGTTTTTCTTTTTATCTCTTTAAAGGAGCTTATTAATGTATTTGGCATACATGCCAACCTTCATAATTGAATTTAAAATTATAACTGTATATCTTTAATGTACAAATAATATTCTTACCTACACTGAAGCCTTGTGTACTCACTCATACATACATTGAAACAAATTCCGGGCTATTTAAAAGCATTTCCTGTGGAGTGGTTGGTAATTATTACCCTTTAAAGGAAAGAAAAAACCTGTGTTTTCATTTGCCCGCTGTACACTCCTTATTTCAGAAGAGAGGTGTGGAAGAAACCTTTAGAAGGTGTGGAAATGAACTGCAGGAAAGAGAGTAATCAAGCTACTGGTGACAGTTTTTGAGACATATTGTGTTGTATTGTATGCCCTCTTGTTCTGTATGCCCGACACAGCTGTCACAGCGCAGTATGACTTCAGATCAACAATAGTGTGTAATGTTACACATTCAGCAAATAGACCTTTTGCAAAAGGGCTATTGATTCATTGTGCCATGAAACAGAAGATTAGCTGGTAGCAGAGAGAAAAGTTCAGGGCTTGTTTAAAAATAGACCATAGTTTGAAAAAAATACAAAAAATATGCACATTTATCATTTGGTGCATATTAAACGCTTAACTGCAAACTGTTTGTCTTCATATTTAATCTGCATGCCATGTTAAAGACACCTGCTTATGTTGCCATTGTATTCAGCACTTGCATGAGTCCTAAATCATTTAAAGCCAAAAAATTGTTGACATTCTTGCTCTACTGACCTTTCTGTCACCCATTTTGTGAAATATGTGAAGAAACTGCAAAACTTTATCTATCAGTCTGTTACAATTTCATATTGAGACACTGGAAAACAATCAAGCTAATCTTACTCTGAATGAAGACAAATATTTCAAAGCTCTAGATTATAGTGGAGAAATCAAAAGCAAATTGCAACGGGACAGACTGAAGATGAACAACCAGGGGGAGAACAACGCATGCCAGCTCCGGGAGGTTTTTGCGGAGGTGGAGGCAGACAGAAAGCAGGTGGATGTTTTAGACAGAACGATAAGACAGCCTGGCTGACAGAACACCTGATAAGCAGCCTGACTGTCAGGTTTGGCAGGCTAGCAGTGAAGCAAAAGAAGCGGGCTGGGAGGCGAAGCAGTCAGGCAGATGGGTTAAACAAAATACAAGTAGTGCGGAAATTGTAAGTGCATTATTTAAGAGGGGCACCTGCTATTAACATTCAGACTCTGAAACCAAGACAGACTGAGAGACTATTCAATCTATTTGTGAAGTGGGGCATGGATAGTATATAGACAACTTACTGATCATATTTAACCATAGCCATATGTATGGCTTATTGTTTGTGTTACTTACAGCTCTTCAAAGCCAGCAAACATTACTGACACACATCTGCTTGTCTTTTTTTGAGAGAAATATGTGGCCATTATTTGGAAAAAACAAAAAAACTGTTGTGTCATTGGGATAAGGAAATATCTACAATAGTAGGCCAAAATAAATATTTGTTCCAAGGTAGCTGTGTAGTACAGTAAGCTAAAAGTGTGTGTATATACCTTAACTGACTGGAGATTTCTAGGACAAAATATAAAAAAAATGTAAATCTTGAGGCATTTACAGGATTACTTTGTGTCTGTTCTACTACATAGCGCTCTGATTGAGGTTGTTTTTTCACAATAAATATGTCTCACAGTTCTCTCACACTAATTTTGGCAGCATTAATTTTTTGCAGTTTTGGTCACTACCTCTGTGTCTTTTCCTTTCTCTCATCACAGGAAAGCCCCAGACAGTCGAAAGCTCGGAGCGCATCCAACTGTCTGGCACATATAACGTCCGCAAAGGGAAGCTCCAGCTACCGGTCAACCGCTGGACCAGACGACAGGTCATCCTGTGTGGCACATGTCTCATCGTCTCCTCTGTGAAGGAGAGCCAGACGGGAAAAATGCACATCCTGCCACTCATCGGAGGAAAGGTACATCTGAGTCACACACCGCACCAGGGCTGGAGTTGAATCCCAAAATGCTTTTCTTATTTTTTTATGGCGGTTTTGTATTTTATGGTTTGAATCATAAAGCTCTAATGCCACCACATATCTACCTGATAAAGTCACTCTTATCACCTTCTCCAAACGCCCTGAACAGTGAAATGTGCCCTTGATGAACTGTTTGTCCTTGCATGCAACATTCACCAAGGCTTTGTGCTTTGTTCATTTCAGCCCATGGTGAACCTGAAATAGTGCCAGCCAGGATTTTAGCATTCATCAGGGAGAGTGTTTTTTTTTTTAAGGCATGGCAAACTGTAATATTCAATAAAATTTAACCCACCTCTCTAAAATTCCATTTTGTACCTGTTCTACAATTGAATGTGAGTGTTGAAAAATGACCTTTACCTGTTTATTGCTTTATGGATTTTTCTATCTGCAAGGCCTCGGGATTATCTCTAAGGGCTTTTGTTGAAAGCCCTTTCTTTTATTTGCCTCCCACAATTGACACTCCACATCCTGCCACACCCAGATTTTTTATTCACAGAACATGACCTCCAATGAACTCTTTATCCGTGTAGTGCCTTTTCATGTGCTCCAGTGTTTTATTTGAACACTGTAACTAGTCAGCCATTCATTCACCAAGTTCTTGTGCTTGGGTGTGTGCAATCCTGCGTGTTGAAAAAGTTTTTCCACATAAATTTGTTTCTTGCCGTGTCACGCACACGTGTCATTATATCCTTAAGCAAGCTTTAAGTTTTTTTCATTCTTCTGGTTGACTGGCTACGTATGCCCTGCAGCTACTATTCAGACATCCATGTGTTAACTTTTTCCTTTCCGTTTCTGAATAAACGTTTCTTCAGAACAGGGTCAGAGATGTCATAAGTCATGCTCTAATGTCACCATTGTGTTTTTCTGTGATTGTAGGTGGAGGAAGTAAAGAAGCACAGTCACTGCTTGGCTTTCAGTTCGGCAGGCCCTCAGAGTCAAACCTACTACGTTAGTTTTGACAGCTTCACGGAGCACCTGCGCTGGCACCGTCACGCTGCCAAGGTATTGTGTGTGCTTGTGTGCGAGATTAGAGCCTAGAATCAAAGTAGGCATATGCTCCCCTGTGCTACGAGTCAGCTGCATTGTATATATCAAAACATGCATAACTGCAAATTGCAACTGGAAAAAAATATGCCACTAATTGTAGTTCCGCTGCTCGTATTTGCTGAGTGGACGGAAAAAAGCACCGCTGTTCACTTTGCTGTTAAAATGCCAAACAACAAAGACTTGTGGCCCTCTCTCAAGTAGGTCATAGCCAGAAAACCTCTTTTCTAAATATTAACAGGGACACGTATGTCACCCGCACCCAGAGGGCCTCTCAGAATAGAAGCCTGTGTAGAAGCAGCACGTGCCCCAGTGAAGCCTACAGTCACACACTGACACTGTCGTTTTTGTGTCGCAACATGAGATAGACCTTTTTACTGTTTCAGCTTTATTAGGGTTCCTGTGCTTTGCAGTTTTCAGGTTTTAATATAAATGGAAAGAAACAAGAGTATAAAACAATGTATCCAATAAATTGATCATATTAGAGTTTTCTTCATTAGCATTTCCCTGCTCATTTGCTTGTTTTTTATCATTAAAATAAACATTTTAACATGATAATGAACTTGCAACTCTGAAAACGCATGTAATATTTGATCATTAGGTTATAGACTACATTAACACTGGTTACAATAGAGCCACAAGCTTTTTCATTTGATTCCAAATCACTATTTTGACATAGCAGATGGAATCCCATAAGATTATTGCAGTTAAAGAAGATTGTACATGATATTGTAATAACACCATATGTGCGTTATATGTAGCCTTTTTTAACTAGTTTTTCTATACTGTTGTTGTTTTCTCAGATTTCAAATATAGACTAAAATAAATATTTTGATATAGTAACTCTGATACATGCGCTCTTCACACCTGTCCCTATATTGCACACTGTAAAGTACATATGTGATACACCAATCCTGTGTGACTTTCCTTTGACTCTGTAATCCCTAAGAAGATTGGTCATTACATGACATCTGACCCTTTAGCGGCAGGCTACATACAAAACCAGTTAAGTCCCCCGTGCTGGAGATAATCTTGTTTAAATCCACGTTCTCTTTGTCTTTCTCTGTCACCTCACCACTTGTCTCATTTTCCCTCATCCTCTGTCCTTCATTTAGATGGTGTCCCAGAGGATCAATTCCGTCGATCTGTCCTGCTGCAGCTTGGAACAACTTCCCCCAAATCTTTTCTATAGCCACGACCTGACGCACCTCAACCTTAAACACAACTTTCTGCCTTCTGACCAGCGTCTCCAGCAGCTGCAGAGGTATGCTGCGCTCAAAGACATGATTCCCAAACATCCTAGAAAAGCTGTAATAGTAGATACAGTTCTGAGAAAAGGTCCCACATTTTTTTAATTTGAGCATTATATTTCTCACCCTTCCTCAAAATTGTATCATGAAAGTAAGCACATGTCCCTTCAATAGAATAAACAGCATAGTATGTATACACTGTGTGCACAATTATTAGGCAAGTTGTATTTTTGAGGATTAATTTTGTTATTGTACAACTACAGTGCTCTTGGTCAATCCCAAATGTTAACAAACCATCAAACCTGAACATTTAAGTAGTAAAAGTGAAGTTTTGGCTTTCTTAAGAGAATATCTACATCAGGGGTGCTCACACTTTTTCAGCACACGAGCTACTTATAAAATGACCAAGTCAAAATGATCTGCCCACTACAAAAATGCAAAACATATATTTATTTACAAATATATTAAGGATTCTTTATATGTACAATGTATGTTGATGAACCTTGCAAACCATAATACTGCACAACACAACATAATTAACTATGTACAGTGCTTTAAGTGGACCAAAATACAGCAGTCAACAGACGACCTTAAAAAAATCCTTTTATTAGTTTGTGGATTTGTGCAAAAGGGTATTGAAATTTTTTTAACAAAACGTACATAAAATAAATGACAAAACATAGCCAGTGAGTCATCTGATTCTGACCGTGTTCTTTTAGTGCTCAGAGTCTGAAGCCAGGAGAACATATTAACTGTTGTTCACTGTATTTGTATTTTTACTGAGCCGAGTGTGCGCGTTTCACACACCCTCTCCAGCCACGTTGAGTTGTTGACACTGACAGCGGCAAAAGCAAAGCATGCGCTTCTTACTTGTAAAACTCAAGGGTGTATGGGTAATGTAGTCCCTGCTCTCGGTGGGACGAATTTGGAAGCGTGCATTGTGAAGGGCGCTCTGGAAAGCGGCAGCGCAAGCAAAGGATTAAAACCTCTATTAAAACAGATGTCCGGTACGCTAAAAGCACGTTCTGGGCCGCAGGAGAAGTGAGTGCGGAGTGTCGCTGCGTGCCCGCCCATAAAGCACTGACTATGTACAATTTTGTCATTACCTGACTTTACTCTGATGACTTGCACTGAATTGAATCAGCCAGAGATGCATGGTCCGGACAGTAGCTGCTGACAGATGAGGCAAACACACTTTAAAAACGTCATTGTAAAAAAAGTCCTCCTCTTATTCCGTATGAAAGCAATAAGTTTTCGTCTGCTTAATTGGTCCAGCTCAATAACTCATTTTTATACCCTTTCTTAATCAAGAGATTGGATGGATGATTGGCTATTTTTTTTCTTTCTTTATGTCTTGCGATCTACCAAATCGATCGACCGTATTGAGCACCCCTGATCTACATGTACACCATTATTAGGCTATTAGTGTGCAGAATTATTATGCAACTAAATGAAAAACAAAGATTTTCCCATCTCACTTGTTTAATAAACAAACTAAAATTTTACAAATAAACATATTTGAATAAACATACATATATTTATTCGATAATAAAAATAAAAAAACTCAGTGACCAATATAGCCACCCTTCTTCTTCTTCCATTCACGGAGTCAGTTTCTTGATCTGGTCAGAATCAACTTTTTGTGCAGCTGCAACCACAGCCTCCCAGACACTGTTCAGAGAGGTGTACTGTACCTTTACTGTAAATTTCCTGCTTAAGGAGGGCCCAAAAGTTCTCAATAGGGTTTAAGTCAGGTGAAGAAGGGGGGCATGTCATTAGTTTTTCATCTTTAAGGCCTTTACTGGCCAGCCACACAGTGGAGAACTTTGATGCATGTGATGGAGCGTTGTCTTGCATAAAAATCCAAGTCTTCCTGTACCACTGCTTGAAGAAAGTGTCTTCTAAAAATTGGCAGTAGGTCTGACAGTTGATTTTGAGTCCATTTCTCAACCCAAAAGGTCCAACTATCTCATCTTTAATAATACCTGCCCATACCAGTACCCCACCTCCACCTTGCTGGCGTCTGAGTCAAAGGTTGCAACCATGGAATATGGCAGCACTGGAGGATAATGGGTTCCTGGTAGCTTCACGTTTAAATCTTTGCAAATCTTTGGCGGTTAATTTGCGTCTCTTCTTCTCTACACGTTTCTTGCAACCCTGTTGACTATTTACTACAAACCGTTTGATGAAGAGTGCTGCATCCCTGTGAAAGACGTTTTATACAATTTATGACTTTTTAGAGTCAGTTAAATGTCTTTTTTGGCCCATTTTTCCTGAGGAGAAGAATCTGCCTAATAATTATGCACACCTTGATATAGGGTGTTGATCTCCTTTGGCCACACCCTCCCTCGTTACACAAATACACATCACCTGTTATGTATTAAATCCAATAAGGATTCAAGTTTATACAGCTTAAAGTTGGAAATTATGGATAAAATGATGATATGGTCAAAATAATTACTTGCTTAATAATTGTGCACACATTTTTATTGTTGAGCAACAGTGTGCTTGTATGCTTGAATTACATCTGTCTTCAATTTTAGCTAGTTGCTGACATAGCATCTTTGTTGCTAGGTAACTGCAACATTGCACATGTTTTTTTAATGGGGTAAAAATGAACACCTATCATTTGAAGTATTAATCATCTTAAATTTGACAACATCCTTTTCAGAAAGCCTGAAATTGAATGAGAATGAAGCCACTTGGGAACAAGTCATAAAGTGGAGCATAATGGATTCTTGCATGAAAAGAGTTATAGATTTTAAAATACAAAGAGGGTTCAAATGACCCCCTGCCGGTTTAAATCATCATAATTTTCACTTCCAGTAAGCTTAAACTAAATTATCACAAAGAGCAAAAAGTAAGAAGAAAATACAAAGGGGGCACAAATGCCCACTTTGCTTTTCTAGCGTTAAAATAAACTGAAAGAAATGTATTGTTTTGAAAATTACTAGTAATAGTATTTTCTCTGAACTAAAAAAATTTAAATTCTAAATTTTGTTGAGACAAGATAATTGGGTTATCACATTTCATTACAGTATTTTTTTAATCTCAGCACACCTTTGGTCCTTTTCAAACTGTCTTTCTTTTAGCATTTTATGTTTTTAGGATATAGACCATCTTTGATAGTGCCCTGCAAAAGTCTGTGTGGGCCTTGTGTAAAGCTTTAGTAAACACACCTGAGACTAAACAGCAAGGGTGGAAAAAAGTAGAAGAAAAGCTCTGGGCAAGATAAGACTTGAGACATTTTAAAGTCTTTGGCCACAATAGGAAAAGGTTGGACTGTTGTACAGTAAGGGAAGAGGCGAGATGCAGCCTGGTCTTACTGGAAGCAGCAGGTCATGGCTGGCTGCTTGGGACAGCATTAGCATTCACAGTTTGCGAGGCCATAAACCTGAGCAGTGTAGGAAGAGGGCCACTGACACGCAGGGCCCGAAGAGACAAGCCAGAGCTGCGCCAGAAGAACCGAGCTCGGCCAAAACGTGCCCATAGCCCAGAAGGCTACGTCTGCAGGGAAGCTTTTAATGTGCCTGGACTGCCTTGCGCACTCTCTCAATGTGGGCACCATCTGCTACATGCTTATCACGGTCGCAGATTATAGCCCACAGCCAAGACGTTGTTGTGTGTATAAGCATGTGTGTGTGTGTGTGTGTGTGTGTGTGTGTCTCGACTGTATTACATTTATTTGTATTCTTGTACACTTGTATGCCTGTCAAAGCCTTTCATCCCGAAGATCATTGCCAAAACCCTTTACCATTAATTGGTATAACTGTGTGGATTTGATGCTTGTGAAGCACTGGTATGTGCAGATCGAGTGTGTGAGAGTTGCTGTATTCTATATAAGAAAAACAAAAAGAAGCTGCGGGCTACAGATTTGAGGTCAGTGCATAGAGTCTCAATACAGTATGGCACACTTTATTTCTCTTTTAAGATGGCTGCGCTGTCAGAAAATGTCTGTATGCATCCTGCATTCAGAGCGTTTTTCCACTCTAAGTGTGAAGTTCTGATTTTTAATTTCAGTTTTAATCCTGGGAGTAATGACTGGAGGTGCTAAGCTAGTGAAACAACTTGCAATAAATAGCTCCCCTGCTGGTCAATGGAGATAACATCTATTTAGCTTTTCCAAAACTAAGTAGGCTCATCCGCATTTGACCCAGCATGTGAAGAAAAGAGGTCATTAAGAACAAAAGAGAAATATTTTTCTGAAAATAGACATGTTTTGGCTAAAACACGCCTTAGTTACTCTACTCTTTGTTTAGTCCCCCAGGAGAGTGAAGATAAAAAGAGCTGAAGTCAGGAACAATCGCACTCTGTATAGTGATTCTATGAATGGGGGTGTGAGTGTTTTTGGTGTTGGACAGTTGTGTAAGTCTTGTGTTCTGTATCAACACAGCTTTTTCTCTCACACAGGGTCGTAGTGCTTTTTATTTTCACAAGTGGAAAGGAATGCGTGAACCTGCCACATGCCTCGCCCCCCCTTTTTTTCTCCCTTTTCTCTTTAGCCAAATACTGACCGGTGGGAGATTTGCCATTCAGATATGCATAATCAGTTGTCTAGGTTACTAGCCCTGTCTGACAGCATGGGACTTACTATATCAGTTTGCACTTCTCTTAGGGACAGAGATCACCATGACTGAGGGGAATGACCCTCATACGTGCATATGAATGAACCTTTGGTCTGTTTATTTACATACATCTTACAGTTCTGGTCATATAAATCAGATTAGGTTTCATTTCAGTAATTTGATTTTGTCAGAAATTATCAGTCAGTTTAACTATTGTAGTCATATTCCCCCCAAAAAGATTTAAAAGGTAAAAGATTCTTTTTTTTTTTTTTGCACTCTAATCCGGCTCTAAGAACTTAATCCTGAACTCTACCTCTTATATTAAGCAATCTGCAGCTTTTTTGTGTTCTTATACAAAAAAAAAAACAATGCTAAAAGCAGGTATCTCATGACAACTCACAAAAAAATACATGATAAAATATTTTATCTTTAAAAACAATTTGGTTTGTTGGTGATAATTAAGCAAATGAATGACAGTTGTATAAATTAGATCTTGATTAATCTGAATATCTTACAGCGTATATAAGCTAATGACAAGCCCGGACAAATAGACAGTATGACACAGACAAGAGGATCTTCTGCGCATTACTCAGCAGGTTGTAGAGGTTGATTTAGCTGTGGAAGTGACATTTTTCCACACACTCCCTCCTTCCTTTCCACTGCCTGCAGGAGTCACCCTCAGCTGGAATTAGTTGGCCACCCTAATCAATAGCCCTGACGTCTCGCCTGTTTCCTCTTCCATCAGTGTGATATACTGTGTGTGTAACCCGTATGTGCACCGTCAGATGAAGCAGCTGCTCCGTCCCGCAGCGATGATGTGGCGTGCTAGCTGCTCTCCCTATCGGATGTGATAGGTGCTAGCAGGTTGCATGTCGATGTCTGCGTGTAGATGGATAAATAAAGACAGTGTCCTTTCCCCCTTGGCTTTGCTTTGTTCCCTGGCCGCCCTCGCTGCGTTCCCCTCTCTCAGAGACTAACCCCCTTTGAAGGTCACTGCTTTCCATGGGACACCATGGCAAATGCCACTGGTCACTGGTGTTTAGAGGCAAAACACAGCACTTGTTTGCTCAACAATCAAAAAACATGTTGGATTTACTGCAAACAAAGCTTTTTTCATGAGCAGAGGTATTGTTAAGTTAAAGTAAATTTACTAGGCAGATGTAAAGTAAAAATACATTCAAAATATTAAATTTATATTTATATAATTTTTATCAATTATACAAAATACAACGTGAGCAACCCCAAACATTCATGCAAGAGGCCATAGCGCTGAAGTCAAACAAACTTTGGCCAAAACATTTGATTTCAATTTTTCATCTGTTCTCTCACTTCTCGTCAAATCAATGCTGTTCTTGAAAGATCATTTTGAGCAGTCACCAGTCTTTCTCGCACTTCTTACTAAACCAAGTTTCTGACAATCCCCCAGGACTCTGTCTGTGGAGATCCACCACAGAGCCAGTCTCTTTTTGAAATCTATAAGAGACATGAAATAAACAAACGGCTTTGAACAAAATACTAGAAAAAACCCATTATACATCACGTTAATCATTTGCAAACATTTTAGTTTTTCTTCCAAAAATCCAAATTTGTATGAGTGTGATTCATGTTTGGTACTAAAAAGTTTGTATAAGCTCTAATACTGCTGCATTTATGCCCATGAATATATTTATTACCGCCTTAAAATATTGATGTTAACAAGATACATCAACATCTTAAACCATCTTCTTTTTTTCCCTTCTCATCCTTAACACTCCTTTTAAATCTAAATCCAAAACTAAATCCTTATTTTCTTCCATCTTTATTTTTCCAGGTTTTCTCGATTGCGGAGTCTCAACTTGTCCAACAACCATCTCGCTCAGTTCCCTCCGGCCATCTGCGACATCCACACACTGACCGAGGTTAACCTCAGCTGTAACTACTTGGCTTCTGTCCCCAGCTCTGTTGGGGCTATGACCAAGTGAGTAACAAGAGAAATACTTTACAGATGTGGAAAAATCATGCTGTTTTGCCCCGTCAAACGTGTCCCAGCTTGTACTAACATCAGTTATATCAATGTCTCACTAAACAGGCTTTTAATGATAGATGTTACGCAGGTCAGTACGTTTGAGTGATGTTGTGCCAAAGCCTGAACCTTATCACAGAGCAGCCACATTTCTTCCACTTTCCAAAGTTTACATAGTCAAATGTGGGAGTCACCTAGCAACCGGCACATAACAACCACCAGTGTAGTTAGCTAGTTTTGACACGTGAGCAAACAACAACACGGCCTGCACTGATCATCTGTGGTGACATTTTGTCTGCTCTGTTCTGACTTCTCAGATCCGGCTTCTCCACCATCTCCACTATGTTGAATATTGTTGTCTTGCTTTTTATTATCAACAATTTTTACATTTTAGCTTTTTTGGTAAAATAACACTGCACACACATATTATGGTAAGTCTGAAGATAAAAGAAATGTACAACAATAGATCACATAAATGTGCGACTATTAGATCAGGTCATAACAAAATGCCAGGAATGCCTCAGATATTTTTAGTCTTGGCCTGTGTTTGTGATCAAACTCCCTTGACACAGCTGCAACAGTAAAGATACTGACACAACTGAATTATTATTTGTTATGTCACTGTTTCTTCAAGCTGAAAATTATATATATAGTTTTATGGGGCTGCAATGTCTCTCTCCCAAAATCACATTTAATAAAGCTAGGCCAACATATCTCCCATGGATGAAACAAAGCTGATTTCTCTGGCTGTAAACCAAATATTTTCTCATGACAATGTTTGGAATGGTTTTGCTTTAGCTCCAGCTGCAATCTCTTGACTATGGAAATTCTTGCCACTCAGGTACTTGCTAAAATAGAAATAGTTTGCAACAGGACGGCTAAGCTAAGATGCAGGGTGCAAACCTTGTCCTCTGGCGGCTGGGTCAGTACTGACAAAACTAAACATTCAGGTATGTGGTTTGAAATAAGACCACAGGAGAAAATAATCTGCAGGAATGATCTGGTATGCCTGGAAATTCCTTTAGTGACCAGTAGGGCAACTATGCTTTTACCGCCATCTGCTGGGTGTTTTTTGTACTGACATTAACATGTGAGGCGACCTTACTTTTTTACTGACTTTTAAAATTATAATGTTAACATTCACCATATTAATGAATGTCATCAGTGATCAAATATCTTCTTTGTCCTCTAGTTTGCAGACTTTCTTGTTGGACGGCAACAGTCTAAATGATCTGCCCAATGAGCTGGGATCCCTCCACAGGCTCGGATACTTAGGTCTTTCATTCAACCAATTTAGCCACATACCCCAAGTGTTAGAGAGATTGGCTTCAATGGAAAAACTCTGTATGGCTGGAAACAACTTAGAGACACTAACGCTGCAAAACTTCCGACTCCTCCGTGTCAAACACATCGATCTACGGTAACAACTTTCATCAGCTTCACAAGACACATGTGAAATGTACTGTACTGTGACACATGTTATTCCACTAATAAGAGAAACACAAACAATGAAAGGAACTCATAACACTAACCAAGACCGGTTAGACAGCAAGGATTTGGAAAATCATTTGCCTGTAGTGTCTCCATCACATGTCCTACAATGGTCTGCAAAATGCATAGCCGGAGTGACTTGCACTATTCAGGAGTTAATACTTTACTGCTTTTTACTGTGTTTTGAATTTTAAAAAAATTCCTGCCAGAATAATAGAAAATTTAAACTACAGTTTTATCCTCTTCCAACATAAATGGTTGTACAAGGATAATTCCTGATGTTGTATAAATGTTAGCCTAAATGTACAAATACTGAGAAGCTGGTATGCGGTTTCTCGATAGGCACAATTACATGTATAATACATTGGCTATGCTTATGTATTGTACTTTAAAATACATTCAATTGGTCAAATTCTCATGTGACATTAATTTTCTTAATCTTTCAATCTCAGTTTCAGATGCCAAAAATATTACCTAGTGTTGCTTGTTGCACATAGTACCCAAATGTTTATACTGTGTATATTTCTCTCATCTAACAATGCCTCCACCTGCGTCCCCTCTGCCAGGCTGAATAAGATCTCCGTCATGGTGCCAGATGAGCCCGACCTCCTGCGACACGTGACCCAGCTGGATGTGAGGAGACAACAGGCTGAAGGAGCTAGACGCCTCGGTTTTCCCCAAGCTGGAAGTTCTTCACTGCGAGAGAAACTGCATCGAGAGCCTCAAAGTCAAGGGTACCTTGCTGAAAGGCATCTACGCTTCGAACAACGGTGCGTTCGCTCTGACAGATGTTTATCCTTCCTTCTACCTTGATATGAGGTACAATCCATATTTCAGACACTAAATAATAGCAACGTTTAACTCAAATGGCTAAATGACTACACCAGTAAATAAGAGCTGGCTAACGGATATTGGTAACAGTATGTTTCAGTATAATATGTTTTGTTGTTTTTGTATGTTGCTTTGTATGTTTTTTAAGTGTTGTTTTCTATCTCATTCCCTTTGGGATTTCGCTCAAGAAATTGGCTACACGGTTCACCATATAAACAATTACAAAGTATCTGTGGGCTTAATAAAAAGTTCCCACAGGTCTTGTGTTCAAAACATGTGCCATATAACATATTGTAATTTGCCCACCAGTCGGCCTGCATTCATTACGGCCTGCAGCACTGACAAAGCAGTGCTGCAGTCTCATTGCTGTCATTATGCCTGTGCTGCAACGGTCTGCCATCCTCCAAATGTCCCCCTCTACCTGCCTTTGTATTAGTCTGCCCTTGCTCGAGGTTAATGTGTTTGAATTCTTCCCAACAGAGCTACGACAACTGGATGTCACACCGGTGCCCTCTAATCTTAGTTACATGGACATCTCGAGGTGAGAAAAATTTCCACATGAATAATGCAGCACTACCCGTTACCTGAACAACCTGTTATATTGGTTTTTTTTTTCTGTTGTACAAAGAAAAGATGGAAAACGTGTGTGTAAACAAGCAGCTAGCATAAATACTGAAAACTACAAATGGAGCTGAGCATCAAAAGACTCTCTGAAAGCACCGTGAAAAGTTTACTAGGAAGGCTGTCACTATTTAACTGTTTCTACCATGACCTTTGACTTGACCATTGCTCATTCAGAAATAAAAGATAAAGGACTCCAGGATTTGAATAGTTACTGTTATTTAATGATTACAGTTCTATAATGGTATTATAGAATAGAATACTGAACCAGGAAATTGCAGTGTCGCACACTCACAAACTCTAAACTCTGAAATAGCCTGTGGAACAACAGAAGTTTAAGTTTATAGAGCTGGAAGGCGTTACCATATTTGGAGTTTGAATCACATAGTAATTACCAGCATGTGAAATACAAATATAATTCCTGTGAACTATCTAACGTAATAGTATATTGTTGTGCATGGCTAACCACAGGATGCCCTGAAGCCTACTTGCAGGTGAGCATGCTATTACAATCACACTGTGAGATGACAGCTGTTTGGTCTGTTATGCTTTTTAAAATATTGCGTAACAGAGCAAGATCTTGCAGATGCGGCTCCAGTAATAAAATAAAAAGTATTCAAATAAAGACCACAAGACAAGTGTTACAGTTGCAACATAATAAAAAACAGTGTTAAATGGAAGTCAAAGGGAGTCTTCCGTTATTTTTAAAAGCATATTGTTGATAATGGGATAAAAATCAATTAGCAAATTATTTTGCAGTTTTAAGTTCTAATTTAGCAGTAGCTAACCTTTTAACTTCTCACTTAACAACAGCAGCAAAAGTAAAACGAGCTACTGTTACCTTCATTTTTTTTATCTGTTATTTGACAGAAACAAGACAAGCTTCTCAAATGTGAATGCACTAGTATCACTGGTGTAGCAGAGCACACAATTTATCTTCTTCACCACTTCCTTGTCTCTTGTAGGAACCATATGGAGTCCGTGCCAGACTGGCTGTGTGAAGCTAAGAAACTGGAAGTCCTGGACGTAAGCCACAACCTCATCACTGAGCTCCCAGCGCAGTAAGCCTCTCTCAGTGATATGTCCGTAGCCTATAAATGGAATACGCTGTTGCATTATTCTCCCTGCCTCATGCCAGCCAGTCACCTCTCCCCCATAGATCCTCATAAATCACAGCGATAGACCTGTAACCTCCACAGCCTTCGTCCATTCTCATCCTCTTTCATAGTCTTTAGAAGGCCAGTTTGGACTTTCTGTTTCTGGGAGCCTTCCCACCTATTTTTGTTTTTCTCTCTTTTCTCAAGTCCTCTAATCCCCTCATTGTCTGCAGATTTATTTTCTACCTACTAAGTGTCAGGATGATAAATTTCTACTGCAGGTTCCACTGGAGCTGCTGCTATTTCTTTTTTAAGCATCCTCATTGACTCCATTCTTCTTTTGTCTTGTCCTCTTAACACATTGGCCTCAGATTTTAGCCAATTACCTGAAAATTATTTCAGCTTAATAAATGTATTCTTTATTCATGCTTTATTCATATAGCATGGAATTAAGACACAAATCATCTCAAGACATTAATGCAATGTATGTCTTTAATGTAGTTCAATCTAAGACATTAATGTCTGTTATATGTTTAATGGCTACAGGTTGTTCTGCAGCAACAGTGTGAGGAAACTGAGTGCAGGACATAATCAACTGCAGAGACTGCCTGACAGAGTGGAGCGCCCTCTGCTGGAGGTTTTGGATGTACAGCACAATCAACTGGTGGAGCTGCCCTGCAACATGTTCCTTAAATCCGACAGGTAACAATTAATCACAAATCTAATCATGCATATAATAATAAACAGGTCTGATATTGCACTGCCACATGAAACACAAACAGAGCAGCTTTATTTTACAAATGATAAAACTATATTTTGATTAGTAGGACAAAAGCAGGATAAACATATTTCAAAATCTGTGCAGCAGACCTATCATTTATAAAATACATTTTCTGACATTGTTGATCCTCAGGCAATTAGAAAATTAAAATTAAATTAAATTAAAAAAACAATAACCAAAGACATAGACGTTTTGTTTTATCAGTTGTAGTATAATTGCCTATCTCCACTGAACAGAGACAGAAAGAAGAAAGTCAAGTTCAAGTTGTTTAAGCCCTGGGCTAATTTTAGGAGAACGTGTAATTAAATTAACACGTTTTTATATCTACAGAAAGAAATAAAAATTAAAAATACATTTTTATTTTCCACTTGCAGCTTACGAAGTCTAAACGCATCCGCCAACAAGCTGGAGCACTTGCCTCCTTCCAGCCTTTCAGAGGAAAGCCACAGCATCCTCCAGGAACTTTATCTGACCAATAACCGGCTCACAGACAAATGCGTGCCCATGCTGACGGGCCATACGCACCTCAGAGTTTTGCACATGGCTTACAACCACCTCCAAACCTTTCCTGCAAGGTAGAAATATTGATAACTACTATCTGGTTTGATGTGTACTTTTATGTTCTTAGAACTGCTTATAAAACATCTGACAAGCTCTACATTGTGCATCACTTTTGTCATATTTAAATGTTGTGTCATTAGTCTTTTGAGAAATATTGTTTCACCACCATTTCAAACATTAGTCCTGACTCACTGAAATCTTCACCCTGACACTAAAGCAAAATGGCCAAGCTAGAGGAGCTGGAGGAAGTGGACCTAAGTGGAAACATGCTGAAGACTGTACCCACTACCATCATCAACTGCCGACGAATGCACACACTGATCGCCCACTCGAATGCCATCGAGGTCTTCCCTGAGGTCATGCAGTTGATAGAAATGAAAGTAAGCCAGTTGTAATGACTTTGAAACAGTTTTCTTACACAACATACTGTACATGTTTGTGTGATGATTATATTTTGATATGCGGTTCTCCTCTGCCACAGTGTGTAGACCTCAGCTGCAATGAGCTGAGCGAGATTACACTCCCAGAGAATCTACCACCTAAGCTTCAAGAGCTGGACTTGACTGGAAACCCTCGTCTTAACCTAGACCACAAGACCTTAGAGCAGCTTAAGTATGTCATAATGTTTATTGTCTTATTTAATTTATCAAATGTTTACCTTAATAGTATAGTTGTATAAGGTCCCACATAATGGTTGAATGGAATAGTGGATTTCTTTCTTCAGAAAACTGAATTACACCATAATACTATTAGCATCCTATTGATCCTAATGTTTATACTGATACACTGCTTTATATTTTGTCATTTTCTCCAGCAATATCCGTTGCTTCCGCATTGATCCACCCCCAACCTTTTCTTCGAACGAGGCATCTGGTGGGCCTGCTGTGTGGAGCCATGGTTACACGGAGGCATCGGGCGTCAAGAACAAGTGAGTTCAGTCTAGTCAACGATAAAAAAAAAACTAGCATCACATTTGTCCAGCGAAGCCTGACTAATCTTTCTGAGAACACACATTGTTCTTGCCAGATGACTCAAATGAGGGAAATATTGAATACATGAATCACATGCACTTGTCTTGGCATGAGACCAATTCAGTTGTCAATACATGCGTGAGAAGATTTGTAAATTACAAAACGCTTTTATAAATGTGTATGGGCTATTTGTACTCTATATCATAGAAGGCTTTGCTTCAGTTATGGTAGTATAACTCACAAAAAGCCATATTGTCCTTCATTTTTATAAATTTCTTTGCAAAGTGCACACCTCAAATGCCTTCTGTATTTCCATATCTTTTCAGACTGTGTGTTGCAGCGCTCTCAGTGAACAGTTTCTGTGGCAGTCGTGAGGCTCTGTACGGCGTGTTTGATGGGGACAGAAACGTAGAAGTGCCATACCTTCTGCAGTGCACAATGAATGACGTGCTGGCTGAGGAGCTGCACAAGACAAAGAGTGAAGAGGACTACATGATGAACACTTTCCTTGTCATGCAAAGGTAAACACCGTTTTTGGATTGTAATTATAGAGAGAGGATAGAGTCTCGGCTACTTAGTACTTACTGAATTCTTTATAGGAAACTGGGAACTGCAGGACAGAAACTGGGAGGTTCAGCGGCTTTGTGTCACATCCGCCATGACCCCACAGACCCTGGTGGATGCTTCACCCTTACGGCTGCTAACGTGGGCAAGTGCCAGGCCATTCTGTGCCGGGATGGAAAACCCATGCCGCTGTCACTGCTGCACAATATTGGACTTGAAGAGGAATACCGACGGATCCGGCAGCACAGGGCCATAGTCACTGAGGTACAGGCTCAAAATAACACTTTGCAATGAATAATTGTCTTTATAAATGTTTGATTAGCTTCCAACATAAGTTTGAGAGTTTAACCAACCCATAAAACGCAAAGCCATTAAAGTCTTGAAAATTCTAAATGTATGAAGTAATACTAGATTGAATGTTGACAGACATACGTGTTTCTTTTTCTTTAAGGTTTGCTTTATCACATGATATATACAGTATATAGTTGTATTCATGCTCCACTGTGTAATATTAAGTGTAAAATTTTAGGCAACTTGATGTGACAATATTTAATTAATCTGTGCCAATTCACAAGTCATCTTGAGGCTCGCAGAAAATCCAACAATCTCCCTGAACTCTAACGCACCGGCAGAAAACTGATTATGATCAAAGACTAGTACTTTGAGATTTAGATTTGATTTGAAGTGTGCACTAAGCTCTATTTTATGTCTTTATTTTTGCAGGAGAACAAAGTAAATGGTGTGACGGATTCAACACGAATTATGGGCTACTCTTTTCTGTACCCGTCGGTCATCCCTTGCCCATACGTTCAGACGGTCACACTCACGTCCCAAGATGAGTTCTTCATTCTTGGCAGCAGGGGCTTGTGGGACACAGTTTCTTACCAGGAGGCGGTAGAAGCTGTCCGTAACGTTCCCGACGGCCTCGCTGCAGCAAAAAAGCTCTGCACTCTAGCACAGGGCTATGGATGTACGGATAGTCTCAGCGCAGTTGTAGTCCAACTAAGTGTTAGTGAAGACTGCTGCTCTTGCTGCTGCTCAGACCCTCCACAGCCCCCTCCTAGCCCGGGATTGGGCCCCTACCCGACATCGACCAACGCAATGAAAGAACGGCCCTCAGATGGCTCACTTCCTGTCCCGCCATCGTCCTGCAGCGAGATCAGCAGTGAGATTAGCACGAGTGAAATGAGCAGCGAAGTGGGCTCTACAGCCTCATCGGACGAGCCCCCGCAGAGCTCACTGATGCTGCTGCATGACCAGCCACACCACCCCCACCTCCACCTGCACCACCAGGCTCACTCTTTGTCTCTACAGCACCAGCAGCCTCACAACACTACACAGCCCTGCCAGTACTTATATCCAGGGACGGAGTTGCCAAGTTCACGTGGATTCTGTGCGGTCCATCCTTCCTGTTTGACAGGGTCTTTCCAGAGGCAGCTCTCTAGCGCCACCTTCTCAAGTGCTCTATCTGACAATGGACTGGACAGTGAGGACGAGGAGCCCATCGCCGGTGTATTCTCTAATGGAAGCCGGGTAGAAGTTGAAGCAGACGTTCACTGCCTCAAACCAGAGTCACCCCAAGCAGTGCAAGCATCAGCCCCAGAGAGCTGCCATCTTAGTCTGCCCCCTCCACCCCCGCCACCCCCCTGCACCCCTGAACCACTGGAGGAACCTGTGGACATAGCGGAGAGTGACAACGCCCTCGAGAGAGATGAGTTGTGGCAGGGAGAGGGAGGGAAGGTAGAGGTTAAAAGCAGGAAAGGAAATGGCTCAGTGGCACAGCAAGAAAAGAGCCACAATCTCATTGAAGTGGCTGCAGACGCTCCCTCTAAGAAATCAGGTGGTTACTTTACAGCACCAGCACAGCCCGACCCAGATGACCAATTTATTATCCCACCTGAACTTGAGGAGGAGGTAAAGGAGATCATGAAGCAACATCAGCAGAAACAGCAGAAGCCAAGTGGGACAGAACAGTCCTCTGATTACTACGACACCCCTCTCTGAACAGCATTATTTAGTTATTTTGACAGACTCTGTCAGGCTGTTCACTGCACATTAAAAAACTTTCCAACTGACAGCCTTTCAGCTCTTACTGCAGAGCAATGCACTGTAACCACCTCCACCTTGTTGTTAACCAAGCTGCTCATAGATGAGACAAGCAAACAAGCCCTTTAATGATGCGTAACCCTTTTGAAAGGGACACATGTCCCAGTGTCCACAAACATTCCCTTCTCACAGACTGAGGAACGTTGTTTTTACATTATACAACCAGCTGAGTATGTAATCAACACTAGTCTCTTTGCAATAGCATTAGCTAGCTAGCACAACACTTGTTAAAATGGATAACAATTCCATTGTTTGTTTGTTTGTTTTGTAAGAACTTACCATATCTTTTAATGTGAAACCTGTGTCGTTGCTGAAAACCTTTTTAAGAACAGACACATAATCTTTTTATTATCAGTAAACTATGTTGAACGGTACACCAGTAAAGCCACTTTTAACTGTTGTAGATAGGGCACTTAAAATACTGTATTTCTTCAGCAAATCACGACTCTGGGCCTGTTAAATGGCATAGAATTATTTTGTAGAAATTTGAAATACTAACTCCTAGGAGTTGCATACTCTTTATTGTGACTCAGTCACTTTACTAATCTTCTCTGAGAGAAATGGTGATTTTTTTCCAATGACTGTAAATAAGAGTAATGTTCTATACTGATGATTTAAAGGAACTGCATACCTGTATGTCGGTGAAGGTTTTAGTTGCAGGAGGATGTGAGGTTGCTGTTATCAGACAATGTCTCTATTAAAACCCACAAATATGATACATGCATCCACACACACACAAATGTAAATGTGCAAATGCAGTTCAGAAAACCAGACATTCCATACAATTAAATAACACAGAAATTTTCCACTTTGTTTGAGTGTGATGTCCTGTAGTCATCACTGTATTTAAGAACACTATCAAACTGATCTTTGCATGCACATACACACAGATGCATACACAGGTAATATTAATCCCACCTCCCTCCTACAGTAATTGTTACCACTGGCATGACTGTGTCAACTTCAGTAATACAAATATATCCACATTAGAGACAACACAGATGTTCCTGTATTTGGTATAATAAATTTTAAATTTGTGAATATAAGCCTTTTTGTGTGGGACTGTATTTGTGAAGAAGAAGGAAAAAAGAGGATAAGGTTAATGCCAGTTGTGGTCATTTCAAAAATAATTTATTCAACCTTAAAATTGGTCTTGCATTGGTTTACACTATTACACTAAACCACCACATGAGGGCAACATAATATAATGCTCTTTTACATTAGACCTTCTACAGCCTTAATTACGTCACATTTAATATTTTAGTCCAGTTACTTTTCCATTTATTTGTTATTTGTATGAGCGTTTTCTAAGACAAGGTCATTGTCTCTGCCCTTTTGATACTTCTTCTTTACACAGATGACACTGACCACAGTGATCACCAGCATTACTCCCAACACAGACAGAGAAGAAGCCAGTGCTAGTGTGGTCTTCTCATTTCGGGTGCCTTTGTACTGACAGTTACCCCCATAGTACCACCAGTCATCGCCCACTGCACACCTGTACACAAATGCACAAAATCAAGACAGAACTTAACCAAAACTTAAACATAGTAGCTACATGAAGGGAAAGCTGTCAGGAAAAATAAAAATAAAACAATGACAAAATGTTTGAGTTCAGACTCAAAGTTATTTAATTAAATAAATTAGCAAAATATTTTTTTCTATTACAGAGGTGAAAATAAAGTTTTGTTGAAAGCACTAATTGATGCAAAATCAAACTATTTGAATAATTTAATCACATCAAAAAATAAAAGATACTCATGATAAAAGCACCATCAATATGCCCAGTTCAGAGTTAAAAGACACTCACCTGCAAAGGGCCTTTCCTTCACCCACCACACACACGCCTTCGTTCTCACACAGCATGTTTCTGCAGGAGGGAGTGGTGTTGGGAGGTTGGGTGATGGTG
Source organism: Perccottus glenii (assembly GCA_024416835.2). Classification (NCBI taxonomy): domain Eukaryota; kingdom Metazoa; phylum Chordata; class Actinopteri; order Gobiiformes; family Odontobutidae; genus Perccottus; species Perccottus glenii. The sequence continues at coordinate 12,414,459 of CM044557.2, read as the reverse complement.
GAGGACGGAATGGGCTGGGTCACAGTCAGATGGGACACATCTGATGGGACATGAAGACATTTTTGGTAATTAGTGGGGAAAGGTTACTGGTGCAGAGTTTCCACCCATCCTGGAAAAACAGATTTAGTTATAGGGAAATAACTCTCATGTAGTATTCTTTGACCAGAAACAAAGAGACAAAGACTTCTGTTAATGTTTTTTTACTCATATATAATGTTTAGATATATGTTGTTTGATATATTTAACACTTTACGGTCACTAACCCCAAATACTTTTAAAGCGTAGAGAAAAGAGTACATACAGTATGTAGTACTGTTTTTAGTCATGCTCAATATCTTGCTTTTTAGTGTTTTTCAAGTTGGTTGTGAATCATGATACCAAAAGTGGAAACTGTCTGGAATGTTTAATACAGTTGTTTACCTTCCATAGTGAGCAGAAATATGGCGTCCCCTCCTTTAATAAAATCCCTGCTCTTGGCCCTCAGGTGAGTGAGGTACACAGCAGTCCCGGCGCCTGGCCCTCGGTAATACTTGCTTCCGTCTGTATCTGTGACCCCACTCCCCACTTTGCGAGGATCATCCCAGAACAACAATTCTGAGCCTGCACGGAAACGACAGAAAACACTGCTCTTAATGATCAAGCCTGTATTGTCTTTTCTTAAGCTGCTCTTTAGTCTAGTTCACCTGATACTTTCTTGCTGGGATCAGTGGTGACACTCCGTTGATTGGACATGCGCTTTTGAATATGTGGGTGCTGGTCCATTAGCATCATGGTTATCTGTTTCCATGGACACGGCCATGTTTTTTCTGCGTCACCCTCACGGGCCACCAGATTAGCGTAGGCCGACAGCTCACCTGGGTACCCCTTTTTCCCACTGGGGTACAGCTTCATCTGATAGCTGTAACCCTCTTTCGAAGTAAATGTTGGGCTGAAAATGGCCACATTTTCTGGTGTGGTATCCATAACATGACTAAAATTCTTCACTCGCCAAATATGCTCTGGGCAGGTGGTTTCGGATAGGTTGATGTCATCCAGCGACAGCCCGCCTGCAGCTGGCCCTGGGCCCTCTTTGGTCCCTTGGAAAACAACTCGAAATTTGGTCTTGGCGTCCAAACTCACATGGTGCAGCTGCCAAAGCTCCTGTGGTGGTCCTGTGGGTTTTCAAAGAGGAACACAATAGTTGAAGCAGTGAACACACACACAAAAAAACATCCAACATATGACATTATAATATTCACCATCTACAGTGGTGATAAATCGAAGCGCTCCATTGGGATGGGCTTTGTCGTACTCTCTGACGTAGATCTTGAGCGTGTCCTTGGCTCCAGCACTGTTGTAGAAGAAGAACTGCAGACACTGGAAACCTCTCTTAGGATAAAGAAGCCTGCTCTCAAGTAAAGCCGTGTCCCCGACGTTGGCTGTGCTGGTGTTGAAGTGCATGAAATAGCCAGAACCTAAACATTAGGATCAGATCAGACACTTTTTCAGTGCTTTTAAACAGAAGCTTGGCAACATGTCCTGGGGCTGAATTTAGGTTTTTGCAAAATGATATACAGGTTTTATGTTTTTGGCTGAGAAAATGCACCACATGCCCAAAATGACCAATTTACAGATGCACAGTTTGCAGATAGAAATGTTAATTGGTTTGACAGAATCGGCTTTATCTGGAGCAACTTGTATGACTCTGAATAGGCACATTTTATTGTCAGATTAAAACCTATCAATTACCCTTGGTTCTTGATTAGATTCTTAGTCAATTTGGCCCCTAATTGTAATTTCCTGCCATAAACCCTTAGGTATGATTGGTAACTGTATAAGGTAGTGGGCCTACTTGCCTGTACATTTGCCCATGTTGGAGTAGTCAGTGCTGGGTCCTCCTGCAGCACTGGAGACCCGATCCCAATCAGCTTTATTGCCTTGTCCTTGGATCATACCACAGATATTCTCACGTTCAAAGTCACAGGAGTCCAGGAAAGTTGAAGCCTTGGCTGTTTTCATTAACACACAACATCATGAAGACTTTAAACTGCTGTAAAACTTTACATGGACGTTTTATGATCGTTTTATTTACTGCAGTTGTAGAGGCGGCTGAGCTTGAGGAGGTCACTGTCACTGAACTCCATGAAGGCGGTCTTACTGTAGTGCATCATGGAGCCGTAGTCATAGGGGACGCCCAAGGAGCTTGATGTGGTGTCATTGTAGCTTTTGAAGTTGTTTTCTTTACCTGCAAAACCAGAGAAAACCAGTCTCTGTTCACTCCTGTGGATACTTTATACTGTGCTGTGGCATATTATAGGCCTATAATGAAAAATACTTATTTTGATACATTTTAACAGAGATGTGTTTATCATTCAGATATCAACGCCCTTTGAACGCCACTTATTTTATTGATAAGACCTACTGTAATTGAACATTGTGTTAACATTTGTTAATCATTACTGCTCATATGCTGCTGGTGAAATTTGCAGAGTAGGCTAATAAATACCGTCAGTGCTAATCAACAGACTAAAAGTTGTTTTTGGCATCTCTGGCTATGCTCTTGCTTGGTTAGAATCCTGTCTGTGTGATAGGTTTCATTTTGTCTCGTTTAATAAATCCTTCTCCTCCACGGCACCAGTGAAATTTGGTGTGCCACAAGGGTCTGTGCTTGGTCCCATACTTTTTTCACTGTATGTTAGACCATTGGGACAAATCATCAGAAGTTATGGAGTAAACTAAACTAGAGGTCTGCCCAGTTTCAATTAAAACATGGATGTCTCAAAACTTCCTCCATTTAAACTCGGATAAAACAGAGCTTTTGTTAATTGGTCCTGCCAGTCATCGGCACAAGTTCAACAATCTTACTGTCTCGATCAACAACTGTGTGTTTTTACCCCACACTATCTCTGCAGCAGCACATTAGTGAGGTCACTAAACTGTCACAAATGGTATTGATAAGACCTACTGTAATTGAACATTTTAACAGACTTTTAACAAAGACCAGGAAGTTTGATCACATTTCTCCGGTCCTGGCTTCATTAAACTGGCTTCCTATTCATGTTAGAGCTGATTTCAAAGTTCTCCTGTTAACATATAAAATCCTTTGTGGACGGCCCCTGACCTGACCATCTGACCTCATCACCCGGTATACTCCAGCTCGTATCCTTCGCCTTAGGACGCTGGCCTCCTTCAACTTCCTCAAATTAAGAAGAAGTCTGCTGCTTATAGAGCCCCATACTTTTTATGGAATGGGCTCATTGCGGACAAATCATCAGCTGACTCTGTTGAGCAAACTCAAAACATACTTATAAACATGGATGTCTCAAAACTTCCTCCATTTAAACTTCGGATAAAACAGAGCTTTTGTTAATTGGTCCTGCCAGTCATCGGCACAAGTTCAACAATCTTACTGTCTCGATCAACAACTGTGTTTTTACCCCACACTATCTCTGCAGCAGCACATTAGTGAGTCACTAAACTGGTGGCTGTTGTTGTAATATTGGGCTGTACAAAAATAAATGTCTTGTCCTTAGTCTAGCCCTTAGTTTCACTTTTTACTGTGCAAAATTTTTATTCAAAATATAAACTGTGTAATGGAAGCACAATTTTAAGTAACACACTTTCATTTGTCCCTCACCCTGTTCTGTAACTATGTGGTTAAATGTTGGGTATGTTTTTAGACAAAAAGACAAAAGGAAAATACAAGCATATTTCAGTAGCCAATTAAAACGCTTTGTAATGACCCTTATACTTGTGTAACTCACTAGAATCTTAATGAACTCTTTATTGCCTGGGCAACAGCCGTTTTGCTCTCTTTGACCAAAGTGCCTCTCCGAGGACAAATTAATAACATTTGTTTTGATTGTTTTGAATGAATCATAAATATCCTATTAGAGGTTTTCACGGTGAATGATCTTGATTTGACTCAACAAGAGGTACCATCACATGTAGGTACACACTCAACCTCTCATATTATTATTACACCTGCCTTTTTGCAGTAGTGTTTCGACACTTTTTCTAGGGTGTGACGCAAACCTCTGACCTGTTGGGTGATGTGTTTGGAAATTACATTTACATTTACCTGATGCAGGGTCTTTAAGTGATGAGGATGTTACTGACTCAGTATGTTAACAAGTCCCTTTGGTGGACTTGACTTGAACATTGTGGACTTGAAAGTGACTTGGACTCAAAAACTGGTGACTCGACTATAACCCAACTGGTAAGTTCAAAGGTTTTTAGGGGCAAGAGACCCAACTGCTCACTGAGTTTAAAGTCTTCCAGACAAATGTCCCAGCAGGACAAAGCACTGATGTAATTGAAGGAGCTATATGAAAACTAAAAGGAATAAAACATCTACATTACAGTATGTGATGCAGCTTAGATATGAAACATTAGACTGTTGCTGTTGGTTTTTGATCAAATGAATGAGTTGAATGAGAGCAGACAGAGTGTAAAGAAAAGGTGTTTCATATTTAATTAATAACTAATACAATTCCTTCTTAAGGTTATTTTGTGTTAGTACTCTTGTGCTGTTCTGGAGTTGCACATAAACTGTTTTGTGAAAACATTAATTCATTCATTTTCTACCGCTTTGTTTTGAATGAATTCACGGGTGACTGGAGCCTATCCCAGCAGCTTTGGGCCTGAGGCGAGGTACACCCTGGACAGTGGCCAGTTAGTCGGAGGGCTGACATTTAGAGACAGACAGTGACAGACAACCATTCATTCATTCACTAGGGACACTTTAGAGTTGCCGATTAACCAATACATGCATCTCTTTAAACTATGGGAGGAAGTACCCGGAGAGAACCCACGGTAACACGTGGAGGACATGCAGACTCCTCACAGAAAGACCGGAGTCGGCCAAGAATGTTTGAGTCAACCGTGTTTTGAACTCACAACCAAGATTTTTGTTAAATAACAAATAATACTAATGCCAGTGTTGTGCCTGAACGCGTTCATTGAACGATAGTTCATGAACTCGTTCATATTTTGGGCGAACGTGAACTGAACGTGCTGTATTACTGCCTGATGAACGTTACTGTGAACTCGTTTAGTCTGGTGTCTGTGAATGGCACGCTCACGCCAGATTTCTATAGAACCTTCCAGGTGAAAACCCGGCTAAAACACACCGCAAACCAGCCGGAAACGGGTCTTAATATGTAGCGGAAAAACACCAAAACCTGGCAACACCAGCCACCTGTGTCGCACCGCCGTCCGCCGCATGCGTGACGCGTCATCAAAAAAAAAAAAAAAAAAAAGCATGGAGGCGACAGCAGCATGTAGCAAGGCATATGATCATTTAAATTAATTCATGTAACTTGTTGCTGTTGGTTTTGATCAAATGAATGAGTTGAATGAGAGCAGACAGAGTGTAAAGAAAATTATTAAAATTTAAAAACGTTTTCACCTTAATGATTACTGTCCTGTTTTTCTTTGAATAATTCCTCATTAAAAAGACCATTCAAGCAGCTGCAGCTGCTACTAGTGTGGAGTGAATGAACAGCAACAAAGCATTAAAGCAACAATGTCCCCTCAATGCTAATGTAAACCCTGGTTGGATAAGGATTGAAAATTGGATATGAAAATGAAATCTAAGACATAGCCATTCATTGTTAAAACTGATAAAATAATTGCTGTCTGTGATTCTACCAATACATGCATCTCTTTAAACTATGGGAGGCTCGCAGTACATATGGAAAAAGAACTATGAACTAGTTCATTTTTGGAACTGTGAACTTAGTTCAAAATTTTGAAGTTTGAACTATGAACTGAACTAGTTCATTTTAAAATTTGTGAACTGAACTTTGAACTAGTTCTTGTTAGAATAACAACACTACTAATGCTAAATGCAACAAATAATCCTAAATGGAAAAAATATAGCTAAAGCTAATATGCATTAATATAAAAAATATCCTGCTGTTCCTGTCACTTCTTCTCCACTTTCTCTTAGAAGTTCAGTGAAGTTTACTGTTACTTTGTAAGTCTCTGGGTTTGAATCAAATCCAAGTCTCTTCCAAGTAATTCAAGGGGCGGGCCTTCACACCTGTCAATTACCAAATAAGGAAGATGATTGGTGCTTAGATTATTGTGCGTGTCATTGTGTTTGGGGTGTAAAAAAAATTAGGCCCTTTTTCTTATTTTTGTGGCAATTTAGATATATCGGTGCCATCAAAACTATAAACACTGTGTGTTTCATGCTAGTATCTTCCACAAAATATAATAACATTATTAATATATACATCTACTTATATATACATATACATATATACTTATGTTAACATGTCTAGTAAATGTTTAACAACACATTAAAAAAAGCCTATAAAACACAGGGGCATTGATACTAGCTGCCCCTGCTCATATACAATACTAATAATTGGTGAAAATCAAAAAATCTAATAAAAAAGAAATCTGAAATCTTGGCCAAATAATATGCAATAAAACAATATTTTTTTTGTTGACAATTTTTGAAAACATAGCTATTGGATTGCTTTTGCAAGTAATCTAATCTCTTACACTGATTGATTACCCAGTTGTAAATAAATGCAGTTAAGTTATAGAATTTGGTTATTAAAGCAAGGAAAAATAACTGGGCAATAATAATAATAATAATAATAATAATAATAATAATAATAATAATAATAATAATAATAATAATAATAAAAAATTGCAGTAGCCTACCCTCTGAGATGCGGTCCCACATGATTTGGACATAGTCATCTCTGTCTGCCCTGGACTGCTCATGCCAGAAACCCAACGCATGGAGAAACTCATGTTCGATGGTGGCTATGCGATCACAGTTTTCCCCTATCGACAGCTTCTGCTTCCCCACTCGCCGGTTACCAATGGAAGAAAAGCAACTTCGGGGTGAAAGAAAGAATACACAAACAGAAACAGCAATAACTAAAGGTCTATTAATGCAACCATAAAGCAAAGTAATTTTTTTTTTTTTACCCGCTTCCTTTAAAGATAGAGATGTAGTTTTCTTCGCCACTCCAAGGCTTGAAGTCAATGCAGGTCTTAAGGCGGTATTGTTCAAAGGCCTTCAAAATAACACCTTTGGCATTGATCTCTATAGAAAGATTTATTTCACAACCTTTAGAAGACTTTACACCTTTTGTGTCAATTCTAAGCTAATATTTTTCATCTCAACATCTCTTTCCATTTACCCAAGTCATCTTCCATGTAGTATGGGAACAGTCTTTAGCCACCTATACTCATCTCCGATTATGGAATTTCGAGTTTGTTTCTGCAACAGTCAATAAGGAAGCAGGGAGAGTGACAAGATAATAAGTCATAAGTCAATAAAGTTGTTTAAGCTTCAGTGTTTAATTGTACAGCTGACGATTACAAGAGAAAATGCAATACCTCATCAAGCACAATGTCCCCTTCCACCAGATCCAGGCCTGCCTCTACAGTAGACAAAGAGCATTGGTTTACACAGGCAGACTGACAGTTTAGGGAAAAAAAGGAAAAATGCAATGAATTGAAAAAGAATACCTTCATTGATGTCAAATATATCGCGGTCTCGTCCACCGTCTATGTCATAATCTGCAAGCATTTTTCAACACATGAAGGAACTGCAATCAATGTTGACTTTTAAATGGGCCTATTCCAAATGAAAAAAGACTTACCTGGGATTTTAGTTGTGGGCTAAGTATTAGAATGAGAATGTAAAATTAGTCAGAGAAGTTTAGGATATATAAAAAGCAATGAGCAAACAGTGACTCACCAAGCACAATGCTGTGACACAAAAGAAGCACACAAGGAATAAAACTGAGGTCTTCCCCCCTGCCATTGCCCAAAATGCCCTTCTCTAGGACACTGCAGGTGACTGAATCAATGTAGGTTCTCACTGAATTCCAGCAGAGAAAATTACAGGCAGACAATGACATGAAATATACCTGTCATAAGTCAATAATTGACAAAGCTGTAAAAAGTTATACAGCGAGCAGTTATGAATAGTGATATCTCCTGAGGGACCTTTACAGATTAGCAGATTGGAATGATTACACTGCACAAAACAAACCCTGCAGACAAAAGATTGATTGATTCGATGAGATGGTCACATGCACCATCTCAATGTTGAGTATTGGTGAGCTCAGCTCCAGAACCATCAAAAGAACCTTGAGGCTATGTTTTTTTTTTTTTATGTGGCCTAATCTGTTTCAAGTTTTTAAAAAAGAATTTGAGCTGATCTTTGTTAGGCCAGTGTGAACGTAGCCTGTATCTCTAACCAAACTGTTACTTTGTTTTACTGATCAAAAATGAATGTGTGAATGTTCTCTGTAACCTATAGTTTCGAATTTAATTATATGTAATTATATGTTGAATGTGAAAAAGGTTTGCTCTCCGCTCTAATGAAGGCCTCAGTTGGGGCAGATGCAGTAATGTGATGTTAACCTTTTATTTAAACAGTTCTTTTCTCTGTGGTGCTGTTCACTCTGTTACCTACAATGCACTTTACATTTAAATCGGTGTAACACATAAACAGCATCCGCTATACAAGATACATATTTACATGCCTTTTGCCACAGAAAACACATTTGTTTCTGTGGCACAACTGGGACAAAGCAGAAGAGAACCATAAACCACAGCTTTCTCTTTCATGCAAACTTTGTGTGCTTTAGTATAGGATCATATTTTAGCCTTTAGTGATTACTTATTGATATTTCCTGGGCTATGCTTTAAATTACTAAAAGACTGGGTATGCGGAATAGATGGAGCTAATGGAGCAGAACTGATGCAGGGCCTGGTTACATTTTCCTGAGATGGACCATAAGCAATAGCTATTAAATGTGGAGCACATTCAGGATTCTTTGTAATCATTAAGTATACAGTATAGTGTATTTTGGGCTATATAAAACCTTTTGACCTATCCACAAATTTAAATGCTTTACTATACTGAAATAATTTGTGTTTAGGAGTAGCTCTCTTAGAGGTGGTCCAACTAAACATGTACCGACAACTGATATATGTGTGCACTTTACTATTGCCTGTAACTTTTAAAATAAACCTCACGGCGTATTTATGCATTTATTGTGTTTTTATGTATGTTTTTATGAATGAGTTTGCAGTGTGTGTTGTATTCTACTGGACACTTGAATTTTCCCTGATGAGGATGAATAAAGTTCCTACCTATCATATCTATGACGTCATCTGCTGGGGAAGCATGTTATAATACTTTGTGCCACTAGATGGAGTCATGAGCAGCTGTGTCTCTGGTCACCTGAAGTCCAAATCATTAAAAAATCTTGAAATGGCTTAAATTTAGATGTTGTATTTTTAAGGTTTATATGGTGCCTGTGTTTTTTCAGCGTGTGCACAGGTATTCTGAAATGGTAATTTTATCGTATTTTGTACAAACTTTGTACAACTCTGCTATTGTCTAGTGTATTGGCGTATTTCTGCTCTCTCTGTTTGAGTTCTGTAAAGCGTGCCACATCTCTCATCCAGAGGATAGGAAAGTTAAAGTGGAGATTTCTGTCCAGCTGAGGGTAAGTGTCATTGATTCTGAATGGAAAAGAATATTGCTGGTTATCCTTCCTGATATTGACTAGGTAATGTGTAAGGAATGAGCGATGGAAATGAAAATGATCCACCTACAGAGGGCTAAATTCAAAGACACCCTTAAAATCAAAGTGAAAAAATGATGCGGCATACTGCAGTCCATTTTGACTCCTAATGAGATGACCAATGGTGTCCTGGGTGATCTCCTCCTAGATCTGCAACCTTTGGTGGTGGATGGTCCGAAGCATATTGTCCCAGAGGTGTTCTGGTGGAGTTTAGGTCAGATGAACAAGCTGGTCTGTCAATAGTATCGAATTCCCTCATCCTCCAGAAACCACCTGCAGGCACTGTCATGCACCAGGAAGAGCCCAGGACCCACTGCACCAGCGTAGGTTGTAGCGTATTACTATTGTTATGTAAAAGTGAAGGTCTTATATAATGTGTAGACCATTTTCATATCTGTAACCGGCACATAAGCTAACGTTCTCCTTTAAGACTCTGAGACATGATTGTAGATTTTGCTTCATGACATAAACTAAGCTTCAAATAGGACGACATGTACTTGAATTCAGACCATGATATTGTGCGTGTTTAAGATAAACCAAATGCACATGTTCTCAGCTTGAATGAAAAGTAAAAAACATAATTAACATTCTGTTCAATCATCATGAGTATCTGTAGGCAGTAGCAGCTTTCCCATGCCAGGTAAAATTTTGTGTTAAAGGCTTCTTGCCAGCCCACTTTGATGTCCGCAGTGTGTGTTTTATCTTATCGTGGACATTCATTTCTCTTTACCCTCTGTGGCAATCACAATTACACCTCAAATGTGGTTTCATCTTGTGCTTTTGCTTTTGCTTTTGTGGCCCCCATCTGTGTGTGTGCTAGTTTGAGCGTGTATCTAAATCCACACGTATGGAAAAAAAAAAAAGAAAAGCAGAACCAATGGCATGCTGAGAATATTCCCCGCACATAATTCTTTTGAAGATAATTCATCCCTTGCTTTCAAGGTGTGAAAAAGTGGATTGTTTTCCTCCTTCCTGTACTGAGACAAATTTCAAATTAATTTTCAAGTATGTGCTTTTGACACACCAAGGTGTATTTCATGTAATATGTTTCATGGTGCAGCAAAGAGTGACTCACACATAAGAAGAACTAAAGCTGTGGTTTGACCATTTTAACTCCTGTGACTTCTCTAAATGAATGTAAAGGAATGCTTGTTGGGGTTAAAGAGTTCCTTGATGATACACAGCTGTATCTACCAATAAAAGCGAAATAATACTACTGACATCAAGCGTCTAGAGGCCTGCCTTGTTTCAATTAAAACATGGATGTCTCAAAACTTTTTCCATTTAAACTCGGATAAAACAGAGCTCTTGTTAATTGGTCCTGACAGTCATCGGCACAAGTTCAACAATCTTACTGTCTCGATCAACAACTGTGTGTTTTTACCCCACACTATCTCTTCAGCAGCACATTAGTGAGGTCACTAAACTGGGCTTTTTTCACTTGAGGAATATCTCAAATATTTGCTCCTGCCTCTCTTTAGCTGATGCTGAAATTCTTATTCATGCATTTGTCACATCCAGGCTGGACTATTGCAATGCGTTATTCTCTGGACTGCCGAGGAAAAGTACTCACAGACTACAAATGGTCCAAAATACAGCCGCCAGACTTTTAACAAAGACCAGAAAGTTTGATCAAATTCCCCTGTTAACATATTAAAATTGCCTTCTTATTCATGTTAGAGCTGATTTCAAAGTTCCCCTGTTAACATATAAAATCCTCTTACCTATCTGACCTCATCACCCAGTATACTCCAGCTCGTACCCTTCGCTCTCAGGACGCTGGCCTCCTTCAACTTCCTCAAATTAAGAAGAAGTCTGCTGGCTACAGAGCCTTTTCTTATAGAGCCCCATTTTTATGGAATGGGCTCCCGGTGGAAGTGCGGCGAGCTGACTCTGTTGAAGTTTTCAAAAGCAAACTCAAAACATACTTATTTCACCAAACGTATGGAGACTGATTGATCATAGGAATACGTTTACACTGGTTGTAGCTGTAGATACACACTGAACTGCTCATATTACCTTGATGTTGGCCCCATCCACTATTGCACACCCAGAGACACTGGACACTGCCAATATAAATGTTTTTATTTGTGAATATGTTTGTGTATTTCTATGTATTTTTCAACTGTCCTGGACACATTCCTGCACGGCCTGTCCGTCCTGGGAGTGGATCCCTCCTTCTGTGGTTCTCCCTGAGGTTTCTCTTTTTCCTTACCCTGATGGAGGGTCTAAGGACAGGGAATGTTGTCTAGTGCAGTCTGTTAAGCCCTTTGAGGCGACTGTTCTTCTGATATTGGGCTATACAAAAATAAATGTCTTGTCCTTCTATATACAAAATGCAAAGAAATATACATTATTGCAGACTAACATTGCAACATTTAATGCAATGTATGTATTTGTATGTATTATTTTGTCAAAGTAAGTATAATATGTCCTATTAATTTAAAGTTTAAGTTTATTGATTTAAAGGTATAATATACATGACTAATCACACAATAAAAATCCCAATTGTTCCACACCTGCAAACCTTAGTGGTGTCAAACTCATTTTAATTCAGGAACCACCTATAGCCAAATTTGATCTGAAGTGGGAAGGACCAATAAAATAATAGCATAATAAATAAATAAAATATATTATAATAATAAAACAACAACAAAGGCTAATGTTGGCAAACGCCTTCAGCATGTATGTTTTCACAGACGCACCCTCACAATATGGTTTTGATGCTAATGCTATTCTGCTTGCAGTAATATAGCTCTGGTACTGGTAAGCTACTGTTAAAAAAACAGTTGTTTCCTCAGACCTGCTGACAATTCATTTATCTCCTCTCTCAGTTTTTCTATTTTTTGCTATGAGTAACTGCCAGGAAATATTATATTCCTTGAGCACTAAAACTTGTTGCAGACACACCAAACACACAGGTTTTCTCTTTAATGAATAAATAGAAAGTGTATATTTTGGTCTAATTTTTTCTTTTTGAGACAGACAATTTAGGGTAATAGGAGTAATGCAAAATCGATATTAATAAAACCAGATTGCAAAATACTGCCATCTGCTGTTCTTTTCTGGGACTGTTGTGTTATGTCCACTACTCCAACAAAAACAGTGTGACCCCCTGTTGACAAATTAGGGATAGCCTTCTATGTAACTTTTCAAAAGCATCTCATGAGCCGGGTTGTACACTCTGGTGCCCTGGTTTTGGCCAGCGGGCCGTTAATTTGACACCCCTAGAACAAAGTGGAAACCATCTGCCCACTGTCTTTAGGCATACTTTAAAATATTACTCCTCTGTTTAAATGAGAGTGATGTAAACAACGGAGGGTGGAACTCTTGGTTAATACAGTTAATACAGCAAATCTAAAAAGGCTAACACATGGCAAGAGTTTAAAATGTGTAGACCTAAATACAGATTGACTTTTACTAAAAGTGAGGATGGGATAAAGGCCCAGGTTTATTCCTTTCCTAATCTTTCTTACCAGGACCTATGCTTTAATAGCCTACATTTTAATTCAAGTTGGCTCAACGAAATAAAATCTCACAGTTTAGTCTCGTTAACTACAGCCTTGGTGTTCATCTATTACTCAAGCGCGAGGTAACTTACGTCATTAGTAACAGGCACAGCCCCTATTGGCTGCGCACAAACTGTACAGAGCAAAAGCACTGTGGCGCCTTACCGCCGTCCGTCCGCACACTGATGCTGTGAGAGAAATGCACACTCTCCAGCGCTCACCGATGAAGGAAAAAAACAAGTGCTCTTGGGAACTTCCTTAGACTTGAGTAGGACCAAGCCTACACTAACGAGAGATGCAAGTTTAATTCAGCACTTATTCGACACGAGGTACGGTCTTTTTTATAAGTTACAATGTTTAAAGTGATTTGAAAGAAGGCAACAGTAACGTAAGTTAACACATCTGCTAACTGCTGTGGTTGCACCAGGTGTTTGCCAGATGCTAATTTGGTTTAGGATTTTGAGATTATTGATATTAATTGCAAAATGTAAAAATTGTTAGGCATTACAAATATATTATATTCTTGTAAACTCAGAAATTTGACTAAGGGAGAACACTATAAACACAATCATACTTGAATAGATTTACGTATGCTAATAAATGAATAGGCTATTATGTCTGCTATTTGACAGCAAAAAAAGTTTGTGTAGTGCCTATTACCCGTGTTTTTTGTGTTGGGGTTTTAAGATATATGTATATACAGATTGATTCAATATAGGCCTAATTGTAAGAGTCTTGGTAATTTGGTGACTTAATATTTCATACTCCAGTGAAATCACTGGTATGTGCGCAACAGAGTTCTTTAACTAAGTTGTATGTTTTTCCCCAAAAGGTGTAAGTATTGTCAATTTTTTGATTTTGATTTTTGATCTCAATAGTGTGAGTTGTAACTAACACTGCATTATTGAAAGATTATAGCTTTTTTTGCAGACTGCATATAGCCTGGCATGTCACTATAGCAAGGCAGACAGTGACAGCTTTGACCAGACAATAACAAAGTATAAGGGGTTCGTACATAATGGTAGGCAGAATCATATAGTGCATTTCATTTGTGTCATCGATCTTAAAGTGGGCAAAGCTCAATAGACGTGATTTGAAGAAGAGCTCCCCATCCAAACCTGTAATTTCGGTTTACTGCTTCCCACATCAGAGTGAAGACAAACAATCAAGATTGTTACAGGTGAGCACAAAGTGGGAGAAAAGACAAGAGATGTACAATGTAATACATAAAAGTGATTGAAAGTTGATTTGTGAAACACTGTGTTAGAGGAGGTCCTCACAATGCCTTTCTAAAGTGAAAAGTGTGTAAATAATAAAATATTGTTTGAAATCTAAAATAGTGCAGTTTTGTTGTAGAAGAAGAAATTGTACAGCCCATGTGTTGGAGGTGCTTCTCCCCTTGACCTATTATCAAACTGTCATTTACTGACCCTAACGTTGTCAATTGATCAATATCTGTAAATTGTAGAAAAGAGTGTTTTAGACTGCATTGATATTTATTAGTATTAGTATTTAAAAGCTAAATAAATACAGGTCTAAGGTAGTTTCTCAAAACAGACCAGTGCATTTAAGCAGCTTTTACCAAGTGTAACAGCACAATATATCTCATAAACTTGATTTTGAACTTTTTTATTTGTTATATGGATTTTTTTAGATGGGGATGTCAGAGGATGACATTGACATTTCATTCCACTCAAAAATACCTCCACCACTCGATATAACCATTGCTATTTTATACACTGTTTTTGGTGAGTAAAATCATTCAATGGAATTGCATTTGCCTGTGTTTAATGTACAAATGAATAATCAATGCACCACTATCCGTCAGCCAGATGTTCAATGTTTATTTTGCAGGAATATGTTCACTGTTGGGGAACATCACACTGCTGTATGTCTCTTACAAGAAAAAGAACCTCCTAAAGCCTGCAGAGTTCTTTATAGTCAACCTGGCTTTCAGCGACTTGGGCCTGACTCTGTCTCTTTACCCAATGGCCATAACCTCAAGCTTGCACCACAGGTACTCGGAAATTTCTTTACAGCTTTAAGCAACACTTTTACTAATGAATAAATAGATGTAAATATCATTCATTCATTTATTTTCTACCGCTTAGTCCCGTTAGGGGTCACGTGTGACTGGAGCCTATCCCAGCAGCTTTGGGCCTGAGGCGGGGTACACCCTGGACAGTGGCCAGTTAGTCGCAGGGCTGATATTTAGAGACAGTGACAGACAACCATTGACTCTCACATTCATTCACTAGGGGCACTTTAGAGTTGCCAATTAACCTATACATGCATGTCTTTGTTTGGACCCTGATCAAAAGTTTACATAACCTGGTGATTTTGGCCTGATTACACGCACACAAGTGACACAAACAGGTTTGAATGGCTACTAAAGGTAACCATCCTCACCTGTGATATGTTTGTTGTTTGTAATCCCTGTGTGTTTAAAAGGTCAGTGAGTTTCTGGTCCTGACAGACCCTTGCATCTTTCATCCAGTGCTGCACTGATATTTCTGTTTTCTGAGTCATTGGGAAAGAAAAAGAATTGTCAAAGGATCTGCGGGAAAAGGTAATTGAACTGTATAAAACAGGAAAGGATATAAAAAGATATCCAAGCAATTGAGAATGCCAATCAGCATTTTTCAAACTCTGATAAAGAAGTGGAAAATTAGGGATTCTGTTGAAACCAAACCAAGGTCAGGTAGACCAACAAAATTTCAGCCACAACTGCCAGGAAAATAGTTAGGGTGCAAAGAAAAAAACAAATAATTTCAGCTGAAATAAAGTTGTGTGGCTGTTTCAAGATGCACAATAGAAGGCACCTGAAGAAAAATGGGCTGCATGGTTGAAAGCCATTACTACAAATGCCACAAAGCATCGCGCTTACAACAGCACAGAGACACGCCTCAAAACTTTGTGAACAAAGTCATTTGAGGTGATGAGACCAAAATTTAACTTTTTACCACAACCATAAATGTTACATTTGGAGAGGATTCAACAAAAGGCCTTTGATGAAAAGTATATTCCTACTGTGAAACATGGAGGTTTTGTGGATGTGTGAGCTACAAGGCACAGGAAAAGATGAATGCAGCCTGTTATCAGAAAATACTGGAGGAAAATTTGCACTCATCAGCCCGGAAGCTGTGCATGGGACGTACTTGGACTTTTCAACATGACAACAATCCAAAGCACAAGGCCAATCTTGACCTGTCATTGGCTACAGCAGAATAAAGTGAAGGTTCTGGACTGATCATCTCAGTCTCCTGACCTCAGTATCATTGAGCCACTCTGGGCAGATCTCAAACGTGCAGTTCATTAAGACAGCCCAAGAATTTACAGGAACTGGAGGCTTTTTGCCAAAAAGAATGGGCAGCTTTACCATCTTAGAAAATAAAGAGCCTCATCCACATTTACCACAAAAGACTTCAAGCTGTCATTGATGTTAAAGGTGACAATACACGGTATTAAAAAGTGGGGTATGTAAACTTTTGATCAGGGTCATTTGGGTAGTTTCTGTTGTCACTATGATTTAAAAAGAATAAACACAATTGTTTTGTGGTTTTTGTGTTATTATTTATATTCTCTGAAAAATGGCACAAAAGCAAATCACAAATTGATAGTCCAATGTGTGCTTGCAGCAGTTCAGTTGGTCTGGATTCTGCAGAGTTACGTGAGTTGCTTTAAGAGTGGAATGTTTTTGTTAAATGAGGTAAACATGTAAGGGCTGGTTAACCAACTATAAGGTGTGCAGATAAAGTATTTGAGTGGAGACAAACAACTACCATTTGCTTTATTTTAGTTGACCACCTCTGCAAAGTTGTGTTGTCCAGAAAGACTTCAACATTCTTAATGTGTGGTAAATTATAATGCAGACCTGACAGCCAATCAGAAATATAGGAATCATGTTTATGAAATGATAAAATATGCCTTTTCTTAACACAATATTCTGTGCAGATCTCTTTGAACCTACAGTTTTCTGAGACCCTCTTTTATTTTTTTGTCTCCCTTATTGAACACCTTCTCTGTCTGTTCCAACCCCTTTCTCACACCCTCCCACACAGGTGGCTCTATGGAAAGATGGTGTGCTCCATATACGCTTTTTGCGGCATGTTTTTTGGCCTTTGCAGTCTCACCACACTTACCCTGCTAAGCATGGTGTGCTTTGTAAAAGTATGTTATCCACTCTATGGTAAGTCTTTAAAGAAACATTTTTGCCCAATCAAATGACACAGGATACACAGCATATCCCAAGGTGGCTGATTGTTGATGCTTTTGTAGAGTAAGAGGCAATGCTAATCCCCTTGTAAAGCCCTGCACATTAGCCTTCCTTTGATGAAACAGTTTCAGTCAAGTCGCTTGTGGTTAATGCAGTTCAATAATCCTTTTCTATTCAACAACCTAAAAGCATTGCAAATACATATATAGAAGGGATCTTGAAAACCATCTGTATATTCTCCTTTAAAATGATGGATAATGAACAATTGATTTTCACACTGTCCATTTGCAGAAACATTATTTCAATATGTCATTATTAAGTTAATCAGTTGCAAACGCCTACATCAGTACCTCCTGCAGTTTGAGCTTCTTTTATTATATTAGCGACTGCTATTTTATTTACTTTTAACAATGCAAAAAGAGAGTGTAACAAATGCAAAAGAAATGCAAACAGAACATTTTCTCAATATCTATAAAGGCAACTTTAAACAATTGACTAATTGAATATGAATATTTTTTTTTTTCTTTGACAGGGAACCGCTTTAACGCTGTTCACGGACGACTGTTCATTGCCAGTGCTTGGGTTTATGCACTGTTGTTTGCCAGTTCCCCGCTGGCTCACTGGGGTGAATATGGCCCAGAGCCTTATGGCACGGCTTGTTGCATTGACTGGCGCTTCTCAAACCTGCACCCTACTGCACGCTCCTACACCGTAGCACTGTTTATCTTTTGCTACATCCTTCCATGCTGTGTAATTGTAGCGTCCTACACATGCATTTTGATCACTGTGCAGTCGTCCCGAAAGACTATGGAGCAACATGCGTCCAGGCAGACACACATGAGCAGCATCCAAGCAATTATTGTTAAGGTGAGAGGCAAGTCACATCAGCACAATTACTGTTAGATTTGTGTCTCTCTAAATATCCCACTAGCTGAAAAACCAACACCTCTTTATGGTAACAGAAAGAAACGTCCTCTAAGCCATACATCTTGCACTTTAATTGGTGCCAAATTAAAGTTTTCCTACTTTTATCAAAATACATGTTAAAAACTACTATTACTAAAATGATGATGGAATAGTTAAGGGACGGAAAATCTGAGACTCTTACAATCTTTTGAGTAAAAAACTGAAGAAGGCTCTGCTACGGGCGGCAGTAGCTCAGGGGGTAGAGCAGTCGTCCTTCAACTGGAAGGTAGGCGGTTCGATTCTCGCTCTCCCCACAGTTCATACTGTCGTTGTGTCCTTGGGCAAGACACTTAACCCACCTTGCCTCCAGTGGCTGTAACACTGGTAATTACATTAGAACAATGTAAGTCGCTTTGGATAAAAGCGTCAGCTAAATGAATAAATGTAAATGTAAATAAAGTTCCCATATTTTTTATTATTATCACCACATTTTGGGCTAGTGCCCTTCATCAGACTCTTACAATCTTTAACAAGTTAATCACTCCATAACTGACTGTAGAAGCAGAGATGGACCTCAATAGACATTCCATCTTCCTATCAGAAGCAACTGGACTATGGAACTACTGGAATAACTATATCTAAAGCTGATAGTGGCTCATTTATAGATTTTGTGTTGTTAAATAGGAACCCCCACAAATACATTTGCAATGTGACTTGCATTTTTAATGCCCAAACAGTTAGTGCCTTTCAACATTGAGAATTTTGATAAACAGCTTCTTATCAAAATGTTGCCCTTGAGGTCGAATATTACATGTTATCTTCTGCCTTATAGCTAAGCGTTGCTGTGTGCATCGGCTTCCTTTCGGCGTGGAGTCCCTATGCCATAGTGTCCATGTGGGCGGCCTTCGGAAAGGTTGATAACATCCCCCCTCTGGCTTTTGCTTTGCCAGCCATGTTTGCCAAGTCCTCCACTATCTACAACCCTGTCATCTACCTAATGCTACGGCCCAACTTCAGCAAGGTAATGCAGAGAGACTTGAGAACACTATACCAGGTCTGTCTGAAGGGGTGCCTCTGTTTGCAGCCTAAAATTTGGATCAGACTTCGCACAAACCCCAGACAGACCCCCTCACAGGACTCTGCTGCACCTCCTGTTGTAGTCATAAAGGACAGCATAAATCACAGCTGTGAGAAGTGTAATGCTTTTGAATGCTTCAGGCACTACCCTCAAGTGTGCATTGTCAATAACTCTCTTCCTAAAGCAGACTCTTATGAAGACCAAGAGTCTCCCATTCCTCAAGCAAACAAGGAGAAGGTTCAAAGCCAAGCCAACTTGCACATTAACTTAGAGATGGTCCCAGGGCATGCAAAGGTGGCCTGGCCCTGACATCACTGATACTTTTGTTCATACAAACATGGACATCTCCATAATTACATTATATATGTGTATATATTGTATTTATATAGCGCTTTTCCACCGAGTAAGCACTCAAAGGGCATAATTATTGAACATTATTAGGTACTGCTATTTTAGATGCATTTTCGTAGTGTATATATTCAGGAAATTGTTTACAGAAGTTTAATTTTAAGTAGCTGGATTTTTGTGTATTCACAGCATTTCTCCTATGTATTAGTTTGGGACATATCACTCAGGCAAATTTTTTATATACAACTATATAAGTTTTATTGTGTAGTTTATTTCTATGATTAGACATACAAATTGTACTTTCTGTGAGACATTTGTTAAAGCAATTCTTTGAAGGAGATATGCCACAATCCAATGTTGTAAATAGTTTGAAATACTAACATTGTGAAAATGCTGCAGCAAAATAACTTTAATGTTTGAGGAAAAGAAGACAATCTTTACTTTTTCCACTTTCTTTAATATGTATGCACAAACTGCAGGCATATAGATTATGGTGCTGAATTATGACACTGCTGCTTAATGACATTATTGTTATGCTAAATAGCATTGCTTCTGGATGTTGGACCCATCTTTTTGTGCACAAAAAAACCAAAACATATTCTTAAACATCGCTATTTGCTACCCACTAACTCACTCCGGGTTTAAAACATGAAAAAATGTAACTCAACAACACAGGACATTTTTGTTTTATGAAGTGTGTGTCTTTTTTTCTGTAAATAGCTTTTTGTTTTTGGTGTGTACAATAAAATGTCATGTTGAAAAGCATTACTTATGTTTTAGGTTCCTTCAGAGTTCATGCTGGGCCACTGATTCTTCAATAAGGATTAAATCTTAATCCGTTAACATAAATCATGAATGGCAGAGACTAATCTTTCTTAATAACAAATAAAATTGATTTGATCTTTTGGACAACAGGGTGCGTAAAGCAATTTCCCTTACTGTGATAAAAATGTTTTTATTTCATAAACTTTTCTTTGAACATCAATGGTCCTGAGAAATGAAATGTTTGCCTTGTGATTATTAAACACTTCAGATAAAAAGGTAAAAACATGCAAACGGTTCTGCCATTGCCTCTAATCTATGCAAAAATTAATTTAAGTCAGTCATAGGCACGATTTGTTGATCATGTTGCAAATAAAAAAAAACATTGTCTACAAGCAACTGTAAATAAGGAAATGAGATATACAGTATAATACGTATAACCCTTTGGAACTACTAGCATTATTTTAATTATGACACATTTATGTCTTATGTTAATTTTCTAAATAAAGTTCCAATAACTTCCAGACAGAACTGAGGGATATTCTCTACAAGAGCAAAGAGCATATGTAGATGTCAAATCCGCTGAAAGTTCATGAGGAAGGTTCACATGTGTCCAGTATTTTCTGGATGACATCTATAGTTATTTTACCTTCCAAAGCTCGACAGAGCTTCCCAATTGTACACCCAATACTTCCTTCCTTCATTTTCCAGCGCTCCAGCATCTGGTGGACCATCTCTGGAACACCGTAACGATAAGAGTCCAGCTCAACGGTCTCTATTTCCACATCGGTCAGACCCAGACGCCGTGCACAACGCTTCCAGTTGGCCCCAATGTTATCTCTTAGCACTTCCAAGTGTTCCTCTGTAACCGGACAACCCTCTAAAGAAAACATAGAAGACAAAAACACATTAGCATTAAGTCGCATAAAGCAGTTAATTATTTGTGTATCTTAATGCATGAGGTCTGTTAATGTGTTTGCACACACAAAGGTAATTATTGCAAATTGTTATCCTGCCAAAACAATTCAGTTAAAGCAGTAAAAGGTTAAATTACCATATTTTTGAATGGCTTCTTTAATTGGTGAGCAAACTGAGCCATTACATAAAGTCTTTAAACTGGGGTCATTGCCTCGAATACTCAGCGTGTTGTTGTTCCCAATTTGGATCCCACTTGCATTCTGAATGAAAAGGGATGCTGAATCCAGCATAAACAAAGACATAAACACAAACATATATTCATGGAAAATTGTAATATACTAGTAAAAATGTACATCTAATTATTGTACCTGGGTCTTGCATCGAGCCAATCTTAGAAGGTGTTAAGAGTCGTCCAGGGCTCAAGTCAGGGGCAGTACTATCAGAGACGGGGAAGACCGGCCAAGACTGCTGGCGGTCAAAGTGTGAATGTGGATGCTGTTGGTTTATCTGTGATAGGGAAGGGGAGCTGGCAGACATAGACAAATGTGAAGGAAGTATCGAGGAGGTCATAGAGTCATAAAGACCAACATTGGGCCGATTCCAGGTCTCATCTTGGCTGATGGGCTGCACAGGCTCCTTAGTCCAAGACTGGACAGAGGAAGGATTCTGAGGTTTTTCTTGTTCTGGCTGTCTAATGTTCAAATCTACCAAGTAGGAAGGATTGGGGTTGTTGTGGCAAACATTGGCATAAGACTGACTCTTGCAGTTGTAGCTACCATGTTTATGGTATTGAAGCTCTTGGTCCAGTTTTGCTTCCAAAAGTGAAGGACCTTCAGCTGCTCTCGCATCAGACTGGATTTGATCTTTCACAGAATCATCATACTGGATGTCATGGAGGTCTTCAATACTCGCTTCAACTGGGACGGATACACTTCTGTCTGAGCTTATTAAAGGAGCAGGGCAATCTTCAAAGTGAGAAAACAAACATGTTTAAAATCATAACTTAATTAAAAAGTAAATCAATTTTGCCTGAATCAGTAAACTTAACATCAACGCTCACCTGTTGAAAAACAATTCCTGTGTCAGAAATAGAGATTTAATCTTTTCTACAAGTTCTTCTGGACCCTCATATCGTTTCTATGACAAACAAAAGGGATGACATACTTGGTGTAATGCAGTATAAGTGTCTGTAAGACAAATGACAAAAAACAAATCATACTTTTAGATCGATTACATCCTTCTCTACATGTTGCTCAAGCTTTTTCTGGTAGAAAGGTAGGAAGAAGTCATAGGACTCTGCAAAAAATGAGAATGGGAATTGTGTCTTGAACTTTGCTGACAACAAAATGAGAGAAAATGTGTCCACTGTAGATAACATTAGAGATCGTACAAATAATGCATACCTTGAAACGTTGGTCGTTGCTGTGGGTCAGGGTCCCAGCACCTCTTCATCAGATCTATCATTTCTGCGGGTGTGTCGTCTGGAATAAGACTCTCTGCAGGGCGGTTACCATTACGCACACACTGAGTGATATGGTCTTCACTCCTGGCATCTGGACAACATATTTATGGACAGGACAACATTTTTGATTGGCTTTGGTAACTGTTATGCAGACTTAGTTATGTAAAGAACACTCACTTGCATAAGGCTCTGCCCTGTAATGATGACCCAAACCACAATGGCAAAGCTGTAGACATCAGACTTCTCGGTGGACACTGTGTGTATACTCTCCAGGTGCTCAGGGGCCATGTAGCTCAGGGTGCCAGCTCCT
This sequence comes from Perccottus glenii, assembly GCA_024416835.2. Taxonomy (NCBI): domain Eukaryota; kingdom Metazoa; phylum Chordata; class Actinopteri; order Gobiiformes; family Odontobutidae; genus Perccottus; species Perccottus glenii. The sequence goes on along the minus strand of CM044557.2, from coordinate 12,391,396 downwards.
CTTGTTCCACATGAACGACCCATTTGGCTCTTTCGGCGAGACTCTTCTTTTGTGAGTTTGCTCCATGTCTGGCAGGTGGACAGCCCAAGATCTGCAATCTGCACAATCAAAAGTATTCAGAGATCATATACTAATTTCTATTTATTTTATTTTGATTCAATTCACAAAGTGACATACCTTGATGTGAAAATCCTTGTCCACTAATATGTTTTCTGGCTTAACATCCTTATGTAAGATTTTTCTGTCTGTTAGATACACCATTCCTTCCAAAATTTCCAAGATTATTCTGCCCTTTAGTGACACTGGGACAGAGACCTAAGACAAACAGATGCGTTTGTAGCTATTTTTTACTATTCTGGAAATTATTTGCAAAGTAATTTTTTTAGTGTATGTACTTACCGTCTCCAGCATCACAAGCAGGTTGCCTCGCGGTATGAGCTCCATAACTAAGGAACAGTCTCTGTCCTCCATGATCACTCCCAGCAGCTTGACCACTCGCTCATGGTTCAGGCTTGCCATAATGATTCCCTCCTCAAGCAGTGACCTCTTTTTCTCCCTGAAAAAACACAGCAAAGTGCAAAAAAGTGTTTCTAAACTTGCGTGCAATTCCTTTAGTGTCATTGCATTTAAGTCATGTCCTATTTGCTACAGTATCAGATTAACAAACAAGCTCCATTTTTCCTAGAATTAGTTTCCACCACTAAATGCTATGAGTTTGCATTGTTTTTCAACGACAAGGTTCAAGGCATTAAACATGCGATATAGTCCAAAGGGCATACAACAACACTGCAGCCACCTAGGAGGCACTTGGTTGGGTTAACACATTTTACACCCATTAATGACAGAACAATTGAAAAAACTGTCTTCAGCCTGTTCATCCACCTGCTGCCGCGATGTTTTACCCACTAGATTTCTAAAATCTGTACTAAGCAGTTTGTTACCATAACTCCCTGATATAGTCAATAATTCCTTACAGCTGTCATTAAGCCTCTTCTAAAGAAGAGCAGTCTTGATGCTACAGTGCTCAACAACTATCAACCCATATCAAACCTGCCCATTTTAGAAAAAGTTATTGAAAAAGTTGTACATTAGCAATTTACTCACTTTCTATTGCTTAACACCTTTTTGATCCTCTTCAGTCAGGATTTAGGCCCCATCACAGACTGAGACTGCACTTATCAAAGTCACAAATGACATCCGTCTGAACACTGACACGGGCAAAGTCTCTGTCTTAGTTCTGTTGGACTTGAGTGGTGCGTTTGATACAGTGGACCATGAAATCCTGTCACAAAGATTAGAGGAATGGATAGGTATCACTGGAACTGCCCTTAAATGGTTTTAGTCCTATCTTGAAGACAGGAAGTACTTTGTTTCGGTTGGTAACTGTGTGTCAGACCAAATGGCCCTGACATGAGGGGTTCCACAGGGGTCTATCTTGGGACCTCTATTATTCAATCTCTACATGCTTCCTTTAGGCCAGTTAATACGCAGCTGTGGCGTATCCTACCATAATTATGCAGATGACACTCAGATTTACATTTCACTCACAGCAGGTGAAAATGGACCAATCCATTCACTGTGTCACTGCATCGAACAGATTGATGTGTGGATGCAAAATCATTTTCTCCAACTGAACAAAGACAAGACTGATCTAATCATCTTTGGGCCACAGAAACAAAGAGAAAGTGTCAGCAGTCACCTCGTGTCTCTTTCTCTAAAATCTAAAAATCAGGTTAGAAATCTAGGGTCGCTGCTGCTCGGGTTCTAACTAAAACCACATCACACCAGTTTTAAACTCTCTGCACTGGCTTCCTGTTGCTCAGAGAATAGACTTTAAAACACTTTAAACAGCACTGCTGGTTTACAAGTCTCTTAATGGTTTAGCACCAGAATATATCTCTGACATGCTAGTTGCTTATGAACCTCCTCGGACTCTAAGAACATCTGGGACAGGCCTTCTACTCGTGCCCAGAGTTAGAACTAAACAGGGTGAAGCAGCGTTTAAGTTTCATGCAGCAAAAACCTGGAACAGCCTCCCAGATGAAGTAAAACAAGCCTCAACTTTAACAATGTTCAAGGGGAGGTTAAACACCTTCCTCTTTAGCTCTGCCTATATGCATTAAAGACAACTGGAAGTGTTTTTATCTGCACTCTTTTAATTTTTCTTATGTGTCTTATTCTAAATCGTATCTATGCATTTGACTTGTATTTCTTTAAAGCACTTGTGTATGAATTGTGCTGTATAAATAAATTGCTTGCCTTAGGTCAACCCAAGGTCACAACAAAGTGGACTTTATAAAAGCAGTACGGTGTGTGATAACAAAATAAAGCATTGACTACTTATACCATGTACTCAAAATGAGTATTAAGACTTAATTAGAAGTAAGTTTGGTTGTTTTAAATAAAAGCAAATCAATAGTGTACTGGATCTATTACACTTTGAGAGACAAGTCTAAAAAGAACTTTCAATCAAAGGTATAATAAGAAAAAGAAACACCTTAAACAGAACGGAATAAGAGCTACATCCATTTTGACCTTTTAGCTTTCGAGGAACAACAAATTTTCTTTTTTTTTAACTTTGTCTTTTGTTTATCCATCCTTGTAGCTAATTACACTATAATTGTTACCATTTACTCTCTAACCGGCCACACGGATTTATAGAGATGACCGTGAAGTATCCTACTGTGCGCCTGATTCAAGTTACAGCCTGAGCGAAGGGGAAAACCCGCCCTCCACATTTAATAGACAACACATTGCACTTACTCGTTGCGAAGAATTCCCGTGTACATAGTCTTCAATACCACTTGTCCCAGAGTGACATGGTAACACAGGTAAACCTCCCCAAATCCCCCGTAGTCCAGAGGTTCTTTGACAATAAGGTCAGTGGACCGCATATGAAGCGAAGACTGTGTCTGTGTCGCGGCGGCCATCCTCCGTAGATTCTGTAAAATATCAAAAGTTATACACCTAAACGGGAAATATCACAAAAATAACTTAGATGTAAGTGTAAGAAACGAATACAGTACATTTAACATTCATTACAAAGAAGAAATGTCGCGACTCATCGAACCAGAACAGTGAAAACATTACACGAAGAAGAAGCTAATCACCCAAACGCCACACAAGTTGGATCAACAAGGTAAAGTCGACTTTACTCACCTTTTCTCAACAGTTTAACATACAAATGACACCAAATGGGTAATGTATGGTTGATAAACGGATAATAAAGTAAAGGCTTGCACTCCTCGCTGAAAATCCAGACAGTATTGGAGTGCTCTGCAGTTCCGGGATTTCCTCGATGTCCCAATTCAAAAGCGAAACCGGACTTTGAAAAGACTACAAAAAGCCCAGCAAGTCGATAACAGATAAGGATAGCTAGCAGCTCTGTAAATGGTCGATTCAGATATAATTGAAAACATCGATTATGTTTAACAATCCACAGTAACAACTAACAATCCCAGATAGCCTTGTGTTTCACAGGAAATTGTTTGCAATGTAATATGGAATAAGTCACAATAGCTATCAAAATATATTGTATAAAAAACCACTGTCTTCCTGCTTAGAGACTGCTTTTATAATCTTCTAAATAAGGCTGCCTTTAGGGAGAACATATCAGTGAAAGTTTTTATGTAACAACATTGCCATCTGCTGGTGGGAATAATTATTTGCGATCACATGATAAAAAATGACTTTTAGACAAAAAGTTTATATTAATCCTCGTATGTTTCATTGATAAAACGCATTTGTGTGAAACTAGAGCGGGAAAGCACCTGAACGTAGCCTCAGTCAGTGTGGGCTGACTATCACATGCAGGCTTATATTGTAGGTCGTCTAACTGAATTCTTCCCTTTTTACTCTAAAGCCACATCAAAGCAGTCAGTATCATATGTACCTGCCTTGTACAGTCACGGTTCTCCTCTTTTTATTCTGGTAAGTGACTCAAATATATTTGATCCTGAGTTATCAGTGAGAAAAGGTGAAGAAACTGAAGTTACACTTTTTGTAACAATATAATATCACGTCTCATCTTTGTCATAAATTGATCAAATATAATGAGTGTGTTTTTTCTGTTTTACTAATATGACACATTACTGAAGCAGAAATAATGACTATAAAATCTTAGATCCATTTTTAGCTATAGTGTTATGTAAATATTCTTTTCCAATTTTGGACTATATGATCCATATTTGGAAGGATTCGTTGGACAGACAAATATGGATGGCTTTTGTAAGAATATGCCCAACTCTGTTTGTAGTTATAAATGCAGCCACTTCATAATAGAGAATATAACAAGGCTCACTCCCAAAATTTGGAAGCTTCTGGAAGTGCTATTGTCTCATGGGTGTTCTTTGGTACGCGCATGTCACATAGAGCCATTTCTCTTGAATGCTCCTGTAAGCCTGGTTAAGTCCAGTCAAGTATGTGTGCTCTATTCTTAAAGTCTATTTCAGGGTTAGACATATGCTGCCATCAACCAAGGCGTAGACTATTTATATTCATCATAACTAAATATATCTGTATGTTCTGGGTTGTATTTAATCACACCTGTAGGCTTTCTCCTTGAAGCCGCTTCCCTGATAAAAGCCAACTACAAATCCCAGCATTCAGCTCTGTTTGTTTGGGCAGCAGAGCTCCTTCGGACTGGAGCTGCTAGTTGTGCGCCGGCACAGCGCCTTAGGGAATCTGTGAAGCTGCAAAAAAAATCCTTTTATACATAGATGAAATACACAGTGGCACTTGACAGGAATTAGTCATTTCAATAAGGATTTTTCAGCATGGGGAATGGCATCGACAAGGTAAGGTTTCCATCTGTTTGTTTGTAGCGTGGAGTTTGCGCACGACTTTTCTGTGAGAGCACTTACTGTCATTTTCATTGTATGTAGGCGTTTTTCCAATCCTGTCTACATGTCATAATCATGTATTGTTTCTGGTTGTAACACTACTAAAAGTATAACCTGTATTTTTAATAAATTCCTTAGAGTTTGTTGATATAATAATTCTATATTAATCTGTCATTGTAGGTCCTTCCTGATTTATACTTGGGAAATTTTAGAGGTTTGTTTGTGCACCAATTGGTATTGTTATTTTGAATCTCCTCAACAGCCATATGAATAGGTTTTATATGCTTTTGTTTGTGCCAGATGCAAGAGACCGTGAACAATTAGCCAGAAACAACATTACACACATTCTGTCTATTCATGACAGTGCTGCTCCAATACTCCAGGTGAGCCCACGACTCTGTGTACTCTTTATTAAACTAATAGCATTTAGATATGAGTAATGAAATGTAATTGAGACAGATGGGGATAAAGCAAACACCACATGTGCTTGAGAAGAGACCAAGAACCAGTCTGTCTGGTAAATCAGGGAGAGCTGCTGGGTCACAACTGAAGGAAGCTGTCGAACGAAGAAAAACAGAAGACTCACTCATGTGATACTTATCATTAATAAATATCTGTCAACAACCAGCAGCGGGTGTGCTGAAATGTGTGCCTTTGTGGGCTTTTGAGTGGGCGGCTGTTCTGTGCCATACTATTGTACTCTACCACTTACCAGTGTAGTCAGTTATTGCTTCTGATGGGAAGATGGTTTGAATGAAGGCTGGGTGAACAGAATCTCATAATAATCATCATCATAATAATAATAATAATAATAAATAATAATAATATTTTTTTCATTTGCCCAGCCCTAGGCACATGTGAGATCCTCTTACTCACCACAGCAGCAGCTATTCATGGTGGAACCTTATGTTAAAGCAACTGATAACTTGTGTACATTGTGCTCTAGGAGATGACCTACCTGTGCATTTCAGCTGCGGACCTGCCCACACAAAACCTGTAAGTATCACAATGATCAGCACAACATGAAGAATAGTGAAGGCTAAAGTAGAGAGAGTACTACAACCGTTTAAAGCTGCATTGTGTGGGCGTCTGAGGTTCATATTATTCAAGCTAACGTGCAAATGATATGCTTTGCACAAGCTCCTGCAACATGGCTGGATTGGGAACAGTGCACAGGGTTTTTTTGTTACATGAGTACATGATCTGCCAAAATGTAGGTATGGCCTTTTTTATGTAACAAGAAAAACAAGTGGTTAAATCAGTTATGGTGCATAAATTGTAAACACAATGAATACAGATACTCAAACTTGATGTGATTAAGGCCCATGATCTTGAATCAGAATATTATCAAAGGATTTTGGTAATGGTCAGTTAGTGTGAATACTAAAAAGCACATTCATTTGCAGGCCATTAAAAAAAAAAAAAAAGTCAGAATTGTCCCACTTGTTGTAGCTACACATGGAGGTATAGTATAAACTTGCACAATAGTTTGAAAAAGGACTGCACAGAAAGGAAGTCTGGCAGCACAGGTCTGCTGTGTTGCTGTGGTTCTATTTTTATGTGCCTCACACATACTCGCAGATTAGGACCAAGCATGCTCTGTCACACACAGCCCCTATTGCCTTTAGCGAGTCGGTTTCTTTATGCCTTTTATGCCTTAAGCTTCGAGTAGTGCTTGAAACCTGCTGTGTGAAATATGATGCTGTGTTTTTCAAACCTGAGCTGAACACACCCTTGTTTGGAACAAAAAGAGTTGAGTGCAAAAAATGCCTACACAATCTCCAAAAAGTTTTACATCATTTTTTTCCATTTGATAAAGCAGTTTCAATTATCCAACACATAATAAAAGCAGCATTTTACAGCAGCGGGTCTCTTGCTGTGTTCCTGATGAGCGTTTAATGTGGTCATGACCTACAATAACAATGCATTTCTCATGCTCCACAGAACTCAGCATTTTAAACAAAGCATAATGTTCATGCATGAGTCCCGTCTGAAAGGAGAAGGCTGCCTCGTACACTGGTAAGTCTATACTTATTCATGAACACACTGTCACCGCCCTTTGTCTCTTCCACATTATACTACAACAGGCTTATTTAATATAAATACAGTTCTACAAAATCTGAAGGAAACCATGAGAAGTCATGCATATCTTCTGCACAGATGAGAACTCGTGATAAACTAGAGGCTATTGCTGAACTTCCCAAAAGAGGACATTAACAATGCTGACCACATTTTGTTTTTGTAGTGGCCATATCATCTCTGGGGAAAGTTGTATTTAGTTACAGTCATGTGACTCTTTAGTCTTCTCAGAAATAAAGAGGAACAAATGCATATGAAGCTTATGTTTCTCTTCTGAGCTAATGAACTCGGATTGTGTTGTTGCTTTCTATCTATCTCTACATAGGTTGCTATTGTTTGCCTCCTAAACTTTATCTGCTAATATCAGTGGCCTAGTGAGTGCCATATACTTACAATAGATCAGATTAAGCACATAACACATTTAGTTTCTTACACTTTTGTCTCTCTGTGTCTCCTTCCTGCCACAGTTTAGCAGGTGTATCCCGCAGTGTCACTCTTGTGGTGGCCTACATCATGACGGTGACTGGACTGGGCTGGCAGGACGCTTTAGCAGCAGTGAAAGTGGTCAGACCTTGTGCTGGCCCCAACCTCGGGTTTCAGCGTCAGCTTCAAGAGTTTGAAGCAACTCAAGCAGATAAGGTCACAATTGCATCATAAAATACAGTGTAATAGAACAAATAAAAAAACTCATTTGGCAAACATCATCAGAATTAACACCTTATGCCCCGTTTCATTCAAATGAACCCTGTTTGAAGAGTTGAAAATGTTAACAATGCAACTATGTGGGTAAACAAAGATTATTTGAAGATAAGATTAAAATAAATTCTGGGTCTATTTATGAAACCCTAGTCTGAATTGTGTGTTCCATAGTATGAATGCTTTAATTCTGAGTTAATATTGTTTTCTTTTGCAGTTCAGAGAATGGTTTCATATGGAATACAAGGACAACCCATTTAACGACGAGGCTAATTTAAGAGACTTGCTCACTAAAGTTCCCCAAGTCAATAGCGCTGTCGTCAATGAACAGATGTGAAAATGTGAAAATATTTGATACAGTTTTCATAGAGGTACTGGAAGTGTTCTGGACCAACCAGGAAGAAGACTTCTCCAGGAATCTTGCATGAACTCTGACAGAGACTTACGCAGCACATACTGATTAAAAACAAACAAACAAAAGATTATTGACTGAAACGTTTTGGAATTTTTTTTTTTTTGCCTAATTTATTTCCTGTATGTTGTGGATGTATTTCTTATAGTATCGTCAATTTAAAAATAAACAAATGCTTTGAGTGTGATGTTTGTCAGAGGGCTGTCATGTTGAACGTGTGATAAGGCTCTGTGCCGTGTTTGCACCTCTGTTTCCTGGTGCTCTTCCTGTTTGTCTAACGTGCAAGAGAGGTCATGCATGACCGCACCGAAATACAGCTATTGAAATTATCCTGTCATTTCATTGACCTAATAATGTTTGTCATAAATCCATGTGATCAATAACCCCAAATTATGTTGAATGGTGGTGAATACCTTGCTGAATGTATGTATAAATAGCCACGAGGGGGCAGTGTTACCAATAAGGCAGCTCTAACAGAACTTAAAACTATACTCTGCTGTGCGACCTCAACCTCAAGTGCAAACCTCAACATCACGCAGATGCAAATGAACTCAACTTGTTATGAAGAAAATGGATGGAAGATTAAAAAAAAAAAAGCAATGTATAGGGGTGACTGTTCCATTCAAGGTGTCTCAACACCAGAGGGATTCCCCACAACAGCACTGCGTAGGCGCCAAAGTTTCACAGAAATGAGCGCCTCACTGCTGCGCATCTCCTTTTGAACTTTCTCTTTGGCTCCTCCCCATTTTAAAAAATCAAGTGCCGATAACATTTAAGAAAAGGGCACACAGACCTTGAAAACAGATTTCAAGTAGAAGACCTGTCAGGATTAACAGGTAAGCAAATTTTTTTATGCATCAGTTTGTCCTACTTAAGTTTGACTTATGTTACCCTCTTATATCTTTAACAAAACAAATTCATTCAAGATCATTTTTGTTCAGAGCTAACTTTTGTCTTGTAAAATCTTAGAATAATAAGTATATATTTTGGGCCACTAAAAGCTTATTTTAGTTAATATCTGCCAACAGATGTTCTCATAAATATTTCTTATGCAGTAAATGCAGAACCTTTTTGTCACGCTCAGATGAATCATAATTTGTGCACCAAATAAAAATAGAGCCACAGTCAAAGTGTCAAAACCAAATGTGCTATAAGTAACTCGCTTTATTTTAAATAATTCTGCAGAAGAGAAGTTACAGTAGCTTGAGCTGGCACTTTAGAACACTAGCAAGCAACACTTAGAATAGAGCATAACGTGGATTGATAAGCAGCCCTAACGTTTATCATTAATTTGATTATGCATCCAACAGGGCACCATGGACGATGACAGCCTGTCAGTCAGCTGTGGGAATGGCAAACTCCGACAGTGGCTGATTGATCAAATCGACAGTGGGAGGTATCCAGGCCTGGTTTGGGAAAATGATGAGAAAACCATCTTTCGGATTCCATGGAAACACGCAGGCAAACAGGACTACAACCGAGAAGAGGACGCTGCCCTGTTCAAGGTAGAACATCACACCTCTGTAGTAACGTGTTTTTTTTTTTTTTTTTTCACACAGTGCATGTCTAAGCCTATATTCATATTGTTGCAGGCATGGGCCTTGTTTAAAGGGAAATTTAAGGAAGGTGTGGATAAACCAGACCCTCCAACTTGGAAAACCAGGTTACGTTGTGCTCTGAATAAAAGCAACGACTTTGATGAGTTGGTGGAAAGAAGTCAACTGGACATCTCAGACCCCTACAAAGTCTACAGAATCATTCCTGAAGGAGCCAAAAGAGGTAGAATTATTCTACAGCTAATCTTAAATGGGCATAATGTAACTGGCTTTTGCTATTTGGTGATGCTCATTTTTGCAAGGCTTTAAACAATTCACATGCATTACTATGTTGTTTGACACTTGAGCTGGCTTTGTTAGGCATTTTTACACATACGCAACCCAGCACTTGATTGTGATGTGGCAGGAAGCACAAAGGAAGCCAAAGCATGTAGCAAAAAAGGCCGTAGTGCTTTTTTTAGATGGGCTTTGGTTACTAAGTGCAGGGTGCATATAAGACCTCCAGACCTTGCATTGCTTTGCTGTTGCTTTTGTCACATCAGTGCTGTTTATTAAGCAGATGTATGACTTTGTTAGCAGCTTGGTTTCACACTAATCATCACCCTTTCAGTGCAGTTAAATCACCTTATATTTGCAGGAATGAAGATGAGTAGTATGGAGGAAACTTCACATCTCAATCCCCTCGGCTATTATCCTTCATATTCGTCTTTGCAAACCCAGGTTGGCCACCAATGTTGCACATAGTTCAAATATAGCTTTTGCACACAGACTGAACAGTGTTTGCTATGATGTATGTGTCTTTTCTTGTAGGTGCCAGGTTACATGGTTAGCCAAGAGCGGAGAGACTGGAGGGACTACTCTTCAGCTGAACAGCATGCACTTCCTCCTCCTCATCACCACGAGCTGCAGTACGGCCACTACCCATCACCCCTCAGCCGGCCGTGGCCAGGGTCACACACAGAGAATGGTAAGAAGCAGCAGTTACACACAGTTAATAATACAATACATATATTTGGTTAATAAGTAGTATGGCAAAGTATCTGGCTAACCATATTAGCTAGGTTAGATTTGAATATTATGTTATGAGTGGAAGATATTGGACTTTTTTGATGAGTAGCAAAAATATTTTACTGACTAATAATGTGCCATGGTTTCAATTGTGTCAATGCAAAACATTTCTGGTGTAGTGCCAGATATTATTTGTGTGTAAATTTTTTCATCATTTAAATAAGTTTGATGTTTTTTTGATGCTGTATTGAGATACAAAGGGTAAAATATTATTATTATTATTTTAAAAATCAATCTGTGGCTGGTTTAACAGATATTCCATTATGTATATTATGTAACTAGGAACGGCATGGCTTGATATCCCAAATCCTGCCAGAATCTGTGACAATATTACACTCATAACTTAAATGTTTAAATAATTTATTGAGCGGTAACAGTCCTATATGAGTTTTCAGCAGTTGTTCATACATAGTTATGTATTTTGTGTTGTTAGAGGTTTTGTTAGAGGTTTGTACAAAATCACAAAATGTTTCATGATTTGTAAACAAACCCACTCTCTCCACAGGCTTCCAGCTCTCCTTCCACACGTACCTGTCAGAGTCCCAGCCCCCCGTTTACACAATGGACCCCAACAGTGCCATCACTGGTAATGGGATAATGAACACACATTTAAACATTAACACACACACTTCTTGTCTTGTCTGTATTGACAAAGAAGAAGTGATTTTACCATTCTGAATTGTGACAGCATATGAAAGTTAATAGGAGGCCTTTATTCATGGAGGGGTGGGTTTTGAAAAAAGGCTTCAGGGAAAGTGAGTAAAAACTAAGAAAGCCAAAACTAAATGTTTATTTTTAGAGTGTGACATAAAATGCCAGCTGCCTGAAAGCCTAAATTAATATTAGAATTTTATTTGCAGACTTCAGCTTGCACGTGTCCCTGTTCTACAGAGAGTCTTTGGTAAAAGAGGTGACCACCACGAGCCCAGAAGGATGTCGCATTACTTCATCTGCTCCCTCATCATCTCCCTCGTCATCACCGCGTCCCGACGACAGGCTTCACAACAGACCAGAAGTCATCCTGTTTCCCTTTCCGTACCCAGAGTCCCACCGACAGGGGGTCGACATGCTTCCCAATGTCCTGGAGAGAGGGGTGCTGTTGTGGATGACGCCAGATGGGATGTATGCCAAACGCCTCTGTCAGAGCCGGGTTTACTGGGAAGGACCTCTGGCTCCGTATGTGGATAAGCCCAACAAGTTGGAGAAGGAGCAGCCATGTAAACTGTTCGATACGCAGCAATTTCTAATTGGTAAGTTTACATACTGTTGGGCACCCAGTGGTTGAGTGCAGGACTTTCACTTTTGTGAAAGTAATTGTGGAAAACATGCCATTATGGACAATGCATTGAGGTCAGATTCATAAAAAATTGTCAAATCAAAATCAATGCTTCCGGGTTTTTCCGGACCATAATTGTCATAATTTAAATTGTGATAAAAGAATAGAGTCTACTTACAATTACTTTAGCTGTAAAGGTCACATATATAAAGTGAGAGTCTGTGAGTTTTGTTTTGACTCATAAGTTTTATCTTATTTGATGTGCTAATGGCTACATCAAATAAGTTATTAACGAGCATTTTAGCCGGGTAAGTCCCACTGGAGCAATGAGAAGCCATTCATGTTCTTGTCACAGGGCCAGGACTGTGGAGCCCCCACCCACCTGTTGTGGTGCACCACATGTGACATATGACAGCCCTAGTTTTCTGTGCCATTTCACTGAAATTTCCACCATATTTACCAGTAATTTCCAGAATTATCCAAGTCTGTGAATAAATCTTTTGAACCTACCTGCTATTCTTTTTTTTTTCATGTAATGTGGTTATATAACCTCATTAATTCTGCATACTTTTATTCTGCTGCATTTCTTTAGAGCTTCAAGAGTATGTCCATAATGGCCGGCATCTACCGAGACACCAGATAGTGCTATGTTTTGGAGATGAATTCCCTGATGCACAGCGCACGAGGAAGATGATCACAGCACAGGCACGTACTTTCACATCATCTAATATTTTTATTTCTTTTTTTGGGGGCTTTTCTGCCTTTATTTTATAGGAGTAGACAGTAGGTCGACAGGAAACAGGGCGAGAGAGCGATGGGAACAACATTGGGCAAACAACCCAAGCGAGACTTGAACTGGGTCTCGCGTATTTTGGGGTATTTGCATGTGCTCTGCCGAATGAGATAGGAAAAATCTGAAAGATCAGATGTCACAGAATGCGGTTAATTATGGACACCCACAATCCAAAGACAATCTAAATTGCTCACAGTGAATGAATGAGAGGGTTGTCTGGCAGTGTGTCACTAAGTGTTAGCCCTGCGATTAACTGGTGCTCTGAACGTAGCCTGCCTCACGCCCAAAGCGGCTGGAATATAGGCTCTGTGATTACAGTTAACATATATGTATTTATCAGAGCTATTATATTTTGTGCTGTTCTAATCTAATGTCTTCTTTAGGTGGAGCCAGTTTTTGCCCGAAAACTCCTGTTCTTCTATCAGCAGAACAATGGCTCCTACCTTCGCGCCTATGACCACATCCAGGATCCAAACTCTTCTCCAACAACTGACTACCCTTCTCAGAGGCCTGCACAGCATATTCAAGAATGACTAAAACATACTCATCCATGCAAGAAGGCATGAACTGCCCCTGGAGCCTTATGACTGCATACAGACCTTGTACTGTACAAATCAAGTGAAGATAGACGGTGCTGAGGGGTGTCGAAGGGGAAGACCCACACTGTACAGTATGAATTGTTGTGGAGTATTTTAATTTTTTTTTCTTCTGTGTGAGTATTATTGTGACAGCGTGAAGGGATGCGGTTTGAGGCTGGGGGTACGAGGAGAGCGGAGGGCCACTGAGACAGGAAGTACTAGCGCAGGTGCACAGGAAGAGTGGCCCCGAGACAAACACTGATACGTCAGATAGATAAAAATGTGCATGAATGCTTTGGCAGATGCACAGGTAATGGAATCATTATTGGGCACATTTATTCTAAGGCAATCAATGCCGTTGTCCTCCTTTATTCAAGTCTGTAAGTTTGTAATAATAAATAAGCCAGAATCATGCTCAGTTTCAATCGTAAAATTGTTATAAAGATGAGGTGAACATTGAGGTGGACAATCCGTGAATCTAGATCATCTAAAGCACAAAAAACAGAAATTGCTGTAATAGTAATTTTGTTTTGTTTAAAGGTCAGTATTTCTGAATAAGTTTGAGGCCTTTTTCGGAAAGAAAACCTAGTGTATAGTCTATAAATAGGCTTCTTTAAAGGGAACTGAACTGGAAAATCACAGTCATCCCATAACTGTCAGGTAAACTGTGCCTGTTCCTCTTGACCTGAAACTAACTGCTTCTCGAACGGGAAGGAAAACTACCTTTCTGGTTGGTTTGGCCAAGGTGGAGTTTACGAATTCTCATGTCCGAGAAATAATCAAACGCTTCCTAAAAGTTCAAAATGTACTCTATGCATAGCCTCCAAGGTTTGTCATGTGTGCCTATTTTCAGATAGGCACTATGTAACTTTTTAATGGAAAATTTCAATTGTTTCAATTGGTCGCTAACATGAAAAAGGATGAAGAAACCAACATTGATAGACAGACATGTATGGACTATGTAACTCTGAGTGACAAAACATATTCTTAAAATATATTTAGAGAGTCTGCATTCTTATATGAGAACTTTACTTGGTGTGAATCTCAAAAAGTTGCCTAGTGTTGCTTTGAAGGAATATCCAAAAACTAATAACTGGAAGTTAATTCCATGTAAAAAATACAAGTGACTGCAGTGGACTTAATTTAATTTTAATTTAGCTGTGATGGTTTTCTAAAAGTTGTATTAAAATGCTAAAGGAACTCCTGGATGTCCTGAATGCTCAAATCCCTCCTGGTCCTTGACTTGTTGAGAGGGAAGCAGCAGTGATAGGGATGCTTGCTATGCTTGTTGTCTGTGGTCCAGAGTTTCGATCTGTGCGTTGACTTCCTTCACACTTAAGCCACATTACTTTCGCAAGAGTGTAAAAATCTGACACAAAAACACACGCAGGAATGATTTTTTCCCCCCTTTTTTGTATACACTGTAAATGAACTTTACCCCTTAAATGTTCTGCAAAACTTGTGTATTGTGGACTGCTCAGATGTGTGTAGGTGTGTAGGTGTGTACATGCATGTGACACGGTTGTGGTATGACTGTTATCAGGAATTGACATTATGGATAAAACATGTCACTCCCCCACCTACATCACCGGTAACTCAAACATAAACAAAAAAATCACTTTGCTGTAAGTTACAGTAAAACTCTCAGATCTGGCCACTTCTGGAAAACAAACTTAAGAATGAGTTGTAATTTTGTTGATTTCTAAATTCTACTGACGACATAAAATATGATCATTTTGATACAGTTTTTTGCAGTGTGGATGAGTGATTTATTTTGAAATAAACTCTGATTTGTGGTATGTCTGCTCTACTTTCAGTTCTATCCTTTTCGGATTTACAAGGGAGAAAGTCATATTTAGAAAAAAGGAAAAAGAAAAACTCATGGTGTTTCCCCTTCTGCAGGAAGCCACATCATTTGTTATGAAGCCTCAGTTTTTCCACACAGTACGAGCCGTTAGTGCCAGCGACAGTGTCAAGACGCAGTGGACTGAACGCTAATCGTCACTAAAGTCTAAGATGCAGGCAACAAAGACTTACAGAGAAGTGAAACTAGCCTTTTCCACAAAAGAAAGTGAATCTGTGGTCTCAAGTAATATAAAATCAGACTATGATTTTCAAAATATTTGTCTCACCGTTTCATTTTTAGCTGGACACAGATTTTCACAAAATGAACTATAGAACTATGAAAAAGGCTGTACTTTAACGTTTATTAAGGACGTCCCAATTACATGCCACACATGCTAATTCTAAATACATCCATTGGAGAGCCTTCTCACACAGTTCACAGACATGTCGAAGAGTGAAGGTGAACATTATTAGCCATCCAGGTCATAATATGATCAAAATTATTAGGATAAAGGCATAGTTCTTGAAGGTAGTTTTGATGAATCAGGATTGACAAGTCTCTTCAAATGAACTTCAGATGTATTTTCTCTTGTCAGACTTGTCAGACTTGGTTCAATCTGACATAGGGTGTTGGATCTTTAAACTAAAATGAATAAAACAATGATAAATACATAAAATGAAATTAAGAAGAGCAGAACCTTTAAGAAATTAAATAAACACACGCAGCATCAAGTATCAAGTACATCAAGTACTCATAAGATTCAAGATTTACATCGTAAGCATTGCTACTGGTTGTGTACAGTTTGAGGTTGATGAATAGATGGTTCATTCCTCTTTTATGGCTTTAATTGCTTCATAATTGAATCACTTTTTGAGGTTTTAATGCACACAAAAAAGCAGTCCTCCAGCTCTTTAGGTGTATAAGGATTGCGCATGACTTTATTTATCCCTAAGGAGCAAGTAAAAGGCAGTAGCATAGACACAGTATAAAACTAAATCTTCAACACAACCACACACACAAACAAACAAACAGATGTCCGTGAGAGCTCCTCTGTGTCCACACCAGCCACTCAAACACCGGTTACAGAATATAAAAAGGGAACATACACATAATGACATCTTTCTGCTTGCTTACTTACTTATTTCAATCTTTACCACACAGTAAATGAAAGCATACATTTGTCATTGAAACAGAAGAGAGAAGATAGTTAAAGAATTTGAAGAAGAGCAGTGTTGATCATTGAATGCTTTGCTGACATCTAGTGGCCAAGTGGAGCTAAATCAGATGTATTTGTAGTTCCATGCACATCACAAGGTGCACGGCCTTTGTTGCGTAATGTAGCTATACGTTCATGGCTTTACACACTGTTTTTTAAATATTAATGTAATGTTAATATTAAATCAATTAAAAATACGTTATTTATGGTAAGTGTGCAGGCAAGAATACATTTTTCCACAAGTGTAGCTACATACCATACAAGAGACACACTCTGCCCTTCCACTGTATGTGCAATCACTAGGCTATTTATTATTATTATTATTATTATTAATAATCTGCTGCAATATGTTATCAAAATATTCTTGTGAGTAACTTTAACACCTCTGTTGATGCCACTGTTCTATTTTGAACATGTTTCTCTGCAGTAAAACCCTCCTCCAGACTGTCACCCCATATGTTGAAGGTCAGCGTTTTAGTCTGACCCCAGCCCTGTATTTGATGACAGTAGTATTTAACTCCTGTCACATCAGGCCTGATCCCTGTCGTTGACCCCACCAGGCGTCAACAGGTTGCTTTTTTTACAGCTTTAGACCTGTCACACCTTTAGACCTGTGACTAATGCGCCGATAATCACTCAGTGTCCTGCTTCACCGATTCAACCTTTGCAACGGCAGGACAGAGTTGAGAACTGTAGCTACGTAATCAGATTTTATTGTAATCATATAATTTATTAAAAAGGCATGAGAATTGACCCTTATCTTCGGGCAAATACAAAATATTATTGGCTCAATCTAACCCCTTGTATTGTTTTCAGATGTTTGTTTATCGGAGCCCTTGGGTTAACAATGTGCTTGACCTTATGATGGCAGGAAAGCAATAACAGTTGTCGGATAAGGAGCTTCAGACACAAGGGTAAACAGATGAGAGATGATAAATGGAACAATATGGCTGTCCACCTGGCACCGATGTCAGCTGGCACTTACAGTTGATTCTGCAACGACATTAGGCAAATAGGAAATGCTACAAACATTTTTTTAAAATCTAGATCTAGATCTACAGTCAGAATGAGAGTTGCAAATGCAATGGGGTAAATGGCCAGCAGGGAGTGTACAGTGGCAATTTTAAGTTGTAATTTTATGTGAACTATAAAGTCAAGGCTTACAAGTTTGACTCCTGCCCATAGTGTTGAAGCAGATGATTAACCTGTGCAAATTTTAAAGGCTCCGTATGCAAGATTTCCGGGTCAATCTTTGTAAACAGATGTGCCTCGATCTCTTTGAGTGTTCAATAAGTTAAAAGGGTCAAAGGGTTGAAATGTTTACAGCTACAGTCGCTTCTGTGTGGTTCTAAAATGCCTAAAGAGTTGAATAAAAAGGATACCCTGTGAATTAAAAATTGCATGAAAATTCTGTATATTACACCTTTAATGTAACAATAGTATTTTGGTTTAATGTAAGTAAGTAATCTTTATTTATAAATGACAAAGTGCAACAATTTAAATAAAAAAAAACAATAAAACACAGATAAAACTATAATAATAACAAATAATAAAAATAAAACATAAAAGACCAATCAACTCAAAGCTTGTATAAATATAAGTGTCTTTGGCTGTTTTTTTTTAAAAGAAAAGGGGCGTTCCAGAGTCTGGGGGGCAACTGCTTGAAAAGACAGGTACCCCTCAGTTTTAAAGCAGGTTTTAGGGATCATCCAGAGGTTTTGTCCTGAGGACCGAAGAGTGCAGGAGGAGGCGTAAGGGGTCACCAGGTCAGTGATGTACTGAAAGTAAAAACTAAAACTTTAAAATGAATACCAAATTTGACTGGGAGCCAATGGAGTGTGGCTAAAACCGGTGAAATGTGAGCCCTTCTGCAGTGTTTTGCACCAATTGGAGAAGACTCAGAGAAAATTTGTTAAAAGTTAAAAGAGAATTACGTAATGCATACACTTGCTTTCACCTTATCACATTACAGCTTTGCCTAAAGATGGCTTTATGGCTCTACTGCAATCACGATTTCAATAAAGTTTAGACCATAACATAAGTCATATCATAAACATCCACTAATCATGTAGTCACAATTTATAATCTAAATGTATGTGCAGGAGTTAACATAAAAATGTAACTGACATAAATCATTTTGTATAATCATCAATGAGTATAATAGATTTAGTCTAGTGCCTCAGGTTCAAGGTCTTGGGGGCGGTCCCTAGACATGCATTTGACATAAATTCACTGTAACTGTTAAAACTTGCATTGATTACTACTGAGATTGGTTTCTGCATCTGTAACACTTGGAGAAAGTGAGCCTGTATTTGCACATTTGGTTGTCACGCATCATGAACTTACAAATAGTGCAAAGATGTTACTTTTTTCCTCACTGATTCTACAACAAACAAATCGACATACAGTAACAACGCACATAAACACATCCAGTTTTTCAATTAGAGCTGGATGAACATTTCTCAAAACATTTCAAGTTTACCAAATTCTAGCCTTTACTTCATGTTGTTCCAAACACACATGCGTTGTTTTTGTGTGCATCAAAGCGACACAAAGTGACAGCTTGTTGGCGGTTTGCGTGAGAGTGACTGGAGCGTTTTCTCAGACTCTGTGTGGTCCGGCTGTGTGGTCCCCAGCTGACGGCTCAGGAGAGAGAAGAGAGGGTGCACAGAGCTCGTGTGTTTACTTTATCAAGAGTCAGGTCCAGGCCTTTTGGATCCACGGCATGAGTAGAAAGCCTCTCTGCAGCCTCAGTCTAGAAGATAAATACACAGTGCCACCGTTTTGACATGGCTCATCTACACATCAGTGTTCACGTATGGGACCAGCTAAAATGACTTTTGACTCGATAGATCCAAATGTCCAACCTATGGTCTTGAAATGACTATATATTCTTGTGGTCTGGACATCAGGTATATGTGTAATATTTGAATATTGAAACCGTACATACAGACAATTTCTACAATTACAGACACAAGAATATTTTCATTTCAAATGCACCAATAGATTATTTGTTTTATTGTTACATCATAAACTAAAATTAAAATGTCTTTGTGATGTAAATAGTTTTATTTTAAGACAATAATGTAATGTCTCTTTCAACATCATGGTCACCTCAGTTTTTCTCTGAGAGCCTGTGTGTAGGAATTTAATATGAAGAAACACATCTTTATACTGTAGATCTTTTCTTATCTTACATAATCATCACCAAATGTCAGGTATTTTAGTTTCTGAACCTAAACATTCAGTAACTAGACCATAGCAGTGACAGTTTGCAATATTACCTTAGATGAACCCCACAATTGGAAAAGATGCATAAAAAATGCAGTATCATCACTGTAGATTGCAGATTCACAGTGATCAACAAAATGGCCTCACATTTTCTTCCTTTTAACTGACTACTCTCGCATGGGTCTCCGCTCTCGTCTTTCTCCCACAGACCTGTCTCAAGGGACAATGTTATAACACTGCTCCTGAGAATCCGCCAAGAAAATATAAATACAACATCGCATTTCAACTGTGTAAACAAACAAGGCCACCCAAATTTCTAATTAGAGCTGGTGTGGAAGACAGGAAGTACTTTAGTGGAGACAAAGCCAAAGCCACTCCCCCTTTGCTTCTGCCTTCTGAACTTGCCTACATCTTATTTCTTAATATTACGTATCTAACGCATTTTAGATTTAAATGAAAGGAAAAGAATCAAAAAAATCTTCACAGAGCAGGAGATTGAATGTTTATCTTTTGCTCCAAATATATCTAATTTTGGGCCTTTGCTTTGGTTATCTGGCTCATCTAGGTCATCATCCAGTTGAAATGAGCTATTCCCACTCTTCTCGGAAAACCTAGGCACAGTTATTACGTAGCTAAGCCCTGAGACCACCCACAAAGTGGGGTCTGTTTTTTGTGCTTGTTCTTGTTTTGAAACAGGAGATGCTGCAGATAGTGCTGCAAGGTTTGAAAGACTCATTACGCTGAGCTTTGTGGTCAGTGTGGTAATTCTGGAAATATCAAGAGAGCTATCAGTTCACCAAAACACACAACTTAGTCTAATGACTCCAGAGAGTTAAGGGGCTGTGTCGTCAGAGTCATTTAGACTCCAGATATGAGTCAATTGTGACTTCAGTTTGTTTTGTATTAACTAATTCATCTGGAGTTCAGGCTCGGGACAATACTCTGAAATGTGTTTATCTCCCTGGGCTTATTCTGTGTCAAAATTTTTGAGGTTTCAACACTTTCTGAAGCAGCTGCTTCTGTGAAAACGTCTTTACCATTTTCATCAGGCGTGTCCAAAATCTGACCCTGGTGGGAATTTATTAGGCTGGTATACCAGACCGTTTTCCTTTTTTTCAAAAGGAGGATGGTCTGGTCCCTATCTCACAGCGAATCCCTTCCTCAACGAATTTGCAGACGGACCAATCACAAGTCGTTTGTCTGCAGCAGGGCGTGGTTTACTGGCCATGTCATACACAATGAACGTGGCTCGCACGGCTAGTCCAAAACATTCAACATGGCGACGCTGCTACCAAGAAGCAGTTTATTTCTGCTCTTGCCTCGGTTTTGGATAACTAACAAAGTATAAAAACAATGAAACCGCTCTGGTGTCTGTTCTACTGCTGGCCTTGTTAACAATGTTCACGTGGCTTCAACCGGCTGTGTAGTGTTTTTTGCATCACGTCCGGCGTTTCTCTGATTGGTAAACCCCGCCCTTGAAGTTGAATGCAAACAACAAGGTACCAGACTAACTTCTTTGTAGGAGAAGAGGTAGATGCAGCTGGTCAGGCTAGGAATTTATGGCCACAAGGTCAGATTTTTAAACATCTTAAAATTTAGGCTGCTAGACTGAAGCACGTTTTTGACAAAAGAATTCATACATTTTGGGCAAATAACACCTTTTATTATTGCCAGATTGATAGATATGTGTTGCCTAAATGACAAAACAAGTGACAGTTCTCAGCTGTAGCTTACACAACCTGCCTACACTTGGTTTACAAGTTTGACTTTAGTTTTAATACAGTGGGCAGCATTGAGTCTTATATTGTGTGGCCAGGATGTATGACCACTTAAAGACTAAATGAGACAAATGCTGTAGCAAAACTATTACTACTAAATATTGTAGTAGTAATGTACATTTGCAGTTATGTCATATGTTTTGACTCAGTATGTGTTTTCATGAGATGGTAGCGTGCCCCTAAAGTATAAATATTCGTTTTAGTCCATTTGTACGAGTCACATGAGTCACTGGGCTGTGTTAGAATGCATAACTACTTTTTTTAAATTGTTTAATTTATTGTTAAGCCCTTCTTTTTTTAATATCGGATGAGCAGACTATTAGAAAAAATACTAAATAAAATACAACTTTATAACTATTTCCAATTCCATTTCCAAACAAATTCCCAAAACTATGATAGTAATAGAGTAGTTCTGCCGTAAGCTCACTCGGCTCATCGGGGCTAACCTGCTAACATAATGTTTATAACTGTAACTTAGCCATGTTATTGTTCTCTGTTATTGTCTGTTTAACCCCAACTGTCCTACTGTAAAACACATACAGCGATATAAAAACCACCAAAGCCGTATTACGATGTCATCAACATAATATGGTCACTCAACCAAACATTGCAATGAAATACATTTTTATTTTTGTCTTTTTCTGAGGAAATGTCCTGTATTTCCACGTAAAAAATTTGTCCAGAACCGCTCTCCTGAGGTTGAGCTGAAGTTCTTTCAGAATTTTGTCCAAATATTGTCTCGGTTTTTTACGCTAACTGTTTGGGCAAGTGCGCAGTTATTGATCCCTGCTCCACACGGGCCCTCGGAGTTACCCAGCGCCTGGTGCGTGAGGATGTTTTCAAAAGGGCGACAAATATGCGTCTACCTAAATCATTAGCCCTTCTGTGGTAGTGTTAACAGTGTACACTTCATGGGGGACTGGGTTAAAATGGTTAAATGAGCCTTTATTAAACGCTTTACAGGGTTGTGTAGATTATTGCTCTCAACATACATCAACCCGTTCAGAAGGAAAAAAAGAAAATCACAAAATATAGGAACTATTATTAGTTTAACTGTATCACTGCTTTGTGGTTAAAGTAAGAATATCCAGATTTACAGTGTTTTGTAAATGAGCCCAATGCTTTTCTGAGGCAGCACCAAACAAGAATGAAGTGATGTCATCGTAGAATGGTCCATATATGACATCACAAGGCAGACAGAAGCTTTGAGTAGAAGACAGATCTGATAAATCACACAACTTGAGACGGCGACTGACCAAGACACACAGATATTTACTGAGCATTTTCGAGAAGCAAAGACTGAAGAAAGAAAGAATGATGAAAGAGACGATGGAGGACATGGAGCGGAAGTGGCTAGAGAAGGAGAAAGCCTACAAAGAAAAGGAAGAGCAACTAATGGCTAGACTGCAATCAACTGAGAAAGCCTTCCTAGAGCGTGAAAAGCAAATGCTTTCTAAACACCATCTTTATAAGAAGCTACTTCTTAGACATAAAAAGGAAATTGAGGAGACTTTGGCGAATTGGGACGAAGCCGAAAAAGAGGAGGAAGAAAAGGAGGTCAACAATGAGACCCAAGGAGAGAAGATCACAACAGCTGAACCTGGGTGTCAAAGTGAACCTGCCAAGAGTCAGGTAGCAGACCACATTGATTTTGAGATGGACAGTGCAGCCCAACCCGAACCAGAGGAAACACAGTCGGAGCCCACAGAGGCCCAGGACAAGGCCACAGAGTCTGAAGTTGAAACTCTGGTGTGTGACAATGAGACTGTCACCCCATCGCCAATCCAGATCAACCAAAAAGATCAAGAATCTGACAAACTGGACAAGATGCCTAGTCATTATAAAGGATCTTATCAATTATTACTTGAATTCTTACGGAAAAGGAATGCTCAAGCGGCCCTAGAAGACAAACTGGACAAGAAGCCTATCAGTCATTATAAAGGATCTTATCAATTATTACTTGAATTCAGACGGAAAAGGGATGCAAAAGCGGCCCTAGAAAACTCAAAAAAGAAATCCTCTGATCGTATGACTGATGAATCGACTGATTCTCCAGTGACACCTCTGGAAACTGAAGTCCCCAATAAACCGCCTGAAACTACTGTCAACGAAGTGGCCCAATCTGGGGAAGCCCAGACCAACATCGAGCCCCTGGAGCCTGAGATAGTGTCAAGTGAGAACCAAGAAAAGGTTCAAGAATCTGACAACCAGGACAAGACGGTCATCAGTCATTATGAAAAATATTCTCTGGTGACTCTGGTGTGTGAGAATGAGATCTCCCCATCACTTAAATGTGAAGCCATTGAGTCCCAGGATGAATTGACTGAGACTGAAATTGGAGCCACAGTTGATCAAGTGGACTGTAAGATGGAGGACTTTATCACAGAAGAGCCACCAGTCAACCTCCCTGATGAATCGACTGATTCTCCAGTGACACCTCTGGAAACTGAAGTCTCCAATACACCGGCTGAAACTACTGTCAACAAAGTGGCCCAATCTGGGGAAGCCCAGTTCAACACTGAGCCCCTGGAGCCTGAGATAGTGTCAAGTGAGAACCAAGAAAAGGTTCAAGAATCTGACAACCAGGACAAGACGGTCATCAGTCATTATGAAAAATATTCTCTGGTGACTCTGGTGTGTGAGAATGAGATCTCCCCATCACTTAAATGTGAAGCCATTGAGTCACAGGATGAATTGACTGAGACTGAAATTGGAGCCACAGTTGATCAAGTGGACTGTAAGATGGAGGACTTTATCACAGAGGCTGTTCCACAAACAACACCTGAAACCACGCCTGAAATCGTGGCATTCAAGGATGAGTCAGTCGAAGACTCTGTGTCTGCCAGCAAGAACCATGGCAAATGGAGAAGAATTCAGAAAAGAAGGAAGACAAAGGCCAGAGACAGGTGGACGAAAAGCGGAAAGAAACAAAAAAAGAACCAAAGAAAAAGGAGGAGAAATCGGAAAATAAGGAAGACAAAGACCAGAAGAAGGTGGAGGAAATGTGGAAAGAAACAGAGAGTGGTTGAAGAAGTTGAAAAGACAGACTGCAAAGAAGACACCATCCAAGTCACCATCCAAGCCCAAAGAAGTGTCCCTTCTGCCCGGGTTCAAGAAGAAACCTCTGAGGCTGAAGGTGGGACCTTTGTGGGCAACTGTCAACCAACCATGTAAATGTAAATGTCATGTAAATATCAATGTAAATATTAATGTAAATGTTATTGTAAATATCAATGTAAAGATTAATGTAAATGTAAATGTTATTGTAAATGTCATGTAAATATCAATGTAAATATAAATGTAAATATCAATGTAAATATAAATGTAAATATAAATGTAAATATGTACACTATCTATGCAGAGGATGTGTTGTTTAATTCTTGTTTTTCCTGATGTATGAATAAAGGTTAAAAAAAAAATAAAAAAATAAAATAAATATATATATATATATATATATATATATATATATATATATATATATATACTGTATATATTGTCAGTAAGACACGTTAAACAGAAGAGTTTTTGTTTTACCATCAAGCCTGGAGACAGTTTAACACTCACAGTGTGGTTCTATTAAACATTCGAGTCTGGCCATGCTTCCACATTGAGAGGTTTATAATGTAGCGTCACTACAAATGCAACATGCAATAACTACTACAGACATTCAGCCTCGAGACAAGGCTTGGAGTTGATCTGTCCATGTCTATGATCAGATCAAACCTAGACTAGGATCAGAGCAAAAACCTCGGACGAGAATGGCATTTTAGGAAGTGGGCAAACCAACACTAAAATCTGACCGCTCAATATCCAGACCATAAGTTAAGATATAGGCTATTGTCTAAGGCTACTGTACCAGAGCATGCACATAATAATAATAATAATAATAAAAATGTTAATAGCAATAACTTTATGTCCTAATTGAATTTAATGATGTCTGCATCAGTCAGTGGTTGTGCTCCTAAATTCACCTTCAATGGGCTTTAAAGAACTAACACACTGCTTGTTGACTTGTGCTTTGACTAAGTTCAGCTGTTGTACCCGTCTGCGCCATGCTACACCTTCCTTTTTAAACCACCACCACTGGCACAAGATAGCAAATATACCTTGTCTCGATCATCGTCAATTTTGCACCGATGCAAAATATATTTTTAATTAAATTCACAAATGAGACCAGCTTGTTTTGTTGTATTCACTCCAGATATTTAAAAAAGCTAAGCCCTTGATTGGTTAAAATGTCTTTTTCGGTACCTTTGTCATATTGGGAGAGAGAGTCACTTTTCTGTGAATGAGCCACCATCACAACTAGAGTGGACAGCAAGCACTTTCTGTTTTCTCTTTGATTTATAACACTGGCGAGCTTCTATAAATAAAAACTGACATGATTAAGAGCTTAAATACAATTCTGGTTCTACCAGTGGTGCATTAAATAAAAAAACACAACAGTATTAATGTAGGAGGTCTCCTAATGTGAGCCAGGACACATGGAGGCTATACAACCAATGCATAATAATATGGCCTGGTTAACTGTAAAAGACAGAATGTTAACAACTGTTAACATTCATTAGAAATAATTTTGTAACCAAAACTCCAGAGGTAATTTATAGTAAATTATATTTTTTCTCGATAAACACAATTATTACTAAACCTGTGAAGCTATGTGTGTGCTGCCTTTATGCAGAACTAATTAAATACAACAAACAGTGTTTTATTGAGCCATGGTTGCATGGAATTATACTATTCCAGGATTTAGCTTGCTGAAAAGATTATTTGAAAAATTTCAAACAGACTTAAATGTGTTCTTGTTTATACAACATGATCAGTGAATGTATATAAGAACTTAAACAAATGATGGTAATTATGGCTCAATGAGATAAAGTTATGTGAAAAGTATTAGTGATGACTATGGTGTTCTATTCATATAATGAAATAAGCTCATTATAAATTCCTTTTCTTTTAAACAATGATATTATATGAACTGTTGTTAATTGTAATTTTTTGTATTAGTGTGTGTGTGTGTGTGTGTGTGTATGAACACTATAAAACCGTAAATGTAATTGGAGGAAAAGGAACCAGGAAGAAAAGCTACTGATGATTCAGAAGCTAATGGGACTTAATAAACTAAAGTAAAGTAAACCTATTCACACCTCCACAGAGATCTGAATACACCCAGGCCTTTTCAAAATGCATCAGATCTGAGCTCTCAAAGCACATTCAAGATGTATTTAGCCCATTCACACCTTGCATTAATGTTGGCCACATTAGGCAAGGCAAGTTTAGCACAATTCAGACATTCAGACAAAAAGAAGCGAGACAGGTTTAAACACAAATGCAACAATTATCAATAAAATAAATAAAAAATAAAGTTGAAGTCTGAGTCCATTATTACCCCCAGATTTCTAACCTGATTTTTAGGTTTTAGAGAAAGTGACTCGAGGTGACTGCAGACACTTTCCCTTTGTGTGTGTGGGGCATAGATAATGACTTCTGTCTTGTCTGGGTTAAGTTGTAGTGAGTTGTTTTGCATCTACACAGTGATCTGTTGGAGGCTGTGACAGAGTGAGTCCACAGGCCCATAGTCACCTGCTGTCAGCGAATCCAGTTTAGACATCCAGTTATGTAATTTAAAGTCAGGCCTGAAGCAGGCCTTAGTTTTAGGCTCAGCTGTCCTCAGATGGCACTATCGCAGACAGATTTCTAAACACGGTTCGTCCATTGTCCACTATTTATATTTGACCGTTCCAACTGCAGAGCGCCACAGGAAACAGACGTTATAAACACACAGCTCACAAGCTTCACTCCGAGTTGCACAACCTTTATTGTAAACAAAAGCCAAATGCTACTCGTTTCTTCGGAAAGCGCCTCCAAATCAGACAGTGGTTATAGCTCACATTATGTGAGTTAATGCGTTGGAGGAGCTGTTTACATTAGAAGTGATCCATGACACTGGGGAGTCCCAGGACCGAGGCTGGACTGAGACTATAGAAAAACATAATAAGGCAGCACTAATTCTTCAGTGCCCCATTCTTTGAGGTGTAAAATGGACATGCTACAATCACTAGAATAATATTGACCTTCCATTAAATGTGACTTAGAGCTTGCTTTGCCGCTTGACGTTAAGAGCCCTCGGCAGTCAATGGGGGATAGAAACAGTGACTGTGATGTACTAGTTTTACCAACCAAGGTTAGAACAACACTATACAGATGGGCAGACAATGAAGGAACATCCAGCACTGGATTAAAGACCTACACAACACTGTATTGTGAGAACAAAGATCAGCTACTTTATGAATGTAGCATTTGTCTCAAACAGTGAAATAACACGTGATGTGTTCTGACCCTACATTGTGAATCTTTTATAGAACAATAGTCACTGAAAGACAGTACTAGAATTGCAGTAGGCACTTTGTTGTTATGTTGTTGTATAAATTAATGGATATTGTATTCTTGTAAAGGAAATTACGTAATCATTACACAGAAATAAAAGTTCTGTATCCCATTACACATTTCTTAGTACATACAGACCTATAACCCAGGAAACAGGTTGAGCCAGAATCAAACCTGGGTCTACCATGTATGTGGTATTCACAAAGCCGATTTTAAATAAACATTTGCCCATAAGTCATGTTTCAAGTATAGTTTACGAATATCTGCATAAACAAGGACACTGAACCTACCAAATATGGAAATGCACCACACGAGTTATCAAAAGTACTCACATTACATTACTTTTATTCTGCGACGCCTTGGATTATGTTAGTACTTACATTTTACTGCACATGAATAGTGTTTAAAGTAACCCTCTCAGTCCTGCACATATTTTCCTTTAGGCATGTTGAAGAATTTACATATAATAGCTTTAAATGACTTTAAAGCTTTAATCCCACATTTCTCCAGACTTCCTTTGCTATCTATGTTATAAAATAAACATAATAATCCAGATTATTTCTTTTAATGCTGCATCTTAACTGATTCAAAATTCACAGTATTAAAACAAATGTCTACTTGCTAGCCTTGCCTTCTATTCTCATTCAGCTGATAAAACATGGCCACTATTGTGACCCATGGCAACAACAATGCACTTATCTAATATGGTTATTGGTTTGCAATTGTGGTTCTCTCAAAAATGTCAGTCAGATGTATCCTGTAATAAAATTAATGAGGCATGTTGCAAACAAACAGTATCTCCCTGAACCCTGTGATCTAATCTTGCTCTCACTAAAGTCATAACATCAGGGCAAAAAACATGGAGAAAATTCATACTGTCAAATTGATAACACATAACATACAGGTGCAAAATCAATTGTAACCAAGGGTTTTCCTATTGTCCAAATGCAACGGTGACTCATTCGTCCCACTCGACAGCTCCTCTAACTTGAGTTGAACTGCAGAGGGCCCTGTCGTCGGTGAGCTGCTCCATGTGTGTCTCTGTAGCGTGACTGTGCACCAGCAGCTGTCCAGACGTGTGGAAAGCTGCCTGTGCGCTTTCAGCTGTGAAAACACTTAAGCAGACACCCATTACACACACACGGCCACATACAGATACATATATAAGATTTATGGCTGTGTTATATCTTGTTGAGTTTTATCTGCTGATTAAATGGCCCGATTGTGTCATCATAGTATTGTATTCCTATTTCCTGAAGTGGTTCTTTTCAGAAACTAATGACTGCTGATTAATGAATCTATACATCGATAGCTAATTGATTTATCAGTTCTTTTGCAACCCATAATGGTGGAAAGTTCTTTTTTTTTGTCCAGTGCAAAATAACTACAGTCATTTTAGCCTTGTTTGTGTGAGTGTATGTCATGTCTTACTCATCATTTCAACTATTATAAGCGCTCAAATCCCCAGAACAATAACATAAAGGAATGCGAGTGCTGTTTGTATATGTGCGTGTCATTTGTTTAGATACAGGCCTCGCCCAAACTGTCAGCTCCTCTTCTGGTAATGCTGCTTTTTACTATAACCTCCACCTCTGCTGCGTCTGTGATCGACTGCCAGAGGTTTAATTTTAGCCTTTCAAGATGACATACTTGTATGTCTTTGTGATTCAGACGAGAGAGCTTCTTATAAAAAATTACGGTAATTAGAATGTGTTAATAATGGGAGGCAGGAAATGTAAAGTGTTTTTAATGTCAGCTAAGTCGGATTTTGCAGCAGCTTACAGTAATAAATGTAAAATTTGGATCAATCATTCTAAGATTTCAGCCAAAGATCTCTTAAAGGCACAATATGCAGGATTTCCAGGCGAGTGTCTCTAAACAAATCTGGTACTAGGATCCTGTACTAGAACGCTGGGCCTACCCCAAACATGCATCTTCCACCCAGTTAGACAAAACCTAATAATTGCACTCTGGGTAAGAAGTATAAACCTAGATCTCCGCCACAATACGTGATTGAATTGACAATATTTATTGCCGTTTTATGTTGTTTCCCTTTTCTCTGTTGATACTTTTATTTTTTGAGCAGTTTCTCTGTTAAAAGACACGCTGAAAACACAATGTCATATGAAAAATCGGTGTAGACCAATGAGAGCGCTCCTGTAGTTTTGAGAGCATTGATTGGTCAGAGTTTTCCGTTCCTGAGTACAGGTTTTATTTATTTTTTAACAAATTATTGCTTTTATAATATACTATTTTACCAGAAGAAAAAAATATCAAATACAATATGTTTAACCTGCTCCAGAGCCGTTTAGTCGTTTAGCTGTAGTTTTTTTTTTACAGATATATACCTCAAAAGAAAGTGAAACAGTTTGTAATAACTCAAGATTACTCCCTAATCCAGCTTCATAGTGCCAACCTCTGTTTTTCTGCTCATCTGTGAGCAAAAGTCAAACCCAGGTTGACTGTGGATTTTTCTGTGAGCAGTGGTTGGCTCAGAGCTGCATGCTCCTCCTATGTAAACAAAGGAGTCAAATGGTGAAATATATTTAATTAAAAAAATCTAATGGTTTTCCATTTCTTCCATAATAACATGCACAAGTTGTGTTTTTTGCAAGTCAGTCTTATTTTGTTGATGGTTTTGTGACCAGCACCTCTCATTATCATTTGGGTAGTCGTCAATACCTGTTTTAAATTTCAAGTTTACTATGCTTTGTATTTTATAAATGTTATAAACCCCAGCTATCACCAAAGTCCTAATGCCCTTTCCTAGATTGTCTGAAGCTAATCATTTTAGTTAATGTTTGGCCACATTTCTGCATCACTGAAGAGTTTCTGCTCCTCTCAATGCTAAATGCCATTTACTAATTCCTCAACAAATAAACCACTTTGCATGGAGCATTAACATATAAATTGTCCATTAAGAGCTGTGTTCAACCTGGAAAAAGGACTGATTGCAGGATTGTACAGTTACAATGGCATTGTGTTGTGGTGGTATTTTGGAGTCCTTTTTCCTCGCCGTTTGTTGTTTTGTCGGTGCTGGTTTGTTTGATGCTGAATGAGGATCCTATTACAAAGTCTTTGTTTTGATCCCTGCTCCACTAGCACTGCAGACTGGTATAGACGAGGGGCCAGTGGACGGGAAGTGCTTTCATCGTGCCGGAGTCACTTCTCCATTGTGTTTAAGGGATAAGTTCACATTATTGGACACACTTTAGAGATTGCCAAAAAGTTACATTGTTGTTAGATTTTTTGTTTCTGTAGTTAGTCAAATGCAATAAGCAGTGAAAATATTACATTAACGGACTCTTAAAATAATAATGCAATATCAAAACAATATTGTGCCTCAACTTCACCTTTCATTGCTTTAGGTCAGTGTCTGAGTCAAAGGTAAAACACTGACAACAGACTGGCCCAAGGATGGACGTCCCAGCCAGGCCTTCAAAGAAACCAAAATAGATGTTACAATTCAATCGCAGAGCACTCCCTTAACCTTGTTGTAACCCACCTTCCCTCTGCAGACCAGACAAACACTGGGTGTACTAAAGAAAACATCCTTTCAGCCACTTGTCTCTCTGCCAGTTTCCTGAGAAAAGGTAAAGCCTTGCAACATGCAGTGTCTCACAACCTAAGCTTTTCCGTCCAGCTTCAGCAGGCGTCTGGTGAGTCATTGCAGCGGCATGTCGCCCTGTCAGTGAAGATTATGTTTTTGCTTACACTGTTGCACAAAGCACCAGGATGTGAGGGGTCTTGTTCCTCTATTCATTTTCGCTGAATAGGTGGGTGTACCTTTAAACACGTGTATGTTTTTTTAACTGTTAAAGGTGCACAGCAACAAAACTTAAACTCAGGTTTTAAGGCCAACAAATTGATTATGACTTCCACTGAGTTCAATATGAACAATCTTTGTTTTTTTCTGATTGGTTGCATGTTTTTCAAATTTTGTTCCCTGTGAATGTTTGTCCTGCCCCTAAATTTTGACTGGTAGTAGATCTATTTGTTAGGCTTTCAAACTCAAACAGAGCGGACTAGAATACTTGTCACAATATCAGAAGCAGGAGAATGGTTCATACATGTTCAAAGATTAAGCTGGTTATGACGCTAAGGCCCAATCCCAATTCTACCCCTTACCCTTACCCCTAGTTTTGTGTGAGAGACAGAGGGGGGCCCAATATTCATCAAAAGGAAGCATTGTACACCCTCCAAACTGAGATTTTGGAGGACCACTTGAAACAAAGGGGTAAGATAATGTCCCAGCATGCAGTTTACCGACACCGCGGGTACGAGAGAGGTGCAAAATGTAATTTGTGCAAAAATTACAACAGTGCTGTTTTATGTTCCTTTAATCTTGAACTTGTTTATGCACTGATCTGTTGTCTCCACAAAAAGCCTCTATTATAAAGACTTGTACACATGGTATATGATATAATTATAAACTTTATATTATAAATCTTGTTATACATCTGTGCCCCTACAGGTGTGGTGTCCCAATTCTTAGGGGTAACCTATAATCTTAGCCCTACCCCTTCCTTTGGAGGGCCAAGGTGAAGGGCTAAGGGGTTGTAAGTCAGCCTTGTTTTAAGTCTTCTGAACAAAGTCCACTATGTATACATAGGTCTTGTAAAATGTGCAGATCTTGGTTGTATCATAGGATCTATTTGAAGCTTGCTTTTAAAAGTAGTAAGACAAAAAAGTTAAAAAAATTATAATTGCAACTAGCTAGTAAGGGTTAGAGCCAAAACCGTACTGGTTGCAGAGGGTCTGTTATAAAAAAAAAAAGATAAAATGCTTCCTCGAGATAGATGTGAGCAAGTCAGCTGTCAGTTGAAACGTAACAACTGAGTGGCCTCATAGTTGTCTTGCGGACAGCCTCAAAGAAGAATTCCTGGTGGAAATATTGTGGTCTAAAAGATCCTTTTCTTCCTAAATCCGTATGGGACTTGACATTCTGTGTATGCTTTCTTGATGTAGTTGGAATGATCCCATCATCTTCCCTGAACCATACCCACATGAATGAGGTTTGGAACCATTTGGATCACTCGTAATCAGGAGTGTTTATACGGACACATGATTTATGTTGCCTTATCAGATGTTGTAAAAGAGGAATGATTCATAAGAACCATAACTCATGCACCTTTACTGGAACACTATTGGATAACCTAATGTTTGAACGTCACCACCATATAGTGATGGGTCAAGACCACACTAAAAGATACCAAGACAGGATTAAGACTGAGGCCAAGTGAAAACCAAGATAAGTGCTTGAACATATTCTGCATTGATCTGGTCTCCCAAGTTTAAAAATGCATATGAACGCCTGCTGAATATGGAAAAACGACAATGAAACATAAAAGCAAAATAGCTCAGCTCTTCACAGTTTACAATAATGGGGTACAATGAGTTGTCGCTCAAAAAAAATTGCCGTGAACTTGCAAGTGGTTTGAAAAGTGCAACACGACCATGACACATCAGCAAAACATGAAGTGGGTGTTGTTCACAGAACAGCGAGGTGATTATTGTTCTGATCATTGTCAGAACTATGTGTGCTGATGGCTTTGAACAGTGAACACGCTGCAGTAATCTCTCACTGATCTGCAGACCTGGGAAACATACAACAGAACAGGATCATATTCCTTGAACAGTTTACATTCTCCGCACACTAGACATACCACACACCAAGACAGACTGTAGGCACTTCACTGCAGAGGCCAGAGCCATAAAGAACCATGAGGTAAAACAGAATATCAGCAGAAGTAACACCATGACTTCCTTTGTTCCACTGACTAACCTTTATTTGTCATAAAAAAGTGTATTGTAAAACAATATATTGCCCTGAAAAGATTACATATGATGTAATGGGTTTAATGTGGGTCATTATACAGCAGCAAATATCAGATAGTACAATAAAGTTTCTTTTTTTTTTTTTATTATGCGCAATATCACTAATCATAAATTTAGACTTGGGGCAATTTTCCCAGAATTCCACGTCGACGTGAAGAGCCTTCCAGGGGTATTTTATGCCCTCTGCTCACTATCTGCCATCATAAGAAACATCTGCAAGACAACTTAAAACAGTGTCTGGACATTTTTAGCTGTTACTGTAAGGCGGACTCTTTCAAAATGAAATGATAAATATACATATACTTAAGCGCTCACAGACCATTATTCATTCACTCCACAGTCACACACTGGTGGTGGTAAATGGCAATGGCATTGATTTTATTGATTTTATATAGCGCTTTTCTAACCTAGCGCTTTACATTAAGCTTCCCTTCACCCACCAGTGTTACAGCTGTGTTTTGCCCAAGGACACGACAACAGCATGAACTGTGGGGGGAGCGGGAATCGAACCACCAACCTTCTGGTTATAGGACAACTGCTCTACCATTAGTTTTAAAATTAAAGATTAATTTGAATATGTTGCAAATGATTATAATGATTAAATTCTCTCATTGGCTAGAGACGCAGCTCTTGGTAAAGTCTGTTAGGCCTCATTGTCATCCATTAGGCCGGCGTCCCGTGACCAGGAAGTGCACTATTTACAGATAAACCAATTTCAGTGTTTATTGATTTAAAACTGAGAGGCTACGATCCGGCACATAATATGAATAAGTAACATACACTATACACATTTATTGGGATTATTTTAGTTGTTTAAGTTGGTCATGCTTTTGCATTCCTTATTTCCGATGGCCCCAGTGCCACCTATTGTCCAGCTGCCACTGCTTTGGACCTACCTTTATAAACTACATGACAATTGTACAACCTCTGATAAGTTCAATGAATAAAATCAAAATCATTCTAATCAACAAAATCTGACTTCTTTTTTTGGTGACTTATTTGTTACAAGCAGCGTTTCCTCATTGTGACAAGGATTCAAAAAAATCCTGATAACATTTTTATTATCTTCACGGTAGTTTACTCACTCACAATTTTCATGTTTGTTTGAGTCCATTGAACATACCATCTCTGAAGCAGACTATGGTTCAGTTTGGTCAAAAACTCAATGGAATTCCTTTATTCTTTGATAACATCGCCGTTATTACGTCTGTTAGACTTGTTTGGGTTATTTTCCAGTCAACGGTTTAAAGAAAAAAGGCACAACAAAGGATTGTGCGTGCAAACCGGGGTAAAGGAACTCCCTTTAGGTGAGTGTCTGTGGAAAAAAAAGCTTTGCACGAAACCGACCGGGGTTTACCAGTCCACGCCTTACGTACACCTCCGCAGACAGGAGTTGATCAGAGGGCACATACCACACTGGCAGCTAGATTCAATACACTAGTAGTCATTATAATGATGTGGTGTATTCCTTTGCTAAAATATGTATTTGTTGTTTCTGTTACCAGGGTCTTATCTCATTTCCAAAACTGTTTAAAAACATTACAAGGAAATAACTCCATAACTATGAGCCAACCTTTGACCCAGGTAGTGTATATGGAAGGAGAAAGGGGATCTCGTCTAAGTAAAATAGAATATGTTTAATCATATTTATTTCCAAGCTGCACGCCTCTAAACCTGTTCTGGATCAGTTTTCTCAACAGAAGGCCTTCAGGCTTTTTGTAACTCATAATGTCAGTCAATGTTTGCACCAGACATACTTGTATGAAGTTTGAGCATGCTGAACATTCCTAACACTACATGAATGTTGTCTTTATGCTACATATTTTATATTCAATTTGTTTACATATTATCTACGATTACATACTGTATTATAAACATGCATTATAAAATGTAGTATACAGTTGAACATAATTAAACATTACGCTCTTTGCATTTAACTATCCTGGAAAATAGAGAACACTCTAGAGGACACAGTGAAGGGAGCCATTTTAGGTCTTTATTTTCTGTTCTTTTTCCTTCAGAGTCCCAGAGTGGACACACACTTGCAGAAACACTTGTAGTGGTGTCAAACTCAAAATGGTGAGGGGCTGCGATAGTTAATACGAATCCTTTCAGAGGCCAAAGATTGTGACATTTGGAAGCTTTTATTAAAATTCCAATGTCAGGTTTCATCTTTATTTGAGTCTTACAAAAGTTATCTTTAACATTAACTTCCCCTTTTATGGTTTTAGTTAGATTTGAACTAGGTTTAGTTGAATTTGAACATGTTTTAGTTGAGTTTCAAGATTTCTTTGTTGAATTTAAACAGTTTTATAAAGATTTGAACAGGTTTTATATGGATCTAAACAGGTTTTATATGAATTTGAACAGGTTTTATATGAATTTGAATAGGTTTTATATGAATTTGAACAGGTTTTATATGAATTTGAACAAGTTTTATATGGATTTAAACTGGTTTTATATGAATTTGAACAGGTTTTATATGGATTTGAACAGGTTTTATATGGATTTGAACAGGTTTTATATGAATTTGAACAGGTTTTATATGGATTTGAACAGGTTTTATATGGATTTGAACAGGTTTTATATGGATTTAAACCAGTTTTATGTGGATTTGAATAGGTTTTATATGAATTTGAACAGGTTTTATATGGATTTAAACTGGTTTTATATGAATTTGAACAGGTTTTATATGGATTTGAACAGGTTTTATATGGATTTGAACAGGTTTTATATGGATTTAAACCAGTTTTATGTGGATTTGAATAGGTTTTATATGAATTTGAACAGGTTTTATATGGATTTAAACTGGTTTTATATGAATTTGAACAGGTTTTATATGGATTTGAACAGGTTTTATATGGATTTAAACCAGTTTTATGTGGATTTGAATAGGTTTTATATGAATTTGAACAGGTTTTATATGGATTTGAGATTTGAACAAGTTTTATATGGATTTGAACAAACATAGTGCCAAAAATTACCAAATAAATAAACCAGATCATGAAATTTATATTTTGTAGTCTTAAAAAGTACTTCTTAACGCAATATTTGGGGTGTCCAAAACATTTTTTCCACCACTGTAGTGCATTCATGATCCTCCAATGTTTGTTGGTGTTTTTTAAACAGCACTGTTCACTTGCTTCAAAAAGGAGTGTAAGGTAAGGAACTGCAATCTGCAACTGATGTCGTCAGAAAAGGCCAAAAAGGTTGTAATGTATGATTTAAAGGGTATATAATATAAAAATGTCAACACAGCAATTGTCAATTCTTCAAAAAAACAAATATGAGCCAACAAAGAACAAAGAAGTCTATAAAAATAGAAAATATTATGCTAAAAGCTGTTTGTGAATCCATTATTAAGAGACCATCTTTGTCATTATACAGTTCCTTAATGACGTTTTTAAGTTCTTAAGTGCATACTAATATGAGAATTCTGTGAAAGCACACAAGTTCAACTTAACCTTTTACTGTCATGAAGTAAAATGTGAGATTATTAAAATACCTGTGCAATTAGAGTCTGAGGCTCCACCTCTTCATTCTCTGAACTGACAAGACCAAAATAGAAGTTTGAAACAACAGGCAAGGGATTACATTACATTAGAGCACAGGTAGCACTGCTTGAGTGGGAACAAAAGCAAACAAAAGCTGTGCAGATGTACTATATTTACGTAGGGTGGGATTGATGAACATGTACAAACAAGTTAAATATACATAACATAAGAAAACTGTGTACTGTACACTGGCTGATAATGAATATGAAATGCATGTTTGAACATAACCACAAAGCTCCGTTGAGTCCTAAGACTCATAACACCATCTAAAAACAGAGCTGTCTCAATACTATAATTAGTGGTTGATAAAAAGGCGTAATTGCATTGTATAATGATGATGAATATACATTTGCCATAAATAGCTAGAGGAATGCCTGGGATTAACCGGGAATCTCACGTTATTTTAAACCTGTGAGAGTAAATCCAGGCTCTGCAGTGCGTGCGTCTCAAATAATCTTCTGTTTATACGGAGAACTACTCATCCTCAATGGCTGTCATCTTGACAGATTATGAACTCACTTGGTTTGCATTACTGAAATTGTAAGGAAGGTTGAAATTGTTCAGTCAACTTTTTTGGCCCTTTAAGCCTTTATTTAAAAGTGAAAATGGAGATAAGAGACAAGAAGACTCATTAGACTCAATTTAATCACAGCCCAATCAAGTGAGCCACTGAGGCGCCCCAAATAAACAGAAAGTTGTCTATAATTGCTGTATTTGTTTGTTTATTTATTCTTTATTTGTCAGGGACCAGGTACAAATACATAGCTACAAGCTACTTTCTATCAGCAGTCCACGTGCAGGTGATCACCACAATAAAACATTTCAGAGTACAAAATTAACATTAATTCATAGTTAAGACACTATTATTTTTACTATTCATTACCAAGTTGTTTCCTAAAAATGCCTTTTAGCTTAAATTCATAAATAATAAAGTACAGTCAGGTCCATATGATGTCCCAATATTTATGGACCTGACTATACTTTTGTATTGTAATGCCCCTCCAGTGTGCTGTGCACGCATAGAACATGCAGACTATCCTGAACCCTAATCCACAGCAGTATTAGGGTGATCTTTAGGTGAAACCAATATGATTAAAAAGTTATTTCTGGACACATCTAATCCTTACAGAGATGAAATCTACAATAGCATCAAACAGCTTTCAGTTTTACTCTTTTTTTGTGCTACACTAAGCCAAGGCCTACACTAGACCTGCAGTGAAATATCCTGTGCATTACACTGAACACCTGACACAACTGAAGCCAGGTTTCCAGTTAAATTACATTTTCTAAGAAACAGAATTATGTTGTTTAAATGAGCTGAAGAGTTGTCATAGTTGTCAAAGCTGACAAATGTGTAAACGTAAACGTACCATGCAATCATGTGTTATTGGAATATAAATTTGCATGAGTAACAGAAAGTAATGGAGTCTCTGGAAATGGCTCTACATGCAAAACATCTTGGGCCATATCTTCCTGATCAAAACGCAGGTATCTGGCGGAGAAGGAAGCTCATTGAGGGGCGTGTCCAAACTTTTTCCAATTTTCAGGGACAAGACGGTGGTTCAAATAGACTGGACTTGAGTTGCGCAGATATTACAGGGCTTTCCTCCATTGCAGTGCTGATTATTATTATTATTATCATTAAATCATATTACTTTTATTATTTATTTTTTATATAATGATATAAAGCAATACTATTCTCTTTTATTGTTTCATTTATTTTTAAGCCTTTCTTTTTCAATATTGGATGAGCAGACTATTAGAAAAATATAAATTATTCAGACAAGCCTATATTATCTTTACTCTTTCTTTACAGGTTATGTGTGATCATGTTAATTGTCTGGATCAACACTAGAGAAAAAAGTGGAGTATTTTATACAAACTGACACATTTTAATTTGGTAGTGGACTACAGAGAGAAGAAACAACGCAGGAATTTTTCTTTTACTCACCTCATGTAAAGCTGTCCTAGTTGCACGGGTCCTAATTGGTCTCAATGACATGAACAC
The DNA here is from genome assembly GCA_024416835.2 of Perccottus glenii. Lineage (NCBI taxonomy): Eukaryota > Metazoa > Chordata > Actinopteri > Gobiiformes > Odontobutidae > Perccottus > Perccottus glenii. Next base: position 12,352,239 of record CM044557.2, on the reverse strand, counting down.
ATGGATTTATGAAGTGCTTTACAAGGCTCTCAAAACGCTTTACAGAGTCCATTATTCATTCACTCCACAGTCCCACACTGGTGGTGGAGACGTGACAGCCATTTTGTGTCTATGGACTCTCCAACCTCCAAACATACTCACACATTCATACACCAATGCCACAGACACTGGAGTCTTGCCCAAAGGACACAACAACAGTATGCAGAGTTGGAATCGAACCACCAACCTTCCGGTTATATGATGACCGCTCTACGCACACCGAATAAACTTATCTAGCTTATTTAGAGTCATTAAACACAAGTTTGACATTATAGAAAGATTTACATCATCAAACTCTTCATCAAGTCTGTGTTTATTGAATTACTTAAAGTTTTCAGACTTGAATTGAGTTGGCCATTATGTTGTTTTGTGTACTCAACACTCAACAAGTCTTCAACACTGTTCTGTTTATCATCAGCTCAGGATGTGGTTCAAACGATCTATGTGCATTTATATTGAAGATCAACATTTAAGACACATACAGTAAATGTTAGATGTATTAGTATAGCCTCAAAATGTTTTAACTTCTGCAGACATTTCCTTAAAGGTTTCTCATTCCTTTATGAGAACGACAGCAGGTGTCACGTTCACTGTGCTTAATATGAAAAATGCGTTGAAAGTAATTGCTGCCTTCACTTTAGTGCCTTGAACATTCTTGTTATTGTTATTAAGGTTTTGCACTGTCATTGCCCTTGGGTGTGTGATTTGAAATAAAACCTGAAGACACCTATCTGATCTGTCAACAGAACAGCACATGCTCATAAATGCCCACAAATCTCTTGAGTGCTGAAAAATTGAGCCCTTTAACAACAACGGTGAGACACTAAATTATTTATAAAAACTATGGGGCCATTTGTCATAACAGAAAAATAGTAAATGTAAATGTTACTTTATTTAAACCTCTATATACAGTATACCCTAAAGCATTCTAGCTGCTTCTACCTTGAAACAGAGAGAATAAACCCACTTTGAAACGACTACCGAATTTCCCCTTTATACTCCTTTCTGTGATATTGTTTGAAATCTTTCCCACCAACAATTCATCACACACATTTCCTCAAGATTACACAAGGACAGAGTTCTAGCTCCACAAAAAGGGGGAAAAAATGTTTGAATCCGGCTGAGGAGGTGTTTATGGTCAGAGTTTGTTGTAGTGTTGACTCAGTGAAAACAATGTTGCAACAGCCACGAGTCAGAAAGATGACTGCAGGCAGTACAAAATAATGTCTTTGTACTCAATAAACTCTGATAATATATTGTGAATATTGGATATAGAAATCAATAATGAAGTTTCAAAGTTTGTCAGCACTGGTTGAGAAAAAAAAGGTTTTGGGGAACCATCATGCACCAACACAGTCCTTTTAAGATAAGGTGAGATGTTAGAAAAATATCCATGAAAAGGTTGGTTACATGACACATTCTGCTCAAAGCCCAAAGATTCTGTTCCGTTCAGGGGGTTTCTGAGTACAAGGACGAGGTTGGCATTCCATGAAAACTTTTGAGTTTAGCCCTGGAGCTGTTTTTATTTTGCAGACAGCATCCACAATGAAAACAATGTAATATTCAAGTCCCAGAAAGCTATTGGCTGCTGGTCACACACATTGAGTAGAAAAACACTGGTGAAATTCTGTGTTTTGAAAACTGTGTTCTGATAATATGTTGTTTGTAAAAAATATATAGGTTTGTGCTGATGCTTCAGGGTCTATCAACACTGCTCCAGAAAATACCAGGATTAAGAAGTCTTTTTTCTGAGTGATTACGTGTTCTTGTGTGTAATGACTGTAGCGTAAGAACATGTATGTTGTCAGAACTTGTCACATCAACCCAACTCTCTAAACGTCTAAGTTACTGTATATACACATTACTATACTATATGAGCTTCCACCACTAAAGCTGCAGTCCTTTAAAAGCCATCAAGATCCTGAAAAGTTGGGTTGCTTTAAATATATAATTACATTTTCCACTAGTAAAGTTGTATAGAAGCTGTTATTATGACACGCTCTCAAGCTGCTACTTGCTAAACGCACAGTGTCATTGTGCGGTCGGCTTACAGGATTACACCGTTGACATGCCACCTTTCAAAATAGTGTCTTCTCTGTGGATTGGAGAGTATGCACAACAGAAACAGATTGTTATGACAATCAAAACAGTCACACCAGCACAAACATGTGTAACCTACACACGCACAAACATCTTATAAAGTTAGTGTTCGCATAAACAAAAGGTAGACTGCTTGGAATGTGGCAACTCAGGTGTCAACAATGGTTTCCAGGCACTCAACAGGAATATTATTTCACCATTTAGCTGTAAGAGGCTCTCATTTAAAAGCCGGTTGGACACAGTGAGCATTCACTATAGCAGCTTGTTAAAATGAGGCCCTGTGTTTGATATTGCAGCACCAGTAATGGAAGTAGTAATTGATCGGGTATAAGGGTATAAAGCAACAATTACAGTTTAGGGTCATGGAGTTTAACAGTTGGAGACAAACAAAGGCTAAATAAGAACATTAATTTGAGCTATTAAAAGACACTAAGTCGCAACTAAGAGCAACTTATTTGCATATAAAATAAAACCATGCATATTACCAAAAAAATCATTGTTAGTTATTTTAGCAATACCTATAACAGGGGTTTTGTTGTATAATTGTCTTTTTTTGTAATGGTAGAGTTGATTCAATCCAGGCTAACAGTTGGGTCCAAAAAACGATAGGCTATATTAAATGGTAATTAATCTAGGTTACACTCCTTCCCACTCCTTTTCGGGCATGTGCAATCAAGTTATATGGATTGAATGAATCATTTTTTTGTATTTACTTTCTATTCTATCTATTTATTTTTAATTTCTTGTACATGGTGTAAAACCGTACTCAAATGTATCCTTGGTCAATAACAATGTTTTTTTGTGATAATGACTGTGATAGTGAATAAATCTACACTACATTCATCATTTACTTTACTTTCTGCCATTGCTCTGAGTGCAGTGTCTAATGACCCCTGCAGACACTGTACATGGGAGATGTAACAACAGCATACACCACCTCCAGTCACAGCTGCCCCCTTCCTCAGTTTTAGATCCACTCTTCACAGTTTGTTCTAAAACCTGTGACTAGAGATGATAGTTTTAGGAAAGGTTGTTACTGTTTAAAGCATGTTGTTTAGTGGAATCAACTGATCACTGCAGAATATTGATGGGAAATGGTCTAATATACAGTATAATATCAATAAAATATTAGTAAATCCTTGATGCCAAATTAAACTGCCCTTAGGCCTACAGTGACACTGGTCGACAGTGTTGCCAGATTATAGGTGAGACGGTTGTGTAATAAACCTGCATTTATTGGTGTTGCTCTGAGAACAGTTTATTCCTAAGCATTATTTTATGGCACCATGACAAAAGATGGTTACAACTGTCGCTTTTTATAGTCTCATTATGCACGCAATGGAAATATGTTTTATCAAGAGATCTGACCCCGCCCACTTGGGGCTGGTCCTAAGGTAAGAGGGATATAAGCTGCTACAGTGACTGACTGTAGGTGAGAAAGCTTCAGCAGGTTATTAGTCTACACCAAAGTTACTGACTAAAGCCTGCGTGACACTGGACGTGTTTTGTTGGAGAATATGAAGCTCGAGGTGCTTGGTGGTGGTCACTATGGCCTCAAGGCGGAGGAGGAGCTGGGCTCAGATGGAGACAGTGTAGCCCACAGCCCTTCACCTGTCACACCACTACCCAGCAGTAACTCAAAGCCTTACACACGGCAAGCCAAGCCACCATTCTCCTACATTGCTCTCATCGCTATGGCCATACGGGACTCCACGTCTGGACGTCTCACTCTGGCGGAGATAAACGACTACCTAATTTCCAGGTTTCCTTTCTTCCGAGGAAGCTACACGGGATGGAGAAACTCGGTTCGCCACAACTTATCCCTCAACGACTGCTTCATCAAAGTGCTCCGTGACCCGTCTAGACCTTGGGGCAAAGACAATTACTGGATGCTAAACCCTCAGAGCGAGTACACGTTTGCAGACGGGGTGTTCCGCCGCCGAAGAAAGCGTCTTAACAAGAGGCTAAACGGGGAACAGGAGTTTTCTGGACAAACAGAGGACACTACAGCTAAGTCTGACTCAGGTGCTAAGTTTTCGAGCTCGTTTTCTATAGACAGCATCCTCAGCAAGCCGTTCAAAAGAGACTCAGGCCCAGGACAGGTAGCGGTCTTTCCCGCCGTTTACTGGCGTCACTGTAGTAGTTTTTTTACGCCTCGGACGGAGTCACCTGCTGTATTTCCTTACGTCACGACGTCCAGCGGCACGGACCAGTATGACGTAAGGCGGCGTTCACATACGGTCTGTGAATATTAGAAATAACATTCCTAGTGATGTTCAAAAACAAAGACTAAACAACAGACGATAGCATGGTTGCGAGATGTTGCACAATGGCACCGTGACAAGCTGTTACACGTTGTATTTCATGAGGCTTCAAACTATTCTGTTGTACTTTTTCTAACTGAACTTGTTTACTTGTCAAATGTATTTAATAAGAACCATTTGTGTCTCTTTAAAACGTAACATTAAAATAAAGTTACATTTGGTCAAAGTGTTTAAGTTATTTAAGATATTATAAGTGTGTTCATTTGGTTTGTGTGTTTATGTAAATAACGATTATTTGATTAATGACGCCTGTTGTAGTCACGTGACACTGGGAAACTGCAGTTTAAAAAAAAAATCTTTTCCACTCTCTATTTCACTTTGTATTTAATGACTTTTATTTACAAATAACTAGAATGTTTGAATGAGGTTTATGCAGCGTTATATTTTACATTGATAGAAAACAACATATGGGCTAGCATATAGACCTAATGGGAAGTTTATATCATTTACCTTTAACCTTTTCGTCTATAGCTTGTTTAGGGAATGTAGACTTGTCTGTATGGGGCCCACTTACTGTAATGAGTATAACGTTTGGAAGATTCCTTGTTATTGTCATTGTATAGTTTTATATAGAGAAAAATAAGTACACATTTTTATTCTTTCATTTACACATATCAGTTGTCAATATCTTTCATTTAAAATAAAATAAACGCATACATACAGTATATGTAACATAAAAAATGTATCAAAAATGACACAAATATGTAACATTATAGATATTTCACAAGGAGGGGTTGCTTTTCTAAAAGAATTGCAGAAACATGTTATAACTGATCTATTTGGTCTGTTTTATATGCCTCATAATTTTCCAATATTGAGAAATTGGTCCGGTTCCTATGGGACCCGAGACCACATTCAATATCAACATATGCAAAGTAAAGGCAGATTTAGGCACACTCTCTAATTTAAAGGTATTTATTAAAAGATAAAGACATTATAAATTGTATTGCACATAATAAAAGTAGATATACATAAGTGCCATGGTTAAAAACATGTAAAATATAATCTGGTAAGCACATCATTCTTCAGAAGGAGGAGGAAAGAAGGTGGGAGGACAACTCATTAATTCTTAGTAGACACTGGATATATCGAGTCATCAGACATTTACATTCAGCTCTGGCTTCTCCAAATAACTGTCTCCCCTGCACACTCGCTCATGCGCAGGAATGCCTTTATACACACACAGTGCATCCTCCTGATTGAGCTGCACAGATCCACAATGGGCCTCCAAATAGCCCTATTCTTCTTTGGCCACAGAGTGAGTTTCAGCTGTGTATCCTGGCGCAGCTTTGAAGTTGTGGGCTATTGCATAAAAAGTATATTTCATGTGTTTACTGTTGTTATAAATAACTCTATTATTTGTTTATGTAACTTTGTCATTGGTTGTAGAGAAACTGGTGTTTTATATTGCCTATTGGCCCTATGATGCTGCTTTATACAAGTATATGATGCACGTATTCTGTTATTGTTATTTTCCAGGAGTGGGTTATTAGGACGTCATGTGTACGTACCTCTGACGAAATCAAGTCTATACTCCCACACTGCTATAAGACTGCTTTATGATGTAATCCAGACTTCAATATGTAAACTGACACCCCACTGTGTGTGGTATAAACTGTCTCTCTTTTGATGGTAAAAGCATGCTCTTTGTCATGCCAAGAGTCTGACCAGACCCCAAACAAAACCCCCTCCATTTAGCCGACATCATTCCAACATGAAACCGCTGGGCACAAAGGAAGACATTCAAGCCTGTGTCCATTTTCCCTGACGTTTATTGTTGCAAATGATCTTTTGATAATTGTTTGGAAAAGTGAGTGGTAGGTGGGAGGAGATTTGTCTTCTTCCACTTCCCAGCTTCTATTTGGATCCAGTCCAGATGGGGAGGGAGCAGCTCCTTGGGATTTCATGGAAGGACTTACTGGGAGTTGTGGCTGTATAGGGAGAGGGTCAGATTTTGCAATTGATTAGGGATTCCTTCTCTCTCTGCCAGCAATGGACACAGACAGAGCAAAGAAAGGATTTAACTTCCATAGCATCACGTGAGGAGCCTGAAAACAGTCAGTAACAGTGAACCATGGCAACCACTGAAAGCCTTCATCAACTTCTGGATAATCCCACGCGCTCTGATCCTGCTCTGGGCACGCACACGGTGATGGACAACGCGCACGATAGCTCCAAAGGTAAAAAGTCCGGTTTGAGGCGCCCTGAGAAGCCTCCTTATTCATACATAGCCCTTATTGTTATGGCAATCCAAAACTCACCCAGTAAAAGACTGACCTTGAGTGAAATATACCAGTTTCTCCAGGCGCGCTTCCCCTTTTTCAGAGGCTCATACCAAGGATGGAAAAACTCTGTGAGACACAATCTCTCTCTGAATGAATGCTTTATTAAGTTGCCCAAAGGTCTGGGTAGACCTGGAAAGGGCCACTACTGGACTATCGACCCCAGCAGTGAATTTATGTTTGAGGAGGGCTCTTTTAGACGCAGGCCTCGGGGGTTTCGTAGAAAATGCCAAGCGCTAAAGCCCATGTACAGGATGATGAATGGAATGGGCTTTGGTGCGTCTATGCTTCCCGGGACTTTTGATTTCCAGGCTCCCTCTGGCTCTTTGGCTTGTCACAGCGGCTACAACATAGACCTCATAGGACCCTCGGGTGGATACGAAGGGCTGAGCGCGGTGTCAAACTCGTCTTACGTGCCCGCGTGTCAGGTGGGCTCTAATGGCGTGGACTACGGCCCGGACACCAGCAGCAGCCCGCTACAGTCTTTAGTGGGCCACAGAGGAGCTTTGGACACTCAGAGTCCATACGCCAATGCAGCCGCACACTGGACCTCACCCGGCGTCTCGTCTTACGTCAAACAGCAACCCCCTACGTCCACGACTCTGCACAGTGCCGTGACGTCTTACTCATGGACCAAAGCTACTTTCATCACGGCGCACGAGACGCGTCTGATGTCTCAGGTACAACTAGAGTTGTTGGTTAGAAATAAATTATTTATAGTTATTATGCAATGAATGGTAAAGTAAAGCTTTCGATTATAACGATGAATTAAACAGAAATCCTGTGGTTGTGCGTAAAGGGACATTTACGCACAGTGACCACCTTGTTGGCATAAGTGTATTAAATGTACCAATATGTCTCACGTCCTTTAATCAAAATGCATTTGAAAAGGAAATAAGACATTGTGTTGGCTATATTTTTTGCATTTACTTGTTGTTATTGTTGTCATTTGTTTTCTCAAATCAATTCTTAAATAAAATGAAGGCTACAGTATAAACAAAAAAGTTTTATAATTTATATTATGTACTGTAAATTGTGCCCCACTAGTTTATTATTATTATTATTATTATGGATTTTGTATTAAAAGATTGAGGCCACCCAGTAAAAAGCGTAGACAATTATGGAAAATCTTTTAAATAAAACTAAGGCCAAAACCAATGAGGACAATCCTTACATTTTGGATTTACAGTTAGACATCAAGTACTTTACTTTGGTGTGATACATTGAAATTTTATACAAATGCCCACCATTTTAGCCTGATGCTTTTAAGTATCTACTTTAACATTAGCTTACTATAACGTCAATAGCTGCAGCCTTCAATTGAAGACTTTTGATTAAATTCACTTCAGGAAAAAATGTCTGTTTATATTGGACCCAATATTGATATTTGCATTGATAATAGCACCATATAACCAAAATCTAGATCAACAAGTACACAAAGCATTGACTACACCAGTCCCTGTTTTTCAAGCTTTACGCATTGAAGACATAATATTGAAAAAAATAAATTATAATAATATTCAAATGAAGTCAGATTTCTAAACGATGATCCTGGTGTGTCCCATGTGTCCACAGTGGGGATGTCCCGGTATGCCTCACCCTCAGTCCCTGTGTGCGACAGGAAGGACCTAGTCTTGAACCTGAACGGGATCTCGTCTCTTCATCCCAGCACCAGCATTGCGAGCAGCGGGTCCTACTACCACCACCACCAGCTTCCTCATCACCACCACCATCATCTTCATCATCAACAACAACAACAAAGCTCGTACCAGGACGTCAAGCCGTGCGTCATGTGACAAAAGATCATATACCTTTTCACTTAAAACAAGCTTCCCAAAAATGATTGACTGTATCATTCACTTCATTCTGTTTTGTGATCAGTAAATACAAATATGTCAAAGCGACATTTGTCAGTCTTTCTTGGTTTGGGTGAGAACTCATCTCCTTATGTCGCTTCAGTTGTTTGTTGTTCTATAATTTAGGTTTGTTTGGGGTTTCAGCAAGAGCAATTTAATTAAACAGTTAAACAGTGCATGTGAACTTTGTTGAACAAGAAAAACTATTTATTTTTAAGAATTCAATATACGAAGGCGTTCTGTCAATTTATTTACGATTTCATTATCTTTCTTTTTTATGCATTTAGTATCTATAGATTTACTGGTGTGATAATATGGAAACATCTGCACATTAACGCTCCTGTGACATTTGAAAAAGGGGATAAGGAGAAGTCTGCGCATGCTGCTGTTTTCTGTGCAACAAAAGTCCAGTTACATGAGGTTTTCCACGTGGGTCTTTGGTGCCATCTGTCGGTTCTGAGAGCTCTTGAACCAATTTGCATGACATTTCTGAAGAGGGCTTAAGTACGGTGACTGCTGCAAGGTTTCATAGACCAGTTCCGCAGTATGTCAGTATGTACCCTGTATAATAGAAACTGTAGAGAATCGTGTTGAACGGAGCAGGTATGTGTTTTTTGAGATAGCCCATACATGAAAGTATGGTCATTTTTCCTTTATGATGAAGTACAAAATACAAAATAATCAAATAACACAAGTAATTGGCCTCTTCACCTATAGTGAAATTACAAGCAGTTTATTTTTCACAAACAAAAGTGAAACTGCTTTGTGTTGGTGCCTTTTACATGTTGCATTTACCGTTCATTCCCAAACACTGCTAATTTTTGTTTAATTATAAAAAAGAAAAATGAGAAGTTGTGAATGTAGGCTATTCTCTATGATCCACAAATGTAAGGCACGTTGATGGCATTTTATTTAATGTTATATATTTAACGTAAGGCGTATTGTGATAGGCTGTAGCTTCGCTGATCCTGCAGTAGTCTTTAGGCAGTGAATAAGAATAAATGTTAAAGAAATGCTGTAATACAAAGTTGAACCAAAAGGTGGCAGCAAAAGCTTTCAAATAGTTCCCAAGCCATTTTTTAAAACCAGTTATTTATTAGTTGAGTTTGAATTCTATTGATGTACTTCCGGAAACCCGCGTCAATTACGCACCACACGTGTATAGACTATACAACCCTAGAGCTACATAATTCTAACACCTTATACAATTAATCTGGTGATATTTTTATGTTGATCAAGATGAACGCCTCTATGAAAAAAGTTAAATGGAACATTTTTAGTGACATCCACCAGAACCTGACAATCAGGTTTTGGCCACATGGGGGCATCCCTAGCACAGTTATACTCTGTGAACAGGCCTCTTTCTCTAACTCTGGGTCTCGCAGAGGTCATGATACTCAAAGCACAACATTAATTTTATTCATAATGTATATTTTGTTTGTTTCATTTCCCAGAAGTGTCTGCTGTAGGCTACATTACAACAAACATGAGGTGATTATGTGAAATGAGACACACTGTAGGGCACAGTTTGTGTATTGTCACAAACTTTTATTTACAAAATTTTATTACATGCATTCAGTACTTAATGACAGATTATTATGATGTCTTGATTATTATTATTTTTTCTTGTGAAATAATAAAAATACGTAGGCAGTATCTATTCTCAGCAAAAATAAATTAGGTTAAACCAAATGAATATCCACTTTATATATATTATATATATTTATATAATTCAAAATAATAAAATATAGTAAAAAGTTAAAAAGTCCCTGCTTGTGCTGCTGATAAAACACGTTTCAAATCTAGCGCCACATCTTTCTTTTCCACGGTGGTTAATACATTTTCCGTGCGCTCCAGTGAGTGGCTCCAGTAACAAGGCCCTGCTGAGGTCTGGGTGGGCAGCGGAGCGGCGCAGTGAAAGGCCTATGGTGGAGGTGGTGGTGGAGGGGTGTGTAAACAGCCCAGGGGCCCCGGGACAAAGTTCACGCCCGGGTCCAAGTAAGGGGAAACCGGCCCCGCTCACACGCACGTTTCATTAAAGACGATGTGCGCGGGATTACGCAGTGTTGGGACTGTAACCCATGCCTCACTGTGACTATTAACGATTTCATGCACTGTCGCCTGTAGCAGGACACACAGAGGCCTCAGAGTAGGAAAAAAAAGATATAAGATTTTACGCGTTGGTATTTTTACGCGACTTTGATGGAAAACGTATCCTACATTTTTATTACAGTGCGTTTTTGTTGATTGTGTAGGTGGTGACGTTCGGCCCATTTGGTCTGGTTTGAGTTCTAGTTTATAAACTCTAACACTAGCCCTTTCGAGCCCAAATTGATGCCATTTTAACCGCTCACCGCTAATGAGGTGGGGGCGCTTTGATCTAATATTGGGAGTCTTTTTACCTTTGTGCTGCTCTGCTCTGCAAATGGTCCATGGGTCTGAAATACTGAGTAATACACTTTATATAGCATTCAGATTCACGAGATAATATGGCAAATGGTTTTAAAATAAGCCACTGTTCTACTGTTTTATTTGGTTTGATAAACAATAAACTAATATAGAAGTAAAAAAAAACAGACAGAATTTAATTAAAAGTTAATCTCAGGACAAACCCCAATCAGAGCTGAATAAATTGCTCTAATCTGACAGGAGCTAAAGGCTAACTAAAATAAACCTCAAAAATGATAAATCAAGACATACATATTGATGCGTTGAATTTCTTTGCACTACACTGAGGAAAAATATGAATAATATAATTATCTGTTAAATTCAATATCAAACTTAACCAATACGTAGACCCATGACTATAGGACCCTCTTATAATAATTTTTTTTTAAATCTCGGACTATAGTTCCTGAAAATATGAAGTCTGTGTGAATGCTTCTGTCACGTCAGAAGTCCACGGTGGGCTGGAGTTAACACCTCCTCTCCAACACGTCTCCAAAGCGGGCATCTTGCTCCATCTGCGCTCCCCTCTGCACTGCCTGCTTCCCCATTGGACGTCTCCCGTGGCTTTTTAATTTTTTTTTGCACTGAGGGAGGAGCTCCACTGCACTCCACTGGCTGCAAAAAAGGAGGAAAGAATTTAACTGCGCAAAAGTCGTGTGCGCGCTGACGCTCCAAAGTTCAGACGGGTTTTTAGTGCGAGGCAACCAGACCGAGATGGGGACAGCTTGAAAATTCACCTCACTCGCTTCATTTGAGCTTTTCTTCAAGTGATTTTTTGGTCTGTTTTGGATTTTTTTTAACGGACAAGACATGCAGGCGCGCTATTCTGTCTCCAGTCCCAACTCTTTAGGGGTCGTGCCTTACATCAGCGGCGACCCCAGCTACTACCGGGCAGCTGCGGCAGGAGGAGGCTACACGGGGATGCCCACACCTATGAACATGTATTCCCACGCTGCTCACGAGCAGTACCCGGGCGGCATGGCACGCGCGTACGGACCGTACACCCCTCAGCCTCAGCCTAAGGATATGGTGAAGCCTCCTTACAGCTACATCGCCCTCATCACGATGGCCATCCAGAACTCCCCGGACAAGAAGGTGACCCTGAACGGGATTTATCAGTTCATTATGGAGAGGTTCCCATTTTATCGCGACAACAAGCAGGGCTGGCAGAACAGCATCAGGCACAACCTGTCGCTGAATGAATGCTTCGTTAAAGTTCCCAGAGATGACAAGAAACCAGGCAAGGGCAGCTACTGGACTCTAGACCCGGACTCTTACAATATGTTCGAGAATGGCAGCTTCCTGAGAAGGAGACGGCGTTTTAAAAAGAAGGACGCGTTGAAGGAAAAAGAGGAGCGTTCGCAGAAGGACGTACAACCAACTCCGAGGCAGCAACAGCAAGGCCGTGAGCAGGAGCAACCGGTGAGAATCCAGGACATAAAGACTGAAAACGGAGCGGTGACGCCTCCACAAGCAGAATCTCCATCGTTAAACGCGGTGGCTAAAATCGAGAGTCCGGACAGCAGTAGTAGCATGTCCAGCGGGAGTCCACACAGCTTACAGTCCAGTCGGTCTATTAGCATCGACACTCCTGAGCATCACCAGCACCAAAACCAGCACCACGTCCAGGCCTCAACCCAGGGCTTCAGCGTGGACAACATCATGACGTCTCTGAGGGGCTCCCCACATGGACAGACTGACCTGGTCCCGTCTGCAAGAACCCCGTCCCTGTCTTTAAACTATTCCCCAAATCAGACGTCCGTGTACAGCTCCCAGTGCAACCAGAACTCCTCTACCTCCAATGCAACGTATCACTGTAACATGCAAGCCATGAGTCTGTACGCAGGGGACAGGTCCGGCCATCTGGCGCCGAGCACAGTGGACGAAACGTTGCCAGATTACGCAGTCACAACCACGGCCAGTTCACTGTCCCACGCCAATTTAAATTCAACGAACGAGTCGCATCATCACCAGGGGAGGCTGGCGTCGTGGTACCTGAATCAAGCCGGGGATTTGGGGCATCTAGGAGCGGCGTATCCGTCCCAACAGCAAAACTTCCACTCGGTCAGAGAGATGTTCGAGTCGCAAAGGATTGGCTTGAATAACTCACCGGTGAACGGGAATAACAGCTGTCAGATGTCGTTCCCACCGAGCCAGTCCATCTATAGGGCTTCAGGGGCCTTTGTGTACGACTGTAGCAAGTTCTGACCAAAAGAAGGCCACGGTGAACTGAACTCTTACAGTATATATATAAAAAAACACCCACAGCATATGGACTAGACAGAAAACACACAGACTTGATGTTGGTTTGTCAAAATAACACGTAAGTCTCTCTTTTGCTTTTTGTGACTTTTAACGCAAACCTTGTGCCAGTTTCCATGGACCGTGTAAATTTCTTATAGTAATTTATTTCTAAAGTGTATCCGGATATTATATGGACCAAACACCAAAGAAAGTGTTTCTAAATTTGAATTGAATTGTCCACAAATAATGTTCAATTAGTATTAGAAAAAAAAAAAAAAAAAGGAACGTGTATATCGCCATACTATTTCAAACATTCTTCTTGTTAAAAGTATTTTTTTGAAGGATTTGTTTTGTTTGTTTAAATAAATTGCCATTTTATGTGAGCTAAAGTTATGCCTCTTTGTTTTACATACAGAATAGTCACATATATTTGTTTATTTCTCACTGGAAGAAATAGCTTTTAACCTTTTAAAAAATAATAATTTTATGTGATTGGCTCTTTTCCGGTGTGTGTTCACCTAAATCAGACAATTACAGTTTGTTTTAAGGATCTCTACCTTAGCAATTTTACTCTTTAATATGACCTTCAGAACATATAATTTCCATTCCTTTCCCGTTGATGCAACATTGTAGAAACGTTATACGAGTTACCTTGCCCGTGTTTTAGTCTGTGTGCAAAAATATTTTAATTTAAGTCTAAAGCTGGGAGCCACAGCCACGCTCTGTTTTTCTACCGACTTCACCCTGGGCCTAGTCTAACCTGTGCGTGACCCAACGTCGAGTGAAGACAGCTCCACATGTCTGTATTGTGTTCGGATTGCAGATGCAGGTCGTTCCCTTGTCAGTATATTTGATTGTGATCCTGGATTAATTACAATTACACAAATGTGTAAGGAAGGTTTTTTTTTTTTATCATTCTCATCACAAAACACTCTGGTAACAGGCAGCTATTGGAGAACAAAAAGAGGTTGAAGGATTTAAAAAAAAGAAGGGAAAGCTCGTGAAAATGCATTATACATTATTGAAGGGAGTATAACGTTGTGCGTAAAAGTTGGAAGGGCTGCGGGTTGAAAGAACTGAGATGAAATGTGATGATGGTATTGTTATGATCACTTATAATTATGTAAAGATAAAAAGGGTGGCTTTATAATTTTCGACATTATTTTCACATGTATTTTTTGACTATATTGTGCGCAAAGAAATATAGTATGCGTCATGACACTTGCCAAATCACAAAACATTCCAGACTGAAGTTATTATTCTTTAATGTCTACTTCAGGCCTTTTAGCAACACCACAGCATTACTCCACATAACAGTCGTTTTCTACACGTCTCTATATTTACATGATCCATAACTAGAACTAACTCAGCGTCATTTTCCAAAAGTTGAAACATTATTATCTGCTGACAAGTGTTAATAATGTAAATGCTTTTATTTAATTTTTTTTTTGTATGTATCGACCCTCGTCTGTCTCATAATAAAATTATGAATGCCTCGCCATTACGCGCGCTCAGCTCATAAACAAACGTCGTGTTAGTCCCGAGATTGATGGCGCCGGCACAGAATAGAGCCCGAAAGCAGGAAGGAATAAAATGCAATCACACGGCACTGAGCGTTTCTCAGGAGACACGGACCAGGGGCAGTGAGAGGGACACGGGGTCAGGCAGGAGGAGGATGTGGGCCTGCAGTCCACAATGTGACAGGACGTTAAAGACACTCACACATGAGGGAGGACTGTGGGGCTGGTACTGCTCAACACAAGGCTGCAAAGAGAATTTTAGATCGACCTGATTTAAAGGGTGCACTGTTGGTGTTAGTTGCATTTGAAAGATATTGGAAAAGTTTATTTCAAAACATTTTTTCATTTTTCCCCCTCTATGGGCTGCAGTAACATGTCACCAGTCTAATAAATCTCAGTCAGTGTTAAACAGAAACCTTTCTTCCGTTTAAATTTGGAGACATTAAGATGCTGTTGAGGTCAGTACCATCCTTGTCAATAATGCTGTGTAAACGACTCTATTATTATTATTATTATTATTATTATTATTATTATTATTATTATAACTGTTTTTGATCAAAGCATCACCAAGAATTTTCTGGTCTTACTGTAAGAAAACAACATATGAAATCCCATTTAGATAAAAAATAATATAAAATCATTTGTTTTTGTTTTTTACATTACACCAAATATCTAAATACTATTTAAAAAAAGGTCTTATTCAATAGAAAAGAAGCGTTTCTATGGAACGCCAGTAAAGTGACTGTGAGTGTAGTGGGTAAAGGTCAGGTCAAAGTTCAAGCGAAACAATTCACAACATAACCGTTAAAACAGCACTGAGCAGTTACAGTTACCGTCAGATTACACTCATTTACCTACTCCAGGACGCCAGACTAGGTTCTACACTAGATCCCATACGACTAACTAAAACAATAAAGTGCCCTTTATTTAAATAAACTGTATTTTATCTTTCTTAAATGCTAAACTAAATATAGCAGGCGTAGGCCGTGTGTTGTCTAAACGTCTCAGTAAAACGCCTAAATAAATGAAGGCAATAACACGTGACTAAAAGCTTTACGGAGACAATAAACGTCTTTAATTACGCAAAAGACCAACGCTTGCTTAATAAACGTACAGTGCTTTAGTAAAAAATAAAACAAATACAAAGATGTCAGTTGCCCATGGATAGAGGCAACAGATGAAATAGCCCTGTTTCAAATAAAAAGTGTGTGGCGTGTTCAACGAGCCCCCAGTGTCCGCGTGCACCTGTGTGCGCTCGTGCCCTTGCTCAGTGCTCGCGCGAGATCGCAGCTTTAGAGCCAGGTGTTTCTAATTATCAGCCCATATACCTCGAGACGTGAGTAGGTTGCGTTGCGGAGGTCCCACACTTGTCTCTGAGAAGGGAACGAGCCCATTGTTTTTAAACGTAGATGAATGAAGAAAACACTTTTAAAGAGCTTTACTGGTTTGGTGGGAGTACAGTGGGATAATGAGGCTCTGTGTGATCGCACGCCGACCTGCGCATAACCCTCCGCCCTGGCGAAGGACCTCAGAAACCCTAACAGTGTCGCCTTTAAGTCACAGACAAAACGTGCTTCTCTGGAGCGAGGCCTGTGGTTTCTAAATGTAGGTCCTATCACACACACACACACACACACACACACACACACACACCGCGTTTATTCTCCAAGCGAGTCTAGTTTTATGAATGTATTTTGGAGGCAGCGTATTTGAGGACTTTACAGCTTTTTCCCTCAATGTTCAGCAGAAAGAAAGCTCTGCTGTGGCGATCGTTTGGGAGATAAAATTACATTAGTGATCACGAATAGGCCTGTAGGTGCTTGTTTAATGGGACTGCAGTTTAGATATAAAACGACTTTTGTAATACAAGGGATATTGTGCATGTATTTCTGCACAAGAAAAGTCTCTAACCGTGTGGTCACAGGAGCTGTTTTATGTGTGTCCAAAATATCCAGATATTAAAAAATATATATTTTTCAAAATAAATTAGTAGAAAATGATTAAGAACTAGGCAACAAGTAAATTACTTTTTATTGTGTTTTGATTAGAATTGTGGGGATTTAATGTCAGTTTCGAAACTCACTTTGTCTTTTTAGCTCAATGTAAAGGAGCCACTACTAATGGGACACCAGTGTGTAATGTATTTATCCCCTCTTGTGTTAGGGTCCTCACTAAAGCATTAGAACAAATAACTACATGTGGAGTAATGTCACCACATGTAGTAATTAATTTGCACAAAAATTAATTATACAAATAATGCAATTGATAAACCACTTTTTATACTTTTATTACAAGTCTTTTATTATGAATAAACATCTGTTATCCTGTTATCGCAGCGTACATTTGGAGTTCTTGTATACACATTCATTCTTGCAGTACACAAGTTTGTTGAGTTACCGTTGACACTGTACTTTCAAATGCACAGGACAGACTTGACCCTATCGAGGTTCTGACATGAGAGAGGGTCACTTCAAAGCCCCACAGTCCAGTCCGGCTCCTGCCATCTGAGCCGCTACAGCAGTTGTCCACAGCCGTCTGGGTCTCAGCCTCTCATCCTGCAATTTTTTCCACTGTCCTGATACACACTGTGGGTTGAATATTATGAACAACCAGCAGCCCACATGGACTAAAATATATTATGTTATTCATTTACATCTCATTAGGTGATTTTAGTGCCTCCAATAATTTACAATTAATATTACAATTTTGTAAGTGTATCTCTCATTAATGTTGTCTCGTGTTGCCTAAAAGGAGACAGTGGTCTGCCAGTGACCCGTCTAATGTCACTTCTACTGTTACTGTCACTCCGAGCGCCGTGGACAGTGATAAATTACCTCTAGTGTAAACGCTGTCTTCGACTGGAACAAAGACTCACAGAAACATGCCTGTAGAGCATAACTCCACCGGCAAAGTGCTCCTTTGTGTGAGGAAAGTAAATCAGGCAGTCTACATAGTGTTCAAATGTAGCTGTACATTTGTGATGACATGTTATATCTTGTCAGTCACACAAGGAAAGAGGTCAGTGGGTCAGGAGATGTACAGATTAAAACATGCTGAAAACGGACAAGTCAACAATAACATGTTTAGTGGAGAATCTGTGGTGTCATTGCTTTGCTCTATATCAGTTTTTTCCTTATTCAGATGGGAACGGTAAGTGGCGATTGAGCAATGGGAAGTGTGACAGCACAATTCCCAGACATGATGGAGGAACAGTTTGCACAAGACACAAAAACGTACAGAATAGAATTGCAGCGATTGATTAAGTCTTAAGCACACATGCCTCTGTCACAGTTGTCACTTGACTGATACAATGCTTTGGTTTGTAAGTGCACTGCAGATGACAGTGATAATGTGTGTTTTGCCAGAGGCTGGTTCTGTCTGTGTCACGGCGACTGCCTCAGATTCACCATTGTGATCAGTGTGCACCCTCCTGCAGGAAACGGGGATCTACCTGCAGACACAACAGCATAATAACATGCTGTATTCGGAAGTCGCTGGGGAGGGTTGGAGGATGAGATGCCTGCGAGCAAAACGGGAAAGAAGCCGAAAAAATAAAAATGATTTAAAGCACAAGTGTGTTTTATAGTTTCAAAGGAAGGGCAAGTTTGAAATTATTTGTGTGGAGATGACACAAGGGGTAATTATCAAATAAATCGTCTTTATGGGAGAGTATTATCTCATCACTACATCGCTGAGTTGCATACAATAAACAATAGTAAACGCAGCACATTCATCTGAAGTAGTGTTTCTCAAACAGTGGGTCTGAAGTGAGGAGCTGCTGTAGATGTTTTTTGAGTTGCAACAAAATTTCCAGTTCTATTATTTATAGAAATTACTCTTTATATTTACCTCTGAATATGGAGTCTGAAATGGAACATGGTTTGACAATAGATAACACTGTAATTACATCAAATCAATGAAATGAAAATGAGTGCTTTAGTGAATTTAAAGACATCTCAAAACCAAACCAAAAATATGCTTTATTACACAGTGTCGGAATGAAAAACACAAAGATTTTAAATTAAATAGGAGGTCTACTTGTTGCTATCAAGTTTTGACTAATTTAGCATTTTGAAATGTGGAAAAAGGTTGTGTGAAATACGGATTTCAACATCTTACACGTGAGTCCGAACACACAGAGCCTTGCTGTGATCCAAAATGTGTCTCGAATGTCAGCTGTCACAGCTTGTGTCAATGGACAATTTACCCTCTGACCTTTAGAGAGGGAAACCCTTTCCTCCCGAAGGTCTTTTTCACAGGGCCTTTGTTTACCATTCGGTCACTTAACTCATTCATTTCTCTGAGTTTACGCTTCAGTAGATAAAGCATCATCATTCCAGACAAAGTTTACAGTCGAGATATGTTTGTGTAAATAAACAGTGTTTTCCCACAAATCCAAACATCTACAAAGTATTGATTTTCAAAATTTCACGCCATGGATATGTAAGCAAATAAAAGAGCGCTTACTTTTTGCATGTATTGTTTTGTGGAATGCAAATGTCTATGGGAATGACAATAACAGAATAGGTAACAGGTTTTGCAATTCCTTGCTTACAGGGGTCATGACAATATATTATAAGGTGACGCTTGACAAAAATGTATTGTCTGTCCAAATAAATAACATTAATAGACCGAAATTTTATTATGTGTTTTCACCAGCGCAGACATTATAAAAAAATAAAGACCCTTGTACATTCAGCCTTAAACAAATGTATGGATATGGTTGGACTCCATATACAGCATGCCTCCAAGGACAAAATAAAAAAAAGATAAAAGAAGTGTGTGTTCTCGTTGCGGGCCTGTGCAGGTGTGAGGTCATGTCCAGATGGTGTTTTGTGACGTGTGATGGAGGATAACAACAGTGGCAGCGGTACACAGAGCAGAAGGAGCCATACAGCGGCGGTTCCTTTTTACAAATCAGCGCTCGTATCGCCTCTCCATCTCCAGCCTCTGCGCTCATATAAACATCCCCCAGTGCATGGGCCTCTGATGTTTGGTCCATTGTGTTTACAGTGAGCAGTCAGGCAAATACGTGAACTTTAAGACAAAGAGATATGGATGAACAATAGATGCTGTGACTAAGAAGTTAAATCAGTTACAGAAAGGAGCTCTGGCATTACATTTTATTGCTTTCCTTTTTTGCAAACTGTTTAAGAATACACATTTTTGTAAACTCTCATGATCATACTATTTCAATAAATCCTTTTTAATCAAAGTAAACTTTTTTCCCCACTGCCATTTTCAGATGTGATACGATTCGGAGCCAGATTATGTCACGGTACATTCTGTTGCCTTCTTGCTGGAATAGTTTCTGAATAAAATACTTTCAGTTGCGGTCGAATAGCTGTCATCGTACTTGTTGTGAGCATTACAAACATTACAAACCATGTAATTGGACTTAAAGCAGTAAAAATGAAAACAAATGAAGGGAGGATGGGCTTCTGAGTTGTAACACATCTAAGATAAAATCCTTCCTAACTGATATGAGGTTGTGATCAGTAAAATACAGCCTGTGCTCTTGACCTGTTGTAACGGAAGTCCACAGAAATCCGGAAACATCATAAAACACTTTCATTTGTCATTTTTTCCAAAAGGTACAGTCATTTTCATAGTGAAGCCAATGAAACGTAGCATTCGCTTTTGAAATGAACCTGCTAAAAATACTTGAATCAAAACCCCATGCAACGTCCAAACATCAAAGCGCTCACATGTGATTGTCTCCCCTTGCTCTTTTTTAACTGCAAGAAAAAAATCCCCCCTGACTTCAAAGCAACTCAGAGAAAGTCATTTACCCTTATCTTAATTGGGCTGCAATTTGAATAATGACCTTACACATTGGGACCGAGGAGAAGGAGAGAAGGCCTCTCTGCTCTGCTCTGCTGTTCGTTTCATTGCTCTGTGATTTATGATGACCTAATGTTTTGTTTACTCCGTGCTCATAACAGGCGGGTAGACTGCGAAGGGACCGCCGTATGGAGCGACATGAAAGTGAGGCAGTGAGCAGTTCACAGATATAAACAGCAAAGGCAGTGCTAAGGCCACCTGGTGTAGCTCCTCCTCCATATTTTTTACTCTCTGTCTGAAGTTTACTGGAGTAAAAAAATAAAAGCCCAGGCTGCTTGTTTCGTGAGGCGCCCATCAATATGCAATGTGAAGGTTGAACACTTAATTTAACCTCTGGGAAAAAAAAAAAAAAAGTTGACCTCCTGCTCATGAACTTTCTCAATAATTGACTCGCAGTTGCCATGTGAGAGGAGCAGTTATATGAGGTCTGACAACTGTGTGACAGTGGGGTCAAGAGTCCAGGCAGTCGGGCCACTTGAAAATGTCCCCTTTCAGCTTCTGTTTGTGGTCTGGACTGGTATTAAGTCGAGCGTTGGGGAACAGCGGATGGATCCAGGAAATGCTGTCACTTCTGAAACCATAAAACACAAAGATAGCAGCTCCAAACCATTTCAAAACACTGTCATTGTATACAATTGTATTGTACATGCAGAATTGTTCTTCTTTTCTACAATACAGAAAGCTAAAATGTGCATGCTTTTCTGGGTATAGGCTTATTGTTTGCAGTGACTTCTAATTCAAGCTTGACCGACTAATGACAAACAGTCATAAACTATTACTTTGTAAGTGTCTCCACAAAGTTTGAACTCACACAGTGCAGTTGCCTTTGCCCATGTGCACTAGTCATCTTCCTTGACTCTAATATTACTCAGCAGCAGAAAACATGACTGAACTTAAATAAGCCTGGGGCCAGTTATGACACGGCTCAGGTGTGATATATGGCTTACTCTAAGGAAACATGCTACGCAATAAAAGTAGGTAGTTAGTACATGTTAACCATAAAGTTAAATAAAAGTGGAGCTCTTAAAAAACAATGTGGTGCATGCATTTTTTTTTTTACTGCTCATACCTAATCAGTAGTAAAATTAAAGCTGGGTTATGCAATTTCTCTCAAGGTGTAAACAACAGTGTGCAACAAAATGTAAGGCTTGCCAAAAGATCTAAACTTTACTAGGTCTGCACTGGAACAAAAGCAACACATGTAACTTTAACATTTAAAAAACGAGTGCAATCGTACTGGTACAATGTATTTTTATGGTCATGAAATTGCCTCAGGTTAGCATAAAATCTTCTGTGTAATATTGACTATTTTCAAATTAAAGATTAATGCCTATAAATATAAAGATTGCACTTCTACATGTGATGTCTACATTTGTCCGAGATGGAGATGCCTACTCCGTTTCTTGCCTCTCATCTGGCCATTGAGAATGGGAATTGAAAATCCTATCACATAGGTATTTCCTCCTTGCTCACTCGGAGAGAAAGTAGGCGACTGCTACATTCTTATCTTATCTGCACCTACCATCTTGCATCTCTTCGTGCCCAAACAGGGAAACACACATTTAGAATGAAAGCCCTATTTTTTTTTAGCATGCATGTGTGTCACAAATAAATCAGGAAAACTAGAAACTAATATGCACTGTGCTCACTCATTGACTCTGAGTAGGGGATTGGCTTTAAGTCAAGAAAATGAGCATAAAGGAAACCCCCTCTTCAGACTCTTAATACTCCCCCAGCTTCCCTCTCTCAGCTCAGAGGCGTGTACGATAAGAGCAGAGGAGTGAGTCTGCACAGGAAGCACAAGCGAATCAGTGGTGTTGTCCATCAACAAAAGTTCTGGGCCCAGAACAATGGCCTCCAGACTAGGGGAACCTAGTCCTTCTAAATCTCATTACCAATGCTCACAGGAGATTTCATGAGAAATAAAATAGAAGAAGCAAAAGACTTCAATAGTTTTCTTACACAACCAGTTTGATATATAGGCCTGACTACAACTTTAAAGTGTGAATATTTTGATGAAGAAACATAAACATGCAGTGTGACTTCCTTAACCGAGTACTGTTAGGGATTTTAATAGATGAGAAAGTTCAGTGCATTGCAGCAACCTTTTAACCCGACTCTCACAGATAGAACTGCTCCACAGTACCATCAGGGAGGGCTACCGTTGACAGCATTTTCAAATTTTGCGAGTTTGTAAAGTTACAACCCTTGTGACAATCCAGCTGCAGCACAAGGTTAGATGGTCCATCACATGACTCTGTACAATGGGAAATGCTCTTGTTCAAATAAGAGATGCTCCAATTGGCTGGTTGGTCTGCACTACTTGTCAACTTTGAATCAAAGGCAGCAGAAAAAACAGAAAGGTCCTCTCACTAGATTTTGTAATGGGGGGCGTTGATGCTGCTGCTAGTTGCTAATAGCTGTTGTTAGCTTCTAATAGGCGTTTTAATATTTGGAAAAATCACTCCATAAAGTCACAGTTAACAGTCCTATCTCCAATAATCCCACTTGTATTTGCTGACTCCTGCAGCAGATCAGACAAATGTATGCATTCCTGTCATGGCTTTTTTTTACCCAGCAGGAAATCTAACACGGAGCATCCAATTGCCAAGTAAAGGCTAGATACGCTACAAAAACAAACAAAGAGTGGAGACTTGTTAATTTAATGCCACAGAATACATTATTACACAGGAAGCCTTTTTGGTTGCCAACATAAATACATTCCAGCCTTGTGTTGCCCATAAGGTGGATAAAATATAACCCATAACACAGTAAGTGTGTAAATAATGGAGTGGATTGTGCAGCTTTAAGGATGATAGAACTGCTTCTGTGAAAAAATATGGATTACAAACAGTCATGTTGCCATATTTCCTGGACAGTGGGTGCATCGTTCAGCTCACACTTACTGCTGAGGAAGTCGGACCTTGAAGCTGTTGTATGACATCAGCCAAGTAAAAGCGACACCATTTATCACCGGCCACCGAACATGGAGACATTCATAACATCCTGACAGGAAAATCTTGCGGAAAATAATCACTCAGGCTTTGATAACAACTTGGCTGCGACTTTTGGTTGTCATTTTGGGCCGTGTCATGTTGCAATCTGCTGTCATTCAACTGGGACATGCAATCAATTCGATATTAATGTATACACTTCAGTTAAGTACAATTATGTTTACCATAATAAAGAAAACTACTTATTGATAATAACCTCTGAAATGGAAAATAGTCAGATCCATACAGGGACAAACTGACTATACCCGAAACGGACATGATCACATCTTTCCAGAAAGCCGTCTCTAGAGTCCAAAGGTTGTCCACTACTTTCCCGTTTTACTAAAAGTACAGAGCCTTTTGTAAGTGAGCTGCTCTCACTTTTCTGTGCCCGAGTTGAGACTGGTGCTTTTGTCTTGTGTCAGATGATCATGGACGGCTGCCAAGTCTGTCTAGCGTCTTCCTATTTTGACACACTAAAGCACCTGCCCTCGCTGAAGCATGGCACTGGGAGAACAATGGAGAACGGGCTTGTTTTCCACTCACTCCTCTGTCTTGATCGAGCTCTGACCGACTGCCACTCAAATCCACCAGAGGTCACAGTAAAGATTACTGACCTCCTATTCACAGGAGCACACGCCCTGAGAGATACTGCAGTTAGAAAGTCACTTTTTCCCTCCAACGAGTCTTCTTTTCCTCAGAGGGGATTCCCAAAAGGAAATGCCTCAGCTCTGGAGGATGTGCATGCACACTCTGTCTTTCCTTAGTTCTTTTACCGCTTTTAGGTGTTATTACTATTATGTAAGGAGCAGTGGCAGAATGGCAACACATGGTAAACTAAACCACTAAACTGCTTATGTCGAGGAGGGTGAGGGGTTGATAACTCAGGGACAACGTTTTTCCATTATACAAATGCTCATAAAGTCAATTTTACAAGCAGTAATGAATTGTGATGAAAATATGGCAGGCTAATTAGCATAATGCTAAAGTTAGCCTGCAATTTCTGAGCATTGCCAATATTGACAATTTGAACTTCCAGTTCAACTTCCAAAAACTGTACAGTAGTTAACTTGAACCACAAACCATCTCTAACAGAAGCCCAAAACAATACTCCAATCTTTCCCAGTACAAAATGTAGCTTTCTTACACTTCATTTTATCTTTATACTTTGTGTATTGAGCCTGTTCAGTCCTGGATTTCCCCACACCTTTAAAGCCAATGTGTAATTAAAGTTGAATAATAGTTCACAATATGTTGCATTTCAGGTGATGGTGGCTTAATTTAGGGCTTTAGATGGCAGTTGGTAAACATCTGCCAAAAGTAATAATTCTCTTCCTGTTAGAAAGATTAATAAATGTCTGAAGGGCAAACATGTTTGGAATGTTGTTTGGACGGTTTTTAGCTTTACTTGAACCAACATCAAAGGTTGTGGATGTGAAATTTAGGGCACTTGTATAAATTGCACACCCATATTACATCATAAAAAGGCAACCAACTAGAAGTAGTCATGCACACAATCGAGCATGCACTCTCACGCACAAGTGTGTCAAGCCATATCCGCCTTGGCATTCCAATCAGTGCAAGAAATTATTTAGGTTTCTTCCCCGTCGATAAATGAGACACCCGAAGCAGTCAAACCTCAGGGGGCCGGTTTTCATCTTTGTGGCAACGCTTTGCACTGAAGCCCGTTGGTTTGTGTGGCGACGTGAGGACAGATAAATGTCCTTCTCCATCGTCGAAAGTGGGAGATAGAGCTCTAGTTGCCACGGCGATGACGACTCACCCCTATCAGTGTATGTCTGACTGACTGTTAAACTTATCCATCAAGACACATTTCAAAGCACTGTTTGTAAAGCATGCCATGACAATTTTGTAAAACAACTTTGACAGATATTTTCTGTGGTAAGAGAAAAAAATGTTTAAAAGAGTTTTGAGTCTTTTTTTTAAAGTAGGTTTGTATGTAAGAGTAGTAAATATTTGTAGACTCCCACTCTAAATGGACTATTGTATTACACTGTGTTAGCTTTGACTCTAGTTTCTGTCCCCCTGCTTTTGGTTTTCTCTCTATATTGGAAGCTCAATGAATTAATCTAATACACACACTATACTACACACTATAATAATACACACTATCAGGTGCAGCCCTGACAAACAAACCTCAAAATACACCTTCACAGATGCTTGAGCCGCAGTCCAATGTCTCTCTCAACTCCACAATGACAAATCCTATAATGCTCCAAAAAACTGGCTAACCTCAGCACCTATCTTATTTATCCTCTATTCTCTGCTTAACAGCTGAATCGCATCAATATTCCCTTTTTCCCAAGGAGAGCAAAAGGACGCTAAGTGAAAAGTAACTCCTCCAATGATCTACTAATAGCCCCAGGCGAGCTCTGAGCACGAGGCTGTCCATCATCCAGCTACAGTTCCTGCCCTTTGGGTTAATAGTGAACGTGCGGATAATGTCTTGCCATTTACCTGCCGCACTGACAGCTTCTCTGAGCCCATTTACCAGGGACGCAGTTTCACATAATGCATCTTGGTTTTGACTGCATTGCAATGGTAATAGAAAAATAAAAAAAGAGCTTAATAATAATCTTTATTTTTATATAGCGCTTTTCCACCTACTGTAGTAGGCACTCAAAGCGCTTTACACAGATTAAGCTATTTACCAGGACACAACGACAGTATGTGGGGGAGAGCGGGATGTTATGATGTTCTGGGATGTTTCGAGCTGGTCTCGAACCACTCACCCGCCGGTCGAAGGACGGCTGCTCTACCCACTGAGCTACTGCCGCCCTTAAAACGTTGAAGAAAAATGTTCCTGATGTTTTAAGAGGCAGCTTTATTTGACATATACCCCACTAAAAAGTTGGACATTGTAAATAGGGACTATGCTTATTGATAAGGCTCTCTAGTCTAGCGTAGTTGTATGCACTAAAAAATTGTAAAAGATTTAATCAAAGGTAGACAACTTGGTCAAACAAATAATAAACTCTAAATGTGAAACTCGTAGAAAAGAACAGTGTATCTGTGAGCTGTAAAGCATGTGAGCCGAGGAAATGATAGCAGGTCGTCCTCCTCGTTCATGGCAGCTGTCAGCCTTGGCTCGTGGTTCCCTTCTCTGGATCAAAGGTCATCCAGCTGTGGCCCCTCCCCCTACACCCCCTCGACGCAGCAGATGTGGTCAGACCACCGTG
The DNA here is from genome assembly GCA_024416835.2 of Perccottus glenii. Taxonomy (NCBI): domain Eukaryota; kingdom Metazoa; phylum Chordata; class Actinopteri; order Gobiiformes; family Odontobutidae; genus Perccottus; species Perccottus glenii. The sequence goes on along the minus strand of CM044557.2, from coordinate 12,325,389 downwards.
GCTAGGGCCCGACCACATCTGGCTCTGATTACGTCCAGACAATCCAGCTTTATCAGCTCCATCCACTCGGCTGGGCTCGGCTACACTTTTTCTCCCAGAGGTGAAGTGTGACACATTCTCAACTCACCAATACAGACTCTGCACTGTGATTTATAAGCTGTTTAATTCACCGGCCACAGCACAGCAACTGTAGATAGTAGCAGAATTAAATAGCTTTTAATTACTTTAACTGTGAGCCAGATATGAAGTACGTTCTCTTGAGTCAGTAGTTCTGTCAAAACACTCATACGCTCACTGACAAAATTAATGGAAAATGTCAGATGATCTACTTTTGGCTGAAGATGAGGTAGGCTGAATTTGAAAACAGAGGAATAAAGTTTGGCATGTGCTACATTTGCTAAAACACAACTGGCCTCCTCCCACTTTATGTTGCCATACCTGCCATATTATCCCTGGTCATGAGGTTATCCGTATGAGAAATATATCACAGTTGCAGATAGAAATCCTAGTATCCATAAACAGAGGAGTTTGAGAAAGGATTGTGTTGCATATGAGGATCACTAACTGCAGTTTATTTTCCCAGGGTGCCTTTTCAATCATCCCCACCCCTTTGCAAATTAAATTTTCAGAGCTCTTTGTATCCGTGGTTACATTAGGATATCGCAAATCACTTCAAACAAATAGCTGCATTCTCCAAATCTGAAAATATGTCTGGCTACATTGGAAAAATAATTAGTCTGGCTTTATAATACAGTAGTGAGCATTTAGCACATGTATGTACACTTGATTTACACTGTGGCTCCCATTGGCCTGCTGTCCTCAAGGGGAAAAGTTATCACCAAGCCTTAAACCTTTCCTACACCCTTGTATCCTCCCAACCGTCATCACCCACTTTAACCCTACTCAAGCTCGACAGCGGCCCAGAGCTGGGACACTCGGTGCAGGCTACCACATGTCAGGGGTCTGTCTCTCTAGGCAGTCCACTAGCAGCGACACAGGCATTTGCACTAAAGCTGTCACCGCCTTGTGCTGCTGTGAGTTCAGGTTATCTAAGAGGTCCTGAAGCCATCACTGCCATATCACACACTTGTTTTTTTTTTAACAAATATTAATAATGTAAATCTTCTTTGACCAATTGTGTTCTTGGAATACATATTTTTTTTTAGGAAATCCTAGGATCTACAGAGGTGAGTCATCAAACCCAATGTTAAACAAATTTCACTTTGGAAGCCACTGTAGGTCCCTCTTACGTACCACTGGTGAAATTTAAATAATTGCCATAGTGTGACTGTAAGTCTGAATGTAAACAACTTGACTAGGGTGACAGTAATTTGAATTGGTCTAACATACCTAAATAACACTTTTTTTTGTGGCATGTAGGGATGGGTACCAAAACCCGGTATTAAACTGGCCCCGGGGCTAAATTATGAAAGACCGTAGTATCAGTAAGATCTGACGCTATCGGTTCTGCACTGGAGGGGAAAAAATTAATTAATGAGGCGGTCTCAGTGCACGCTCTGACTTCCACTAAACACAAGACAACGTCAGCGACAATGGAGCCTGGGAAATTCAAAGTTAGTGTTCTCGAACTGGAAGTACCGGGACTACTTCTCGTTAGTTGACATTAAAGGCAAGAATGTTTCTGTAACATGCTATGTCCAGGAAAAAAGACTTAATCCACGTCTGCCTCAAGTAACTCAAATCTTATGAAGCACCTCACATCAACACATGTTAACACAACACTTGTTGCTGCTGCTAACCCCAAAGGCAGCTAGCGTGAGTTCCAGTGAAGGAGACAGATCCAAAACAAGCAACGCTCGATTTTACGTGTCAGCAACAACCACTGGTTTAGTTGTTAGATGAGGAGTATTTTAGAATAGATTAATGTATTATTCATTTTCTTTGAGAATGTTAATCTACAGAGAGAGCTGGATTGGGTTTTGTTTATTGTGCAATAATTTACAGGTACAGAGATTTGCACTACTTAATGGCCAGGTCTCCCTTTGTTTCTTTTTACACAAGTTTACATTTGTGTGACTTAATTTTGCCATTTAATTTTATTTTCAATATTTTTTTTCATTTCATTTCATTTCAGACTGCAATTTATTGAGTTGAAATAAATACCAAATGTTCTAAAATACTATATATAGTGTTTTTATTCTTCAGTTAATTTAAACATCTTTGATATTTAAGCTGTTATAGAACGTAATACCCTTATAGAACATAAAAAATAACTTCAGTTACTTTGCTGAGTAACTTTTACAATGTGGTAACTGAGTTACTAACTCAATTACTTTTTGGGATAAGTAATTTGTAACTGTAACTAATTACTTTTTGAAGTAAGATGACCAACACTGCAAATGAGCATTGATAGGGTTTCATTTCTGGTAAAATTGCATTACATTAAACATTAAAAGTTGAACTTCAAATGTGTTATTTTCTTATCTATAGTGAAGCATCCACCATTACAAATATACTTTAATGGTTGTCAACAGTCAAAACCTGCTCACAGTTAATTCCACACACCCACATAATACATTTGTAATTACTGCAGAAACACACAGCTTTGGTGAAATGCAAAAAGTCATTAACATTAGCTGAGCGGCCAACTGGCTGGTGAGTGTGTTACTTTTTGGGTGTCATCAAAGTTAGTTAAAGCTCCAACATGTGTGAGAGTGTTTTCTTTTCATGGAGGAGGGGCATCCTGGTGACTGCAGGGAGCTAATTAGAAGCTATTCTCTAACTCAGGGCCAAATGGAGCAATTATCTGGCCGAGTGAGTAGATAATTCCCTCCCATTCATCTCCCACTGTCAGGGTCCCACTACCTACCAACCTGCAACGGGGATTGGATACTTTAGGCCTGTTAACACCTAACCTCCTGAGCTAACATCCCGCCCTCGAAGGTAACCCCCTGCTGTTTCCTAGCAATGAACTACATGGCACAGCACCTCAATGATAACGTATCCCACAGTGGTCACATAGCTCTGCCCAGCCCCACTAGGATTTATGAGGACCAAATCTCAGGTTCAGGTTTAATGAGTCCGCTGGACACTTGTGGGAGCGCTGGCTTGAACCAATGATTAATGAAATACATAAAAAGAAAAAAAAGCCCCATATGGGCCTGTTGATTGAACTGGATACGGCAATGCCAAAGGGGCTGGTGTGTATTTATTTGAATTCAATTAATTGGAACGCTATGTGAGAAAGTTCACATTTTCTGCATGGTGTAAGCTCACACACACTCTAAAGTGTTCAAGGCTTCGTCAAACAGAGTGCACGCCGCTGACAGGAGTTGCCATTTATTACCACACGTATCTCACTTTTAGCCAATACAATGAAGGCCACCTTTCAGCACATGGCCTGGAGTGAAAAGAGGTGTTGAGAAAACAGGACTAAAGGACTTTGCTCATGCAGATCTCCAGCATGTGAGTCTTAAGCTGTAGGTGAAAACAGCGACTGTAAGAAAGTATGTAAGAATATGCAAAGGATAGCTTCTGTTTCCCTATTATTATTTAAGGGAAAATAATTGCCTTTGTGTTGAATCAGTTAACTTTTGGACTATTGGAGGTTTCGAGCTTGAAATAAACAGGATATTTAGTAAAATTTTCTACTCAGATTTTAACCCGCTCTCTTAAATCAGATGTTGCTGTCAGTATCCTTAGAGCAGTCACATGGGGACACTTCACTTCAATCAGATGCAATGATTGTGAACACTTTGCATTTTCTCCCCCTCCTGGTCTCGGTGTGACTTCCTCCCTGTTTGTTGCTGCTGAGGTAAGCAGCAGGGCCAAGGGGAAGGGGCCGAGTAGCCACATGACCTTGGAATTAGTCGAACTCCAGGGACGGAGCTTGCTGGGTGGGACCGCGCTGGCAGCTGCTAAATTTTCCCCTCCTGGGTGTACAAGATTAATGCATGCTCTGGGGGCTCGGGGGTGCGTGGGCCAGCCGGGCATCTGCAGAAGTAAGAATGGTTAATGGGATGGATGCATACTGTGAGGAACCTGTTGTATACAGGAGTCATGAATAGTCACTGTTTTTACACTCTATATCATTAAAGGAAGAACATTTTAGTTTGTTTTAAACTTTTTCTTACGTCCCCAAGAGTTTACAAGTTGTAAATGTCAATAACTCAACAATCAAAACTTTTTAAATAAATATAGAAAACAAACAAAAGACCCAAGGCTCTCTCTGTTAAAGTTAAAATGCCTTTATTGGAATGGTCACAATTGATTGTTTTCTATTAGGCCTAACTCAAAAAGCACCTCTTTTATCACTGCTTGGATGTCCTGAATGCGGTCCTGAAAACCTGTGCATTTTTAATAAATGTTAACAAAGTAAAAAAAAAATAGTTATAATAATTATTTTTACACACTCTGCAAGGGTTAAATATAAATATGCTCTATACATTTTAAATATATCAATGTGTTTGAAGCTCATTAATAAGTACAACAATGGATTTTGTTTTAAAGTTAATTGTATAGTGGTGATTTTAAAATGACACTTATTAAAATCATAATACTATCAACGGTCCTGAGGTTATCCATGTGTGAAAAATGGTTCACTTTCTGTTTTTGCAAAACGATATACAATATATTCATTAACTTAAGTTTTAAGTTGTACCCAATAAATAAATGACATAATTTCAAATAGTTGTTTGAAAAGTAACGTGATGCTGTCAATAACAAAAATCTAGTGCCCTTTTTTCCCAGAGTTGCTCTCCCCAGGAGGCCCTTTTACCTCAGTCCGCCACAGTAGCCTCTTCGATGTTCCTGCCAGACCTCAGCCAAGCTCAGCTGCTCTGTCAATCAGTGCTTTTCTGCATTTTTGCTTTATTTTTGCATGAGCGTGGCTCCCACGTGTGTTTGTTTGTACACTGGGAGTGTGGTGTGAACACATAGCATATAGTGCATAGATCATACCAGTGTGACAGAAACGTCATAGCCTCAGGTTAGAAGTGTCACCGGGACAGACAAATGTACAGTAGCCCAGCACTGATGGACGTGTCGTCTGCAGTTTGACTTCTGTGTGTGTACTCAAGCCACATATATCTATTTATCCAACTGCATTCTGATTAGATTAACAAATGGAGAAAGATAAATGTTGAAATAGTTTAGTTCATTGCATAGGCTGTGTATTTATTCTGGCAGAGCGAGGCACTTTATAACACTAATCCTGTGGAGTTTTCATGTGTAAACAGTATTTGCGATTATGTTAAAACATTTTAGGATTATGTACAGGAGTAATTAGTCAGAAAGGCTGGCTGCTGTGCGTATGGACACAAATCATAGAGGCTGAACTCAACAGACCATTTCATCTGGTATTAATTGAGACATTTTATATATAGTTTTTTTAATTTTCCATTGTAGGTTTGTCTATCGTTCTGACAGGTGTTGAAAAGAGAAAGCTACTACATGCTCTGACAAAGTGTTCAAGCGTGCCGTCCAGCTATTTCATTTATTTTCTCCCTTTATTTTGAATTCCCATTAAGCCTCTGACGTTGCATGGAATCAGGATATTAATGGGACTTAGACACAGCCCGCTCTGGCGCTTCATCCTGGGAGTGCCTATAAAGGTGCCCGACCAAACCAAATCCTGGCTTCATTTCTCCATATGAACTCATTTCCTTGTGCTGCTTCTCGAGTTCACGGTAATGTAACCTGAGGAGAGCACGGAGCCAGGCCCCCAGGGGATGAAAGCATCCAAAAGCCTGAGAATTAACCCCGGGGGTCAACTGCATTATCTACCTCTATTTATAGTGAAACTTTAATTTTTACCGGGTGAAAAAAAGAAAAAAACAGGATTACAGGGGTCGCACAAAGAGATTTGCAGTTAATTAAATCAATTGTAGAGATTGACAAAATCTGTGGTTTTTCCCCTTCAATATTCTATCCACTTAGAAACTTTTTATTAGGATTATATGACATCATTCACAGATCACCTTTGTGTGCACTGTAATGGTAACATTTAGGATTTAAAACTCTCAACCATTAACCAAGGGGCTGCATTTTATTTTAGAATTGTCCAATTGTAATTGTTTAAAATGGCGAATAGTATTTGCTAGATTATACTAAAGTCGTATTGAATATACACCTTTCATAGATCAAGGACTCCGATGTGACTGACAGAAGAAGGACACTGTATTTTACACTACACTACATTAGAATACATTGTATAGTTCTTAATGAGGTCATTAAGTACAATGCAACTCACTGTGCAATAAACTGTAATAACATTTAACTACAGAGTACATATATACCCTAACCTACCTAAAATATGTAAGTACACATAATTCCATTATGTATGCACATGTTATTACAGTTTGTTACACAAGGAGATAGATACAATGTATCAAGTGTAGTGTCAAATAAAGTGTCACCAAAGAAAACATGATTCTGTGGTTTTACAAAATGTGGTTATATATTATTATAGAAGGCATACTTTACCATAACTTCAGACAAAGTCTTTGGTTAGGCTCTACTGTAGGCTACTGCACTGACAGTTAGCATCACTAGCTAGCACCGGTAAGTTTTTGACATGCTTTCTGAGCTCAAACATTTTTTCAAACCTAAAAATCCCTTGTGGCTGCGTAATGTTTGCGCAGCCTATTGTCAGCAATATTTAGACAGATCTTTATATTAAATGTTTTTATAAAAATGCTGTCAACCACTTGAGGTTTAGGTTACATACTGCTCTTGAACATTTTGCTATGAAAAAAACCCCACATATGAGTCTATTTTTTAGTTTTGTCTTCATTAATAATGATTTAGTTGTTCACTTTGCCATTTCCTATGAGTAGCTACAGGCCTCTTCTACAGTGCTTCAGTGGAATGCTGCCAGGGTTCATGTTATTCATTACACCTAAAATGTGACAGGTCAGAATACAAAAAGTGACATATTTTCTAGGGAAATAGGTGCCAGTGCACTTAAAATACCATCATCTAAGACATAGAGCTGTAAAATGAAAAGCAGGTGACACCTTAAATGAGAAGATAGATGAGCATGTTTCTGGTCATGATAATGACCTGCTGCTAATTGACTCAACAGTATGTTCTTAACAGATTCCTGCTAAATACCCGCCCACCTCCTTTACCTCACTTTGCAGCTGCCCCCCTTTGGCCCAGTAATGCAAACCCCTGTCTGGAGCACAAAGGGGGCTTGTGTGAGGTGTTCAGTCACCCCCCACTCCCACCTCTGCAGCCAGACTCTCTCCCCCAGTGTGGCTGATGTGCTCCATTTGCTAGATGATGGACTGAGCGGGACAAGGCAAAAGTTCAGACACCTTTCCTGTTCACATGGCATGGGGGCCCGCTTGACCCCGCTTGAGCTGCTCTGGGGGCCACCTCCCATGTGCCACTGCTGGCTCCTGGCCCTCCTCCTAGCACTACAATTTGTTCCCTCATTTGAGGGCAACCACGCCTCTGTTGTCCTATAATGCTGTAACTGCTCTCAACTGGGCTCAAGCTGCCATTTCCTTGCCAGGGAACGAGAGAGAGGGGATTTAAGGGGTGCAGAGAGAGTCTTTCTTTGTACAAGGTCAAGAGTGGTATAGGTGCACAATGGACATACTATTACCAAAAGACAAAAAAAAATCCAGGGTTAGTCTAAAATAATGTCCTTTAAATAAAGCTGTGCTCATAAATATAGTCAAGCCTTCATATTTTGAGTGGTCCCCTTTTGCCAAGAATAAAGCTTGTGAGTCTAACTAAGTGACCACGTTTCTGAATCAGACACCATATAAGAAAAGGGGAAGGTTTTTGAGGTGAAGACGTTTTGTCTCTAATTCCAAGAGACTTTGTTAATTCTGGTAAGAGAGCTGAGCTTTATCTCTAGAGGGAGGGATTTGACCTGAAACTAACTCTGATTGGACCAGGCTGTTCTGGTCATAGTCGTTACTTTAAAAGTATGTAAAGATTCTCAGTCATCAGGTGATTAGGTGTTAGGTGAGTTGTTAGTATCACAGGTCCATTCAGGTGTTGTTCTTCTAGAGTTAAACTGTTTGGATTTAGGTTTCAAAATACCACCTCCTCTGATTAGAGAAGGCTTTTCCATTTTACCAAAAGTGGCTTCCTTCACCACTCTCTCAAACCATCTGGCCTCTCTGGCCAAAATTTGGACATGCTGTCCTCAAAGGAATGCCCTCTTCTTTGAGGTGGAGGTGAACTGCAGATTCAGGTCCTCCTGGATTGGCTCTTCTGTGCTGATACATCCTCTTGTCAAGCTGTTGTTTTGTTTCACCAACATAACGCTGTGGCAACATGTCACTGCACTCTTCACTGAACCGCATAGACCACATTACTCTGTTTGTGAGAGAGAAGCTTGTCTTTAGGATGGACCTCTTTTTGTTCCCAGGTTTAAAGTGGACTGGAATGTTGTGTTTGTAGAAAATCTTTCAGATTTCAATCTCTTGGAGAAGAGACGAAACGTCTTCACCTTGAAAACCTAGTCCAGATGCCTTTACTTTAACCTTTTTTACTTCAACTCATAGTAACATTTTCTATTTTTTGCTTTATGGTTGGACAATGAAAGGCCATTCTATTTTTTATTTAGCAGCAATGTTTAACCTTGTGGAGATGCTGCATTGTCTCAAATATATATGCAACCCATCACTGTCTCTGGGTCACTCACCTCAACTTCAGTTTGCCTGGTTGACAGTTTCTCTGTTGACTCTGAGAGGAGGAGGCTCGGCCCTGTTTAAATTTCTTTACTATTGTAAAGCCAATAATCAATCTCTAGATCTCCTCAATTTCTCAAACCAATCTAGTTCCACAACTGTTTAGTAATACATGAAAACTGATACTTATAAGCTTAGAATGTAATATTCTTTTCTGAAAAAAAAAACCTTCTTCTGCTGACCTTGTTGACCTTGCTTAAAGACTGCGGAAACAACAATTGGAAAACATTGCTAGCATGAATAGGCTAACAAACGCAAAGGCCGCAAAAGCCCGCAAATGTTTAGATTCTCAAAGAAATTGCCCCAGTGGCAGTTCTGAGAGAGATGTGTTTGCACGTCTGGATGACAGGTCGCTAAAAGCAAAACAAATGGCAGAGCAACTACCCCTGCTTCCTCTTTTCCCACAATTCAGCTGTCTCGGTCAAAATGGTCTACCAGTGTGACTGAGCACAGTTTGGCATGTGCCCTCCCACCCACAATGGTCCGCTACCACCACCTCCATCTCTCAACACACATATCCACCCAGTGACCCCTACATGCACACCCCTCTCGCTTATCCCCCTTGTGAACACACTCCGCTCCAGCCCAGAGGAATTCATTTTCTAATTTTCCCTGACTGAGAAAACAATACACATGCCTTAACAATGTTGACATCTCTAATGCCTTAAAACACAGTAGTAATAGAACTTTGATTGGTAGTAAGTGGTTACACCATTACCAACACACATAGGGAGCTCTGTCACTGTACTATAGCTCTTTAGACCTGTATGAAAGAAGACTAGAAGGCCAAGTAAGGTGAGAGTTTCAGATAGTCAGAGGTGAGCGTCGTCAGGCCGTGGTTACACACTAACTATGCAGTGACACATTTAGACTTTATACGTCATTTATTTCTATTGCAATGAAGGTCATGAAGTCTGGAACACATCCCACACACAACTGAGTGCAGAAGCTAAACCTCAGCGTTAAGAAAAGAGTTTGAATCTTTCAAACTCATGTCATTTGGAGACATACAAAAACAATAAGTGGTGCTGAAACATTAAAGTTCAAAGAGACAAAAGTTGATGTTTATTTAAGTCATCATTTCAAAGGCAATCATCTTTTCTTACAAATTGCAGTGTTGAAAACTTTCTATAGAACATATATCATTCAGACCCCCTTCGACCACCAAGTTTTGGTTTTCTCTCTCTCAGCAGTAAATCGATTTAAAGGAAATTTGTCGTTCACAGTTTGTTGGATGGTTATTGTGGTGCTGCCACAGAATGACATGTGAAAAACAAAGAAAATGTAAATTTTAGACCAAAGTTGTGAGACATTATAGGAGCAGTAGAGAGTCAAAATGTGATTAGATACAAAAGCAAAACCATGATTTACTAACATTATTTACAAGTATAATATGTTAGTGAAAGACATCAACACCACTATGTATAGACCATAACAAAATATAATCACTATAGTTTTTTATCACTATTCATACTGGGGCTATAGTGACATTAGAAGAATGGAACCCCCCCCTGTATATCATTAAAATTTAGCAACTCTACTCAGTTTTCATGAACAAATTGTGACTTATGTGACCTACCTACAGGAGTTAAAGACTGTGGTTGTGAATGAAGCCTGTACCCAGATAACACTTATTAACCAGTTTGTCTCCCATGAACACCTCTGTCTGTTATCACGGCTAATTGTTAGCCAAGTTAACAGCAGCAGTGAGTGTGCTTCTAAAACCTGGAGATAGTTCAAATGTTTTACACCAAGGCATTCTGCACTTCACATAAAATCAAATATAAAATGATATGAGCCTTACTAATGTACAATATCATCAGGGATTGTAGTGTTGATACATTATGGTACCAATGTAACCAAATATGTGGTGCATTGCCTGGACTTTATTTGTAATTGGTTTTAAGAACACTTAGCATGCTGTTGGTTATGTGATCAAACTCTCAAACATTTAGGGGGTTTTATGATAAAAAAAAAAAAGGAATTAGAAAACTGCAGAAAAAAAAGTGATGCCTAGGTTGTGTTCATACCTGCCATGTTTGGTACCTTTAAGACAGACTCTGGTTGGAACTCTGAATGCTAACATTGAAAACCTTATAAGAAAGGCCTAGCCATTTTTTGTTTTGTTTGTTTTTTTTTGGTTTGTTTTTCACATCCACAATTATAAATGAAACTGATTAGGAATGCGTGCAAGCTAACAAAACTAGATTGATCAGTTTCTGTTTTGGTCTAAACTGAAAGACGCACAATAGAAGTGTTACAGAATTTGGGTATGCGGAAGTTTGACATGTCATGACAGTTTAATAATGTTTATCTGAGATCAGGAGTGCCACAGGAACAACTTTAGACACAAAATCAAAATGTCCCACATAACCAAATAGAGGATAGAAAAACACAGACTGAAATTACGAGCTTTTTTAAGAACTCATAATCCTAAGATAACAACATTAGGCAAATTTAGTTATATGTGGCCTTCCTGGGCTTCCATACATGTAAACCTCTCTGTGATTCCCTGACATTATTGTGACCTTCACTGATTTAATGTAGCTCCAAAATCATCTGTTTCTGTCCAACAATGTGCTGAGTGACTTACGCCCAGAGAGCCTGGTCCAGTTTAGCAACCTCTACAAAAAAGGACCCCTTCAATCATTCCCATGGCTCTTATTCTGGGCAGTCAGTGTGGTGTCTACAGTTTCCCAGGCCCCTCCTAAAAAATGACACATACTCAGACCAGATGCTTCAGATGACCCGTATAGAGCTGTGATTATTAGCAGGGGTCTCCATTTTGGGCAGGGTATTTTTAAACAACGATGAATGTTTGAGCATCATTCCACTCCAACCATTACTGCCAGATATTTTCACAAAGCCGCCAAGAAAGAGCTAGTGCAAGTCACTAGCCTCTTATGTGCTCCTCTCTGTGATCTTGGTGAGAAAAGTATACACACAACCGGAGCAAAAGTTAAAAAAGGGCATACAAAATACACTATGTGAAACTGAATTTACTTTTAGGTGCACATGGTCATATGTTGTTGACTTCCTGTAAAAACATGCAGTTACAATTATGCTCAAGCTGTCTCAATCCATCTCAAGTCTGTGATACCTCTGTTACTACCTCTAGTTCTGGGATAAAGGGGGACATTTACACAAAATGGAAACACCAAGACGTACTACAGCTACACTGATTACATGCAAGGAGAAATAAAGGTGGAGGACAACTCGGTGTCTATAGCCTGCAGCAGACAGCTTTCTGGGAGCTGGCTGGGACATCATGGTGTGCCCGGCCAGGGCATTACCGCCGCAGTGGTTAGCACTGTCGCCTCTCAGCAAGAAGGTCCACGGTCCAGGAAGTACTCAGGTGGGTTTCCTGCAGGTACTCCGGTTTGCCCCACCAAAAACATGCTGGGCACCCCATGTTGTGGCTGCCGACAAGAAATTCCCAGTAGGGATAAGAAGAAGAAGAAGAAATATAATTTCCTGGTATAACAATGTCATCCTCGTGCAAACGATTGGCCAAAACACAACAGAAACATATCTTGTGCTAACTCCCTCATAGACAGGTTCACACATACTGACAATGTACCATTCAGGTCGAGGCGAGACATTAAAAAACTGATCTGAAAACAAAAAGTGTTTCCCAGAGACTCGCAGTACATATATGGTGTTGGTAGCTCTTTCACATGGACGCCCTTCTCAAACTTTTGAATCTGGCCAAAGTGATTTTGTTTAATTCCTTCACCTGTTATGTAAACTGTAAGAATGCCATCCTCAGTGAAAATAAGGAACAACCACGTTCCAGACAGCTATTGGCCACCAGCTATACATACACATGCACATATAGCAATAATAATGAAATTCAGTGTTTTTGTGTTTTTGTATCTACATTTACATTTACATTTAGTCATTTAGCAGACGCTTTTATCCAAAGCGACTTACATTAAGGTTCCATTCACCAGTGTTACAGCTGGAACACCACTGTAGGTAAGGTGGGTTAAGTGTCTTGCCCAAGGACACAACGTCAGTATGAACTGTGGGGAGAGCGGGAATCGAACCACCTACCTTCCGGTTGAAGGACACTGAGCTACTGCGCCTATCTAATAATGTTCTGATAATATATTGATAGTAACAATATGTCCCTAGAGATAGTTTAGTGTTTATTAGCACTACTCCCAAAAACCCCAGGATTAAAAAGTTGAATCTTTGAGAACAGGGCAGAATTTTTACTTCTTCTTTAGTGTAATGACATGACACCTGGATTCACAGCTCATCTACCGGCACGGCATACTACAGTGTTCTCTACAGCTTAGAATATCCATGTAAACTCCAAACGTTTAATTACACTACGGGTCAGCATTTGAGGTTTTGGTGTTGTTTAAATGGACCCTAAAATGGGCTTCTGAAGGCACATACAGTTGATCTATTTATTGGCCCTTAATCAAAACACCTAATTCACACTTTTACAACATTTAAACATTTTGCTTAAATTTTTCTTTTTATTATATTAAATGGAAACTCAACAATGTTTGGATTAAACCAGTACCAAGGGATCTTTGAAGGTCATGGTGTCGATTTAGCACAGCTCTGCCATTTCTAACAATGCTACATTAACTTTCTCTCATTGAACAAACCTGCAGTCAAATGCAACAGGCCCTATTGACGAGTGATTTAGATTACTGCAGCAGCTTCTCGACTGCCTCCCCGTCTTATTGTTCGCTGGCAGTGATTGCCACTGGAATTCCAAGAAACTATATTTCCCATACATTCCTACATAGTTGAGGGGAAGATGGCAGTGTGGGCTGTCAAGACTGAGATGCACATGACAAGCTGAGGCTGAGAGCCAAATGGGGGTTGTCAAAGCTGTGTTGTATCGGATACAAAGTAAAGAGACAAATGCTTACAGAAGGGGATAAAATTATGTTATGCCACAAAGAACAAACAGCAATCAGCTCTCATTTGCTTTGAACTGAGAACTGACGTGCAAACCAAAACAATCATGTTTTTGTGTGATTCTACATGGTCTATATTGGCTTCCTAACAAACAGTACTGGATGCATGTACAGTGCATCCGGAAAGTATTCACAGTGCTTCACTTTTTCCACATTTTGTTATATTACAGCCTTATTTCAAATATTTAGCTCAGGTACAACCTTTTTCCACTGATCCTCCTTAAAATGCTTGTGGTAAATTCAGTCGATTGGACATGATTTGGAAAGGCCCACAAATGTTTATATATGGTCCCACAGTTAACAGTGCATGTCAGAGACAAACCAAGCCATGAAGTCCAAGCAATTGTTTGTAGACCTCCAAGACAGAATTGTATCGAGGCACAGATCTGGGGAAGGGTACAGAAATTTGTGGACAGTGTGGACAGTGGCCTCCATCATCTGTAAATGGAAAAAGTCAGTTGAGATGGGCCCTAGTCAGGGAGGTGACCAAGAACACTCCGGCGTGTTTCTGTGGAGAGAGGAGGACCTTCAAGAACAAGATCAAGATCTCTGCAGCACTCCATTAACCAGGCCTGTATGGCAGAGTGGTGGACAGAAGCCAATCCAAATGAACATCTCGCTCGTTTTGAAAATGGTTGTGCACCGACGCTCACCATCCAAACATATGGAGCTCGAGAGGTTCTGCAAAAAAGAATGGGAGAATCTGCCCAAAAAAAAGTGTGCCAAGTTTTTAGCATTATACTCGAAAAGATCAAAGGTGCTTCAACAAAGTATTGAGCAAAGGCTGTGAATACTTACTATGTATGTGTGCTTCTGTTGTGATTTTATTTTTAATAAATTTGCAAAGAATTCAAACAACCTTCATTCATGTTGTCCTTATGGGGTATTGTTTGTAGAATTTTGAAGCAAATAATGAATTTAATCCAATTTGGAATAAGGCTGTAACATAACAAAATGTGGAAAAAGTAAGGTGCTGTGAATACTTTCCAGATGCACTGTAGGTGAATTGTGTGCATGTAGAATTGTAATAGAATACTCAACTCATAAGCAAAAGACAAGACTAGGAACCATTACCAGTGTATGATAAAGAAGAAGAGATCACGGGGGATGTAAAAGCTCTTGGTCACTAATAATTTATATAGTTTATTTAAAAATTGAGATTTATTTCTTCCATCAGACCTCAGTATGTGTCCTGTCCAGTCTGTATTTTACGTATTAGAGGCACAGTGACTTTTAAAATGAAAAGCACTCATAGGTTTTTGCCTCGTGTCCTAGATGTTGGTGACTTTATAGGTCATGTGACCACTTGATTGTGACATAGATAGTGTTTTGACAGCTGTTTTGTTAGAAAAATGGCAGGAATTAAAAATGTGTTTTCATGAGACCATTATTACCACCAGCCTGTTTGTTCAATAAGTCCACTGTGTTTATTTCGATGTTCATTTTTAGATCAAAGAAGATTCAAGAAAAAATGTATGAAGATGAATTTAATTATTACGCAGCCACTATAAGAATGACTATACAAATTATCATATAAATATTACTGAACTAAACACAAACAGGGCTCAAGCAAATGTACTTATGCTGTACCTCTGTAGAATACAGAGGGCTCACATGTATTGTCTGGAAATCATGTGTCATTAACAAAAGCAGGTAGGGACTGCTTTTGTATGCCCCTGTAAGCAATAAACCTGACATGCTGTATCATTGTAACAGTGGCTCTGAGCCAGACAACTAGTAAGAATTCCTGGTGCTCCTCAGACTTGTGCAGGCGCCAGCCATGGCTGCCCTGAAAATGACTTAGCCAGGGGAGGACAGCAGAGCACTAAGGGCTATTTTTAGATGTTCAAATAAAGAATGGCATGAATGTGCATGGGTCAATACGAGTGTATAATTCACTAAACAGTTTATGTTTAAGCTACTCGATTTAAGCAATTTGTACATTTATTGTGGCATGTAACAAGTCAATGGAAAGAACACAACATGTTCATTCAGTCTGGTTCCCTCACTCTTTCACTCACCCCTCCATCCCTTATGAGGAGGAAGGTCCCTGGGTTTCTCAGGAATGTTGACTTCTTCGTGCTTGGTCCCCAGGGGGACGTTGGTAGGGGTCCTGACCCCTCTCCTCCTGCGTCCCCGGAGCCTCTCAGCTAACTAAGTTAGCATGAGATAACTCCACTGCAGCTTGTTTCTTTCCCTCTAACTGGGCTAATAGGAGACAGCAGCTTTATTTGAAACAGCCTCATCCACCACCTCACTGTCTTATCATAGTCTTCAGTTCAATTTGTCTGAAATCACCTAAAAACAAGTTAAAACAAGCTTGTGGCTGCTGTTTGTGTTCTTAAACTCATACCAGCAATGCACAAACATTGCAAGAATCTGAACAGTTACTATAAATCTGTGAATCTTTTGGCTAAACTGTAGTGTGGTTAATTTAACTGAGTCACACTCATTATGGACGTAGTTACAGGCCTTTAAAACTTCACCCAAGGCTGGAGATAACCTATTTCGTTGAGTATTTTCTCAAGCTATTCCTATTTCCCTGTATAAGGTCAGTCATCCAGTTATTTTCTCCCACACACCAGTTAGAACTGCCGCCTTTAACATGGTGGACCTCTTGTCCCGCTCCCCCCCCCCCAAACATGGCCCAGGGCAGTGCTTGAACTGGGGGACGCACTCTGTCCCTCAGCGGGAGAACATGGAACCATAAGGAAATGGGCTTTTTCCCAACATAGAGAAACTAAATGCAATGGAAACAACATGAGGAGTGGCCTTTAATAGAAAACATGGAGATTTCTGGGACTACAAAAAAAAAAAAAAAGCTGATTAAAAATGTGTCCTTTTACTTCAATAACTGAATGGTAAAGTTGGTTTAAAACAGACACGTCAAACACACGGAACCCAAATTAAGTTTAGATGTAACTGATGTAACCGTGTGATTCTTCATTTTGGTCCAGCTAATTGTTAAAGTTTGTTGGATCTTTCTAAAGAGCACATGGTATGATAAGGCTCTATGAATTTACATTTACATTTAGTCATTTAGCAGACGCTTTTATCCAAAGTGACTTACAAGTGAGGATAACAATGGAAGCAATTTTAACAACACAAGGTACAAAAGCATAAGTGCACAAAAACTAGTCAGTTTAAACCCAGCGCAGTAGACAAAGCTAAGGATAAGATAGAATTTTTTTTTTTTTTTATTTGGAAGAAAGGAATTGATAGAAAGGAAGTAGAACTCAGTGTTTGTCAGTCAGGTGTTGATGGAAGAGATGTGTTTTCAGGCATTTTTTTTAAAGATGGCTACAGAATCTGCTGATCTTGTAGCAGCAGGTAGATCATTCCACCAATGTGGAACAGATCTTTTTAAATTTAATCAATTTATCTGTTTTTTTTTTATTTGCAGATGAAATAGCTATGGTTTGAGTTTTATTTACTGGTGCAGTCCATGAAGAAAAAAGGTTTGACAACATCAGTTCAGAAGGTCAAATGTGAAAATGGCATTTACAAACTGAAACCTACATTTCTTTTTTATTTAGTGCTATTATGAAACCACACAATCTCAATTGTAATAATATCTATTATTCTGTATTTATGATTTCCACAGAACTGAAGAAAATGCACGTACGTACCATGTATATTTCTTCCCTTTACTACAGCTATTTATAACTTGTCTCCTAAATGAACTAGCTGCCCGCAGATGGAAATTACTCATGCTTCCAGCCAGTGCCAAGTTCTGGTCCAAGGGCCATTAAGGTGTTTAAAGTCAGCCATTCATATTTGTGCTGGATTGGCTGTTTTGATTTGAAATATCCTCCTGAAATACAACCGTACTGATTGTGTGAGAGTGGACTGAATTATACCTCACCATACTTCAGTTAAGTGCCTTATTTAAGTTCATTCACTCAACGTACCTTTGTTAAATGAGATATACTACATTGAAATTTGGAGCAGGTCAGTCTGTATAAGGGATCATTACAGAAAGGCAATATTTTAGAACTATAGTGCAACACAATGAGTACAATGCAATGCAATGCTTTTAATTAATATTTATTTTAATGCCCTATTCAGCTCATATAATTTTTGGCACACTTACAAAAAAATACAGAAATACAGTATCAAAGGTTTGTCAAACAATCATAAATAATATAGTTATAGAAAGCAGTTTACTAACGTCCCATTAAGCATCGTGGAAAATGAGAGATGAGAGTCCTTGAAAATGTTGGTCTGGAATGTGATTTTAGCAGTGTAACCAGTTTGTCAAATCCTAATTAAAACCATCATAACCAGCTTCTAGTAAAGAAGACTTAGTGCTTATGTCACCGTTCTACAGTTGAATAGTACAAGAATATACAACATGGGAGCCCTGCTTCTTATGACTTTACTTTTGCAGAGGTTTTCTCAAGAGAACAACTAGCACCATGTGAGAACTCTGTGTGCCTCATGGAGGAAGCCTGGATTAGTAATTAAACCTCAGCTCCTCAGTAAATGTAGACTTCCTAAACTACTATGTATTCTAATTCTAACATTCAACAACAAATACAAATAATACACGGTATAGTTTTCAAATAAAAAAACAGCCATGTTAGCTCACTTGTGACATTGAATTCCCCTTCTCATTGTTGCTAACACTTAGTTCCAGTTACATTGTTACAGGATGTTTACTGGAGCTGCTCTTTACTTGTTATTGCCACAGCCTCAGACTTTACATTATGTGACACATCATTTGAAATTGTTTTGTTGCTCACAAGCTGCCTTTTGTTCTAATGTTTATATGTTTCTCTCATTTCACGCAGACCGAACACAATGTTACTTGCCATATGGAGAAAGATCACAAGCAGTAGACCATACTGTATTTGCATACTTGTGTGCATGTGCTTTTTGCATGCTCTGAGGCGTAACATTGTGACAGTGTGTTTGTGCTGTGATTGACACGGCTGTTTGGGAAGCCGTCTCTCAACACATTTTTGGTCAAATAATACCCACCAGGCAGATCCATTACTCAGAGCCAGTTATATTGAAAACTTGTTAAAGGCATACTATGCAGGATTTCCAGTGAATATTTTAGTGCTCATCATTTAGTTCCCAAAACAATGCCCAATGTATCATACTAGAGGGCACATATTAATTTGTTGAGGTCCACCCTTCTATTGTCATGTATACAGCCCCACTTCTCTGAAATAGGCAGACTACATGTTCATGTTGTCAGTGCTAACTTAGAAGAACTTGTGTAACTCAAGCACTTTCCAATCTTTTTAGACAAACCTTCCCAGACTCCCTCGGGCATTTTTAGTAGTACTTACCAAAATTTGTATAAGTGTAATTTGTTATTTGTTTTAGCTATACTGAAATGTTTTTTAAAGTCTGTAGGAGACAAATTGTAATTTTTTCTTGGAGTGTTTCTTTAAAGTGCTATTTGTCTTTGTGTTGTGTATCTTCATGTGGAATATTGGATTGGCTATCGGTGTTAAGTTTATGTCTGTAAACTGTCCCTTCAACTTTAGCAACCAAGGGGCTAGCACTCTACAATTCCTTTGACAACACAATCCATTGAAAACATTATAGGCCAGATCTACTAAAGTGCACAATTTTGCCTGGGTCGCTAATGCCTAAATGGGAAATGGCATGCATTTATATAGAGCTTTTTTGCACTCTTCTCGAGCACCCAAAGCATTTTACATCATGCTTCCACTCACCCCATTCACACACATTCACACACATTCACACCTGGGGCAGACAGAGGGGGCTGACTTACACATGGCACTCACAGCCTTCCCCAACCACCACCAAACCCACCTCTACAGTCAAACACATTTATACACCAGTGCTACGGACACTGGAGGCAAGGTGGGTTAAGTGTCTTGCCCAAGGACACAATGACAGTATAAACAGGGGAGAGTGGGAATCAAACCGGCAACCTTCTGGTTTATCGGACGACTGCGGCACCCGACCCTAACCCAAACTTGATCTAACTCTCTAACTCTAACCCAAAGCAAGCCACGTTAGGACTGCTCTGAGCGGCTGGAAAACGCAGACCGACGGCACATGCAGTTACTGGGGTTTTTTGCCACTGGAGTGTGTTTATGAGCTGATAAGACACATGAGAGCAATCCTGGATAATTCCTGAGTGAAGACTGCAGACAAAAGGGACATGGGATGTCTGTTTTCATAAAGTAAGTAGCTGCTAAACTGTTGTTGTATTTACTGTCATTGTGGACTGATTTATCAAAGGATGGAGTGACTGAACATTGTGCTTAAACCAGGTGAAGGGCACATGCCAGCCTTTTTTATGCAAAGACAATAGCATATAGCATCTCACTGAGTTGATTATTGTGTGTGTGTTAAGTCCTCATGTCCTTATTATGACACTGGGCTCCCATTTACACCGGTCTGTACCTGAACCAACAAAGCAAAAGAAAATGAATGAATGGTACAATTAAAAAATAAAATGAACAATAGTAATAATAAATGGCACGTGACATTAAAAATCAGCAAATTTTTTTGTGTTGTGTATGTTTTTCTTAAAATTTGACGAATGCACTGATGTGGCAGGGGCTCCACAACTGTTAACATAAGATACAGCTACGAGGGGAAAATGTACGAAGATCAGCTGTTTCTTTCACAGATGGAGGGAACGTGCACAGGGCGGGACATTTTGAACAAGTTGGACAGTGACATGCAAAAAGCGGGACTGTGGTGGGAGAGTTATGTCTGTGTGCACAGACAGGGCTAGTGCTATGCAGGGGTCGAGAAAAAGCTTGAAAGCCTGGGTGTTGGAGGTGGGTCCACATTAGGTTTTTGCACTGATCCACAGCAAAGCGCTTTTAAGTAAATGTTTTGAGCCAGAGCTTCTGATAGTAACTTCTGTCTGGCCAGGGCTGAGTGGGTTGCAACTCTCACATATTTAGCCAGCATTTTTGTCAAGCTAAACAATTTAAACCTGTCCCTCCAGGGCCCAAACCCAAATGTCCTCATGCTGTCTGACAAAATTACATAATTATAATTTAAAAGAAAACTAGGGGACAGGCTTTGCACGTGGATAAAGGCTGTGTTGATATATGTTCCCTGAACTTGACAGATGCATGGACAACAACAAAATAAACATCCAAACACTTAAAGATGTGATAGCCACTTACCTCAAGAGCCTCTGTGAAAGTTTTAATAAGTACTTCTCACAAGATGACACACCGGACAAGCACGACTGGATACGTCAGCCTTTTACCGCCTCCTCCACACAACACCTTGTAGCCTTCTTTCCACAATGGTGAAAATGTGGCAATAAAAGTGTAAAAAAAAGGTTTCTTCATGATTCAGCACCAAGGCTAGCAGCAACTCCACCGTGGTCCTGGGTGGAGGGGTGGCAGCACAGTCGGGGTGGGGGCTCGTGAACAACGACAGTCGTTATTTTGGAGGTTGTTGTTCAAAAAGGTTGAGAACCACTGCTTTAAACAATGCACCAGCTCTGGACATGTCCAGAAAATGAGTGTGCCATTTGCCAAGGGCTTTGCGTTTTATGTCAAGAAAATAAGTCCCTAAAGTGGGACATTACTGGAGTAACAGACCTGTGTCATGCTCATGAGACACGGTCAGAGCATTTAAGACTTTATGAAAGTATCAGAACAACACACAAAGAAATAAAAATAAAGCTAACTGCAATAGGTTAAACTTGTCTGATAGCTGCGTTACTTGCAGTGGTTGTTGTGGGAGCTTTCACTTTCTCTCTTTTTTCTTTTTATGTTTGGCATTAGTAAAAAAAACATGCTGCAGCAGTAGAGGATATGTGAACAATAAGACACTTCTGTGGTGTTCTCTTATGTCTGCAGTGATGTTGCTGGTTCAGTGCGCAGTGCTGTTTTCTCCTCAAACTGACACTGTTGAAGCCAGACTCAGTTAACAGTTAAGGCATGTTTCAGATTTGGCGTAAAATTTGGGCGCTATTTGATAATTTTGCGAGTTGTAAACCATGGTAAATTAAGCTGCACATCTCTTTTTGAATACTCTCCTATTTTTTGCGCTGTAAAAGAGAAACTCCCACAAATACATTGGCAGTGTCCACGCCTTTCCTCTGCAGCCCTTTAGAAAATATGGAATGCGTCATTTTTGCAACAATAGAATATTTTGCAATGATGCAACGCTTTAGTAAATGTGGCCCTAAAATCCTTAGACAGTTCTCCTCCCTCCACATAACTGCAGACATAATGAGGTGTTTTTTTGGAGAATGCCACCTACTACATTATGTAAACGACAATAATGTCCTCAGTTAAAACAATGACGTTGCTGCCAGTCCTCCAAGACAACTGATTTCTGCTGGTGAGTACATAAAACCAGTCTGTTTGTGTTTTGAAAGCTTCTGAGCAGTATAGGTGCTATACTGTGTAATTGCTAAAAATAGCTTACCTTAGCTTGTACAGATAGATAGCGTTCTTGAAGCCAAAATCACTTCCCAATGAGACACTGTACTTACAATCAATGTGAAAAGTTATTTAGTGTTGGCAACCATTGAGTAGTGTCTATAATTGAGTCCACTATAGTCTCCTACAGTATATGCTACAGTCCTATACTGTACAGTGATTAAGCATTTAGGAACTAGGCAGTGGTTTCATACACAACACTAATCTACTAGCAGTAGCATTAGCAGTCGTAGGGGTTCACAACAGCGCCCCTATTGGCTTGGCAGACATACAGTACTAATGTATGACCGGCATAAATAGTCTGACTCACAAGCTTCAAGTGAATGATTGTGCCAAAAGGGCACAGCAGGATCCATCAATTCTCATCACAGAGCGGTTACATGACACACGCCTGGTATAAAAGTCTCAAAGGGGAACCAACCTTGATTGGGAATGACGCATGACGAGCCGGGACCGACAGACAGAGGCAGACTTTCTTCTGGGTGGGATGTTGCTGATGGCCGCTTAACTGAGTAAGGTGGAGCAGGGCAATAGTACAGCGATCTTTTGGGGCTTTGATGTAAACAAGATGAATATCTGGCATGTTTATGCTTTAATTTAGTGGCCAATTGTGAGAAGATTGCTTACAAATTGAAAAATGAAGATCAGGTGCAGCGTCTGGGACCAATAATCATCTCAAGTGCATAGCTACAGTGCATATGTAAATACAGGGGCCCATAGGCAGTGTCGCCTTTTAACAAGCTCCGCCTCCTTTTTTACTCGGTGCTGGTTTGGATTACACCAGCAAAACGGGCACCCATAAACTGTGTGTTGTTTAATTATGGTGGCACATTTAGGAAAGTCGTAAGAGTATTTATAGAGAGTCCCGTTTTGGGAAAGGGAGAGGGGGTTTTAACTTGAGTTGCTCTGCTGTTAGCCCCTGTCCTGGGAGAAAGAAACATCTTGTTTTCATTTGAGGGGGTCATGGCTGGGAGGAGAGGGAGGAGGTGAGGTAGCAGTTTACCATGCCTCAGTGTTTCGGTCTACATGCGTGTATTGTAAAAGTGTGGATTTAATCATGCACGGAGCAGTTGGACGGTTCAGTGTCTTGTATGGACGCAGCGTGAATAAAGAGTTGATGACATCCAGATGACATTTACAATACTCATTACACAAAGCTATCTGTCGCCAAAGATCTGCGGTTAGCTGACATAACTGAGTTTTCTACGCTCCCAGTTTGGTTCTGCTGTGACAACTTGTGCAGAGGAACATGCCGCGTGATCGCTGCGGTGAAGCACGGAACAAGTTTGGAAGTTGGCCTGTAAACCACAAGATAATGCACATGCGATGTTCTGTCATCACTCATATACTGACACAACTTGACTGTGTTACATGTTGAACAGGGATTTTGATATGTGTTTTTATTTAACAAATTGAAATCAAACACCACAAAACCTTTGCTCTCAATAAAGGACTTTGTATGAAACTGCACTGTATCTCAATATGGATCTCATGTAAACTGAACAAAAATTATAACACAACACTTTTGTTTGTGCCCCCATTTTTCATGAGTGGAACTCAAGATCTAAGACCTTTTCTTTGTACACAAAAGACCTACATCTCTCAAATATTGTTCAAAAATCTGTTCAAATCTGTGTTAGTGAGCACTTCTCCTTTCCTGAGATAACCCATCCACCTCACAGGTGTGGCATATCAAGAAGCTGATTAGAGAGCATGGTTATTGCACAGGTGTGCTTTATGCTGGCCACAATAAAAGGCCACTCTAAAACTCTAACAAAGGCCACTCAGTTTTATCACAGCACAATGCCACAGATGTCACAAGTTTTGAGTGAGCGTGCAATTGACATGCTGACTGCAGGAGTGTCCACCAGAGCTGTTGCCCATTATGTTAATGTTTATTTCTCAACCATAAGCCTTCTCCAAAAGTGTTGTACATCCAACCGGCCTAAAAACCGCAGACCACGTGTTACCACACCAGCCCAGGACCTCCATCCTGCATCTTCACCTCCAAGATCCACTGAGACCAGCCTCCAGGACAGTTTCTGCAACAAGCGGTTTGCATAACCAAAGAATTTCTGCACAAACTGTCAGAGACCGTCTCAGGGAAGCTCATCTGCGCTCGTTGTCCTCATCGGGGTCTGGACCTGACTGCAGTTCATCGTTGGAGTGGACCAACCTTCAGCAGGCCACAATCAACAACCTGATCAACTCTATGCAAAGGAGATGTGTTGCACTGCGTGAGGCAAATAGTCACACCAAATACTGACTGGTTTTCAGACCCCCTCCGAACGCACCCAATACAGTGAAACTGGACATTTTAGAGTGGCCTTTTATTGTGGCCAGACGAAAGCACACCTACAATTTTTAAATGATCTTAATCTGTAGCAGTTTTGTTTCAAATGTAAAGTGCAATACAAATAAAATGTATTATTATTTTTATTATTACCTGTGCAATAATCATGCTCTCTAATCAGCTTCTTGATATGCCACACCTGTGAGGTTGATGGATTATCTCGGCAAAGGAGAAGTGCTCACTAACACAGATTTGAACAGATTTGTGAACAATATTTGAGAGAAATAAGGCTTTGTGTACAAAGAAAAAGTCTTAGATCTTTGAGCTCATGAAAAATGTGTTGCGTTTTGTTCAGGATATATGTCAAGAGTGCGGCTTATCAACCAGAATGGAGTGTCTCGTAAGCAGGGTGCCTAAGAAAAAGGAGTTCTTTCTTGAATAGAATAATTTTTTAATCATTTTAAGGCATAGTGTTATTTTAAATGTGTCAGCAAAAAAGATGGGTAATGAATTTTGTCTTAGACCAGGCATGTCCAAAGTCCAGCTGAAAGTTTATTCTGTTCCATGGCAGATATTTTCATATGTCCCCCTGCTTGTCTTATTTATTGATGATGGACTTAGCAGGGCCCAATTTAACATGACATGAAGTTGGAAGTTAAGGCTTTATACCTTTGCTTATAAGTCCCCTGTCCTTATTGCTTGCCAAACCTAAATGCAAACTGCCATGCCTTCTTAACATTTTAAAGCCTATTGTGAATCTTGAATAATATTTCATCATCCATGTAATAGAATTGACATGAAGAAATGCATGAAACAACATACTTTAATATACATGTAACAGACTGACTAAGTCAAATGTTTATTTAGCCTTCAGTGTGTGCTTAAGCAAGGGATGAGATTTAAATATTAATGAGCACAAATGTATTTACCGACACAGAAGGACCAGGGAGTCTGTGAAAACATCACATCCAACCTGAGGTCCCCCGCTGTTACCAACAACAAAGGGGACAGTGCTGTTTCCTATTCTTCCCAAGAGCTTAGTTTTATCTCATCACTTGTGTGTTTTCAAATGCCACTATCTATTAGTCCAGCAGGAGTCCTCTGTCCTTATCACACATGGCCCATCTATGGTCACAAACACTAGATTGACAACATATTAATGTTAGAAAGTTTGTTCTTTTAGGAGCCCGTCCAGAAATTCGTGTTGAAACAAAAGACGACCGATTCCAGTTGTTCCATAGCCTCCCAGAAGACACTCAACGACTGTCGTCTCCATCCTCTGAGCGCTCTTTGAACGCTGGGGCATACACATGTAGTGGAAGTGTCGGAAACAGGTGCTTTGTGGCTGGAGCAGCTCTCCCCGTTTGATATCCTTTATAAGAACCAGACGGTAAGAGCCGGGCGTGTCCATAAACACAGCCAGTACAAGCCTGCCGAGACCACCACTTGTCAGCTCCCCTGCGCTATTACATGATGAAGGATAGACTGTTTAAAGGCTTTAGGCTGACACGGGGTCACGAACATCGGCAGCAATAAAGCTTAAAATGTCTAGTATGTATTAATGTAATACCCAATTACACCGTCTACAATATTTAAGTAACACTTTATAATACAGTATACAAAGTATTAAGCATGATCATTTACCAATATTTACATTTGAAACATTGTTATTAAAGTTATTGTCTTCAATAATAATCTAATATATAATTATATTTTAATGATATGAAACAAGATATGTGATTGAAGTTGTGCAGTTGACATTTGACAAAAAGACAGACACCAGACCAGGGGTCTCCAGCACCAAGTAGCTCGCCAAACACTTAACAAGCCAGCTCCCATCTGTGAGCCGTTTTATTTTGTTTATACATTTTTGTACAGTAATACAAGGCAGAATGATATGATGATCTTCAGTCTACAGGTGCTTCCCTTCCTCAGTGAGTCAACTGAACATGCATGCTGTGTAAGCAATCATGTGAGATAGACCAGGA
This sequence comes from Perccottus glenii, assembly GCA_024416835.2. Lineage (NCBI taxonomy): Eukaryota > Metazoa > Chordata > Actinopteri > Gobiiformes > Odontobutidae > Perccottus > Perccottus glenii. Next base: position 12,299,085 of record CM044557.2, on the reverse strand, counting down.
TCATACCACCCAGTAGGGAGGGCCGGGGTGTGCTCATACACAGGTGCTCTGTTCAGGAAGAGGAGAAGGAGAAAGGAGTACACAAATACAAGTGACAGGATTAAAAGAAGCAGCATTTGGATGCATTTTAGAACTGTGAAAACACAAGGGCAGAATGCAGATCTCAGAAGTAAACCTGAGTAGCTACACTCCACAATACACCTCTCTTGTTGACTCTATGCAGTGCTAGTCATCTGACTGAATACACAAGTATCTGAGCATTTGTAATTGCATTGTTTAGTTTTGACAGCATTTATATGTTTTCATTTTAAAAATTTACGCAAAAAGTGAATGCGCTAATTTCACTAGCCCTAGTAAAAAACCCTTTAAATTACAACATGTTTTAGAGGAATAATATAAGATTGTACAAAGCTAAACTTAAAACAGTAAAGATCTCTAAAGATGGATGTGCTCTTGTGAGTAGTGTCCAAGGCTGAACATGTCAGCTCTTTCCAAGCAGCGCCTGGAACTCCGCTCAAACGAAGTTGGCACAATAAAAATAAATGGCCACTGATGATGTGTTAATCCGCTCTGACAAAGCGTCTCGCAACTAAATTAAGATGTCATTTTTTATCACCAAAGTGACACCTGTTTATAATAGTGGGCCTGGAAGGACTTAGCGTGCGCCTGTTATTCCCGCCACAGTGCACACAGAGTGACCGGGGGCTGTGAGTGATACACAGGGCCTTGTGTTGTAGCCCTGTTAAAGCCTGGTGGAAATGAGCTCACAGGGGAGTGCTATTCTTTTTTTACAATGGAGAAATTAATTGAGCTAAATTGGGATCGTATGAAAACCTCAGTTCCCAAATGTGCCATGCCATCTGTCATAATAAAACCATATATCAACATAAAAGTTAATGTGAAAAACCCTTGAATGATTTATATACTTTACGTCATTAATCTAGGTTTAAGTTGGTTGGCCTCCATACACTGACATCAAGGTCCCATAGTGATCAGAATCTGCTTCCTGTGGGAGTTAAATGCATTTTTTTTTTCCGCAAAGTGTGAAACATATAAATAGCTGAACAGAAGGTCACTTGTAAGCAACAAACAATTTTAAATGATATGCTGTATAATGCTAAATATTTTTGGTGGAGCCATAGACAGGTGGGACATGACCCCCTTCCTGACATGGCAAAATATCATTGTTATAACTTAAGCAACTGCTATTGCCATAGTAATATGAAGGGTCATATGCAAATTATTACTGCACCACACATTTGGGACTTTTTGTTTGGGATCATTAGGTCAGGTTTTCTTTTAAGCAATCACTCGAGTGCATCGTGATTCAACTACTACTGGTCGTATTTAACTTGATTAAGTTTTGAGATCGCATAGGTCTACCACTAAACTGAAGGTAAGCTCTAATATCTGGTTAAATGAAATGTCTTAGAATTTTGTATTGATAAATTGGTTCAGTCTTGCTAGGCTAGTCAATTGTTTTTTTGGTATGTGTGCATTGAAAGATATCCATACGTAACTCAGTTTTGAGAGCATTTATTTTCCTAAAAGATGGAAATCAGCTCATGTACACATTTTACCTTGTTACTGTCATGCATTATTTGGTTGTACATTTCATATGTAGGATGTAATTGCAAACGTGTAAACTGCAAGACTGAAATCAGAGACGGAACTTGATGATCTTTACACTAATTTAAATTTTTAACATAACTTCTGGTGCTTTTCCTGCAGTGACGCCTGGCTCTGTGGCTGTCAGACTGAACCATGTGGAGCTAAACCATACAGTCCAGATGTGAGTAAGGTGTCCACCCTCTTGGTCTAATCAGATTGATTAGGTTTGGTAATCTGGCGGCCTGGCACTGGACTCTGTACTTTGTGAAGCTGAATAGTGAGAACTCCCAAGCTGGCTGGTTCTTACACAGTCCAGAGCAGCTTAGTCCTGCCTTGTCCTTTCACACACTGACATGTGAACGCTTAGCTCCAGCCCGGTCCTGACTATCATATGAAGTGTCTGTTTCCAATCAAAACCACAGACTAAAAATGTCCCAGTCACATTGGGCAACTCATGGAGCAGTCTGAGGTGTATTTTTATTCACTTTTTTGATGTAATATTGAATATTTCTTTCCTTTTCAACTTCACTTCCTTCCATCGGATGAAACTGCCCCAAACTTTAAATCAAAGCCGTCAGCATATCAGAGAGAGGCGAGCTTATAAACAGGGACAGCAACAGGAGGTCTTATTCAGCTCCGGTCTGCGAGTCAGTCTCTGAATCCGACCTATTGAAAAGATTGGAGAGGGATGTGGGAACCCAGATAGCAGTGCTGACAAGCCAACTCAATGATCATAAAGAGGAAACGCTGTTCTCAATGACCTTACTGTTACCCTTAACAACGCTGCATAAGTCTACGCTCTCTGATACCACTCTGGGTTTGAAACATCAACTTCAGTCCCATCCCAGGAACTCGCCTTTCTCTCATTTCCTGTGTGTGCACCAGCCGTCGCCTGTTTAAATTACACCCAGTACCTCCCTGTTTTCTCCTGTACATAGTCCTCTCACTCCTGCAGGCACCTTCCTGCCTGCCACACTCTCTGGATCCAGGCCAGCTGCCTCCTGGACTATGCTTTTGTAAAAACGTAGTGGGACTCGAAAACAAAATTTTGGCAATTGCTTTTTAAAACCTCCACCTGATAAAAAATATAAATGCATTTATCTGCTAATTCTACATAATGAGACTAGTCAGGAGACAGTTAGAATGATAAGTGATAAAATGTTGTAAGTGAACAAAATGGAATTAATCAGTGGATACACAAAAAATAAAATTAACTATTTGTTTATCTTAGAAAAACAGACTTTTAGAGCCAATGGGAGCATCCTTTTTACAAGAGCTTCCAGTATGTGCATCCTCATCTATTAAAAGCCTTGATATAAACACCTAGATGACATTTTACTTAACATCTTTTTCCACAGATGATTCCACTTACAATATGCTATTAGATTAAATAAAAGGTTTATCAAATGCAAGATAAATTAAATTGGGTAATTTAAGATCCAACATTTTGCATTTTATAAACGCACACTGCTAAACTACAAATACATTCAATGAACTTTAAAACAAGTGAAGTAACTAATTTCATCTTTACACCAGGAACCAAAAAAAGAGCTTGTTCCAAACATTAAACTAGTAGAGTTTGCCCAACACAAGCCGAACCCCCCTGAGATACATATTAAAATATATTTCTTTTTTCCCATTGTCATCATCTCTAAGTGAGCAGCCACAACACTACATAAACTGGGAGAACCACATGAAAAATAATCAACGACGTAGCTATACAATGGTCCATTTTGGGGACGTGTCAAGTGATATTGGTGAAAACCTATGCTCGTTACATCCAAGTCTGAAACCACAGCGTCTCTGTGCGCCATATGCTATCACATCATTTCACTGCTCGAACCTTCAGCGAGACGGGCCGTGTTACTTTAAAAACGAATGATGTTGCATTTAAAGAAAGTACAAAAGTCTGTGCGCCGGTCTGCAGCTGATTCCCATAGAGGCAGTTAAAACGTGAATTTATTGTACTCGTTTACATTTCTATGCGTGTTCCAGGGGAATCAGGAAATTTTGAAGTATGCATAAGTGCAGCAAAAAAATGCTGCCAGCCTTTTACATCTCCCTCATTGCTATGAAAGGACTCAGAGAGGAGGGTGCTCACAAAAGCCACAAAAATAGAAGTAAACACCCGTAGTCACCGGGTTTATGCGTCTTGCAACAAGGTCAAATGTGGCTCGTTTTAAAAATTGAGAGAGTAACTCAGAATTTTTGGCTTTCTTCCTGACTGTTGTCCATTAGCAATATAAACACCAATCCCTGATAATAAATTTAAATGCATAACAGACGTATGCGGCATATGGCTACTTTAGAGTGTAATAAAGCAGTTTTTATCTTTTGTTAGGGAGTTATATTTAAGCCAGTCTAAAAAAAAAAATCAATGTTCAAATCAAGGCCTTTCAAGGAGTTCAAGCAATCATGGAAACCTTGTAGAACAGTGTATTTTATTCTGCAAGCAACCAAAGGAATAGAGAAAGTCCACAGAGAATGTGAACTCATGCCTTGTGGGATTTCCACTCTTGTATTCTTGGACATCAGAGGACAGCAGAGTCATCTTTGAGCTGTATTTGTCAGACTGACCTTGGTTGAGTGAAGTTTACAGGTCCCTTGGATCCTGTACAGCAGCTGTACAGTACAGGGATCACAGATTGGTGACAACAATGTAAGGGTTAGCACATTTGACTATTCAAATGATCATGAGGGTTATCCATTTGAATCTGATTGAAAATCCCAGAAATGGTATAACATTTCTCACTTCTTGCTTTTCTTTACAAAGCTGCAAATAATACAGCTATATGAACAGTCTATGGCGTCATACTCTACATAGAGCTTTCTTACAGCACATCATTATTTTTGAGATGATTGTTTAGGAACTATAATGTGTCCAAGGCAGTATGTTTTTACCCCCACACTAAAAACCTGTAGAAACCATAATGTACTCCAAGAAGCTATATGTGATACTGAACACCAAAAACATATATTGTTTAAAGTATTTAAATTTTACCATTTGTGAGCTGCTGTAAAAAAGTGAATTTCCCCACAGTGGAATTAATAGTACATCTTCTTTTTATTTTATTGCATCTATACTGTAAAAAAAATATTTTTTTCAATATTTTTTTTCAATTTGCACTTTAAACCTTGAATACGTCTTATTATAAAAATGTAAAAAGCTTTTTATTATAAATATATTGGTGCACGTCATATTTTTTACAATGATTTATTATTAATTATATGTAGACAAAAATCCTAAATATTCTTGCCTAAACATTAGCAGCAGTCTTAGTATAAACTGTCCCAACCAGGGTTTAGTATACAGCCCAACCAGAAAGGACATGAATCCTATGGCTTTGCCCTCGCTCGTCATAAAACTGTTGCTCAGCGGTACCTCTACACTGTGATGACTGATAGTGAAGCCGTACGGGTGCTTTGACCGCAGAGAGCAGACGGCCCGACGGCCCGACATGGTGGCCAATATAATGAAAAGTACAACAACCCCTGTTGTGTTTCATGGTCACATTTGACATCAATCACTGATGTGCAGGGTCAGCGGTGTCATTTTGTCTGCAGGACTCCTCGGATCACTCTCTCACATTTTCAGCCTAAACCGGGCCTCTACATCAATACTTCACTGGGAGGGCACTTACTGGACACAATGTTGTAACTGCCAAGAAAAGAAAATCGAGTCGTGAATACCTCTGGAGGTCTCTTTAACAGCACTCCTCAATCTGTGAACAGCGAAAGGGCAAAACCTGAGGTAGGCTTTTTTCAGAACAAAAAGGGAAAATTGTGTTGATTTTGGAGTCTCCCTTGTTTCTCTTCATCCCAGGACTGAGGGGTCCAGCGGTTTTTATAGGGGCATATGGCTGATATTTTGATTCTGACAGTGAACGTTTGACTTTGATGTCGACCCCTGCAATTTCCACCACAAAAGAAAGGTCATGACATGTGAGGGTGGTGTGCTAAAAATTTACTGTATCCATCAATGTACTTTACACTCTGTCCTTGGAGACCACTTGATGGAGACATCTCAATGATCAATGGCCGGCGCTCCCAAATCCTTACACCTCCCGTTTATGAGCACACATAAGCTAATGTTCACACCCGTCTTATCTCCCATGACCAATGAAGAACTGTTTGAATCAGCCCAGTGGTTTAACACACAACTGTTTCCCTACAGTCAGGTTCTGGAGTCCTGCCTAACCAAGTTTCGGGGAATTCCCAGCATGCCCTGTGAGAGTGCTGAATGTGTTAGCACCAAGAGGCCATGTTTTTCAATCAAAAGACAAGACAGAACCATGAAGTCTAGTTTTTGAAAGTTGGGAAAGTATGATATTTCAACACTTCGATGTGTGTGGGTTCTTACAAAAGCACTGTTGCTGTGGTTACTCATTTACATACAAGATGAGTGAATTCAAGTAATGTATCGTGCTCTAGTGCCAAACCGTGCCATGTGTTCTTGTTTTTCTAACCGTGCGCATGTGAAAGAACATTTGGAAGCAATTTTTCTTTGTTAATATGAGTATTATTTTAATTGTCGTAATTATAGGTTAAACTGTTCAACTGCTTGCAAGGTGCTCGGCAGCTTTTGACAAGAAGACAACCTGTCTCATTCCACTTCACTTTTCCCTTTGCTTATTGAGTTTCCATGAATAGATGCCCCCATTGTCATTCCCTGACTACCATTTACTGACAGGTTTCAGTGATTTAGACTTGCCTTGTTTTGTGACAAAACGGCAATTGATTCGGAGCAAAACCAAATCTTTTGCTGGCTAACCTCACTGTGGTTAACCTTTTTGTGAGCTTTGAATTACAACAGAAGGTGCTTTTACACAGTGATTCCTGCATATTTGTGAGACCCAATTACTGTCTCTTTCTGCATGTTTTAGTTATAAAAAAAGTCAGTAAGACAGAAAATAGGCAAGGCAATTAAACGAGGGGATAGGCATTCCAGTAGAAACATGGTCAAGATTTACTGTAGTGTAGCAAAAATGTGCAGATGGTCTATAAATCTGAGGCAAAAGATTAAAAAAACGAATTAAAAGTACTACATAAAATAGATTTAAAAGTACAGTGACCATTTTTTTGTTATTTTCTTAAACTAGACTCCAACTAACTTTTTTAAAAAGGGCAAAACTATATGGAAGCATTTGGATCTTTGATTCAAACTAACATTACCGATCCTGCCTAACTACACATGGCTAATTGTCAATGAATAATTCAAACAAACAGAGACTTATCACATTATGGCTGCTGACAAAGGCTGTTTTGCACACACATCATCTTGCTCTTAACATGCTTAGTCTGTTACTGTGTTCTTCAGGTGGAGAAATAATAAAACAATGTAATACCTTTTCTGGAAAATAGTCAAATGTAACAGTATATAAAAAAAGAGTGTGGAGATTGACAGTTACAGAGTCTGGTAAAACCATCACATCGCACTCACATGAAGCTGTATTAAAACTGCATTATGTAAACCTTTGGCTTTCTTCAAGTGAAATAATCATCTTTGAGCATGAAACTCTCTTCTTTGTTTGTCCTTGCTACCAGAGAGCTATACAAACCAAGAACTTTGAAGCTATTTTTTATCAGCTTATAGCAGCCCCAGAGGCTTATAAACCCCTTTAAAGTCGAATTCTTAACAAAGCAGTTCATGTAAACTCTATTAGGGTCTTTGTGAGAAAGTGGTAATTGTCCACATTCCAACAGTTTCAATATATAAACTATGAACCGTCAGCCGTGAACAACCCAGCTGCGAGCAATTTGTGTAGCAGATAATAATCAGGCTACATGCAAAGCAGCGTTCCTCTGTCAGGCATTAGGCTGTGGCCCACGCTGTGAAGGGGTTTCAGACATTTAAAAGAATGGTTGGTTTAGTTTAAATAACCTTGGACAGTAGGGAAAATTCTCTGGTCACATTAGCAATGCCAGCATGAGAGCAATCAAGATCATTTATCAAGATGAACCAAAGCAGGGGTTGCACTCTACTCATTATATTTAGCTCTTGTATGAGGTCTACATGTTTAGCAGCAAAATGAAAAAGTTTACTATTCCATGGGGAAATGTATTGTTGGCAGCCGCCACCAGGGGGTGCCCAGCATGTTTTTGATGTTGGTGAGGGAAACCGGTAACCTTGCACTGCAGCTTGATTCTTGCAAGTTTTGTGGGTTTACAAACTCTCTAAAAATCAATTTTGAGCTGCTCCAAGCCAAGTATTCATGGTCCGAAGCCTGGCTTTTCTGACTCTTGTGTCCAAAGATGTGGCTGCACTGACAGGTCTGGGCAGGTTTTAGGTTTGAAGATGTAGCGACAGTTTTCAAGTACGTGGAGCTGCTCTGATTGAATAAACATCTGTAATAAATCCAATCACAACCAGGTATTCATAAAAGGACCTGTCATTTTGCAAACGCTTTCAGCGGGAACTGTCTCAGATGATACTGTGGAACAGACCATGTAGGCTACTGTGGAGCAGTTCTATCTGGTCAGGTTAGGAAACTGGAATACCCAGAGAAAATCCACCCAAGCAGCTAACCAATGCACCACCATGCTTAAATGTAAAGACATTGTGTGGCATATGTATTGTATGTCATGAGTAATGACAGTCAGGCTTTTTATGGAATGCTGCACAAAGCTGAATGAGACGAAGTATTGATGGGACATACCGTATTACTCCAAGGAGCTGAAATGTGGCAGTAAAAACAAATGTGATGATAGACTAAAGACTGTTGAGTTCGCACATCAGAGTGCAATCAATAACACAAGCAGGGTTCTGAAAAGTAGTTATGGCAAAAATGCCTGTGTCTTTGTCACAGGCAGACACGAGCAGCAACTGCGGTGTCCCTCTCAGTGATTTATGCCACGGCTCTCAGACTCTCAGGGTCCTCGGGCAGCACATGGTCACCTCAGGAACAGCTGGGTGACATATTTGATTGGTTGTCAGGACAGACTCTTGCTGTATTGTATGTCTTTCTTTGGCATTCTATTCTTACCTGAAATATCTAGTTTCATTTGGGTCAGAAAGATCCTGCACAATGTAATAAATAAGATAAGCTTTTTTTTCAAATACAAAGTAGTATTGGTCATAAACGTCTCCCTCTTTTATCCTGCCTGTGTAAACTGACAAGTGTTTTGTTATGGAGCACCTCTTATCATATGATACAGACAGAGTTGTGTCGGGTCAACACAGAGCATGCCACCAATCTGTATTTTTCCTCTTCGCTCTGGTACCATCCCAACAGGTGCTGTTTCAGACCAGGAGATTAGGTGATTGGTGTCCTCAGATTCCTTCCCACGTGGAATGTCCCACATACAGCGGAGGACAGGCCTCTGCTGGCTTCCTGGAGAGAGGTGAATGTGAGGTACGCACACTGATGAAAGGAGGAATGTGACTTCAAGTGTGAGTCGGTAAAGAAGTGTTTCCATTAAGATGTCAAAGATTTTAGCACCAAATGAAGTAGGCCTTAAGGTAGATAAAAGTAGATGCAGTTAATTGTTATCTATAAATATCCTTGATAATAAAAACTATGGCTGAAAACAAAATCAAATGCTCTGGAGTAATTTCCACTGGCCAAAGGAGAAGATGAATCAGTATCAAAGATTAGACCAGGACTAAACCGTGTCTAAACCGATCTAAACTAGAATCAAAAGGAATGAACCAGGTCTAAACAAGGACTATATCAGGTGAACTTGTTTAGGCAGTTTTGACAGTTTTGACAAAAATAAAAGTAAAAGTCTATAAAAATGGAGGAGGAGCATTATTGCAATACAAGTCATTCTTGATAATATCCCATACAAGGCCTTAACAGCAGCAGTGGCTCAGTGGGCAGAGCAGCCGTCCTTCGACCGGCGGGTAGGCGGTTCGATCCCCGCTCGAAACACCCCAAAACATCATAACATCCCGCCCTCCTCCACAGTTCATACTGTCGTTGTGTCCTTCGGAAAGACACTTAACCTACAATGGCTTCAGTGAGTGTTCACATTCACTGTGACACTGGTAAAGCGCTTTAAGGTGGAAAAGCGCTATATAAAAAAAAAATATCATTATTATGATGACAGAATGGTTAGCATTCATGCTGATCTGCTCAGTTACCAAGGTTTTTCTTTTTGCCACTTCAGCCCCTCTTCTGCTGATGCATGTGCTTTTAAATTGGTGACTCTGCAATGCCAAAATAGCAAAAATATTTTTGTGTAAATGGATGGTATCCTGGCCTCTTGCAACATGTAACAAGATAAGGAATGAAAAATGAATAAAAGGAAAAACTGCTTTTTCTGTCCAGTCTAGTGGTCTCCATTTAGAAATATACTGTAGCACTGACTGTACTGTCTCAATAATTAAGAGTAGTTGTTTGCTTCATGCATCTATATTCTCTAGTTGATCATAGAGAAACAACTGAAAGTAACAGTAAATTTCCTTTTTTTAAGACAAAAGTTAGTGCTGTATTACAAAAAGATGCAGATGTTTCATAAAGTAAAACAATATTGATGATAGCTATGTAATCACTACATGTTCAATTAGATGAGCAACCATTTTATTAAAGGTTTAGTGGTAACGTAGCCACATTTATGTTTCCATTAAAAGGCCTGGGTGCATGGGCCTCTAATAGTTGGATTAGATTAGGATTTAATGCATAGTAAAGAGATAGTCTGGCATTTATCCAGAGTTTAAGTCCGATGACAAAGTGATAGTGGTGATACAGTGAGGCTTCTAAGAGGTCACGTGGAGATGGAGTGGCCGGCTGGATGAAGAGGGGTCACACATGCTTTGTGTCCCCAGGGAGTCGTGCGGGTCGAGACGGGAGTTGGTGCCTGCATTTAAGGTGCAGCTACTGGGCGCCACACAGATGAGCTCATGAAACGCTATGCTGTCCGCTGGTGAGGGGGGTGAGAGGAGAGGGCATCCCTGCCATCAATCACTCAGGGTGGAGCTGGAGTCTGAATCTCTCACGGATCAGGAAGAAAACGGGGTCAAGGCCACGGTAAAGGCATTGGATGTCCCCCTCAGTTCAAGACGGTGGGGAGAGTCCATGCTTAGTCCATGCGCAGACAATGAGGGATAACTACCAGAAGAAAATAGAGAAATGTTGTGAAGCCTGGTGACAAAGTCTGGAGCCAGGAGACAGTAGCAGAGGAGTGACTCGTGAGGGTAGGCACAATATGAAACCTGAAGACACGATCAGAACCCCAGTGTTGGAAGTAACGGCGTTAGAGTATAACGGCGTTACTAACGTTGTTAATTTTTCAGTAACAGAGTAATGCTGTTGTAACGCCGTTATCGTTACTGAGAATGTAAAGTGTCGCGTTACTACAATTTGGTTGAATAAGGCGCGAGGTGTCATGCTTTGGCTACACATCAGCTGCTGCTGGAGAGAGCAGGGGTGTGTGGGTGGGGCCTTGCTCACGCGGTCTCACTGCGCGCTCTGACTACCACTAAACACAAGACAGCATCAGCGACAATGGCGACGAGCCGGGGAAATTCAAAGGTGGCGCTCTCGAACTGGAAGTACTGGCACTACTTCTCGCTAATTAAAATTAAAGGCAAGAATGTTTCTGTAACATACTATGTCCAGGAAAAATACTTTATCCACGTCTGCCTCAAGAAACTCAAATCTTTTGAAGCACCTCACATCAACACATGCTGAAAATACACTTGTTGCTGCTCCTAACCCCAAATGAAGCTAGCTAGTGACTTAATTTTGCCCTTGAATTTTATTTTCAATATTTATTTTTTATATGTTTTTTATTTCTATGCATATCATACGGCAGGCTGGAACCTATTGAGTTCAAATAAATACCAAATGTTCTAAAATACTATATATAGTGTTTTTATTCTTCAATCAGTTAATTTAAACATCTTTGATATTTAAGCTGTTATAGAACGTAATACTGTTAGAGAACATAAAAAATAACTTCAGTTACTTTGCTGAGTAACTGAGTTACTTTTACATTGTGGTAACTAAGTTACTAACTCAATTACTTTTTGGGAGAAGTAATTTGTAACTGTAACTAATTACTTTTTTGAAGTAAGATGACCAACACTGCAGAACCCTGACAGATAACACAACCTTTTCCATGGTCCATAAACTCCTCACCTTTCGGTCATATTCTCTATTTCTTGAATTTCTTTCCATGTCTTTGCACACTGAAAAGCTTTGTTCATAGTTCATTAATGCAATTATGTGAAGCATGCTCACATCTTTGGCATTTAAAAATGACTATTACAGACTGTTTTAAATTAAACTCTTGTGTTGTGGTATGGACTTACAAAAACTGCAACTTGAAAACAATTGCCTGGTCATTTTCTGATTTGTGCCATGGAAAATCCAAATCTATTCCAAATGATGTATTACAGTGTTATTAGAATGTCAATTTGTGGTCATTGTAATCTTACAAAGCTGTGTTAAAATTAAGAAGCCTAGACTGCGTCAAGATCCTGTTTAGTGTTTTGGGTGGAAGTGTGATCCATCCCGGGGCTTTGGCAGCAGTTACAGACTGTGGGTGAAACAGGCACGCAGACTCACGCTCAGAGTATCTAGTGCTGACAGACAGGCAGCAGTCCACCAGGTACCAGTCAAGAATCCATCAGGAGCCAGCTCTGTAAACTCACTCAAATACAGACAATATTGTAACGTGCAGAGTGAGCTCATGTTGCATTGACTCTTTTTCCCCAAAGAGTATCATGGGTAGTATATTGTCTTGTAACTGTCTTGTGTTTTGGACATATTGATTGTGTCTTAATTAAGTGGAGTAGGATAGATTATGTGGTATAATAGTTATATGTTGTCTGGCCAGAGGGAGACAAATGAGGAAAAACGCCAGTTCTTGGTTTGATCAGTTCTCTTAACTTTATTTCAGAATGACGCAAGCTTATACACAGTATAGTGTGAGAAACTAGTAAGTTCTTGGACTTCGAGCTCAAACAAAACAACAATTAACTATACATTAAAAAAGTCCATAAGTCCATATGCAAAACAAAGAATTTACACAGTTAGACAAGTCAATATGTGACCAGTCCACCGGGAATCCTACACAACATTTAGGTTTGAACTTTTACCCTAGAAGGTCTGTTCCAAGCTAAGAACTCTAAAAAAAAAAAAAACATTATCATACAACAAAATTATTAAAATAATATTTTACGTATGTCATTATGTTTCTTATTGTATAGTTGATCATAGAGATACAAATGACATTGTGTTTTGGACATATTCTAGAAATAAACTAGTCTTTAACTATATTAATTAAATAACAATAATTGTAGTATATTTGCTGTGATGTTCATTATTTATGGAGTAAAACAATATCTGTAATCACTATATGTTTAATTAAAATTATTTTGACATTGACCCTAGCGCTTATCGTGGATGTACTCTGCCTCGTGCCTGAAGCAGCTGGAATAGGCTACAGTCACCCGTAAATCAGCGTCAAACTGAGGTGTATCAGCGTTGCTGGAAATATGCATTTACACAAATGTACTTTTGACTGATTTGAGGATGCACACTTACTAAGCCTTATTTGAAATACCTCATACACATCTTTGTATTTCCAAAACTATAACATCGAAGCGGCTTGTGTAACCTATAGAGTATACCCCCTGCTGATCCCATGTAATAGTGTCTCTTGGTACCGATAGTTAGGTAACCTCTGCTGACTTTTTAAACAGTGCACCTGTATCACATAAATCTGTAACAAACTCCCAGACAAGTATGTTACATTTCTAATAAGCGTCACCGTACGGGGAGGGGGTACGGGAGAAGAATGGCTACTGTATGGGTTTGTAATAAGACCCAGCTGTGAGTGACCGTGTGGGCTGTGTGCCGAGAGAGTGTGCTGCTGGAAGATTTACGCCAGGGAGAAGCTGGCAGGCACATCATAAATCCAGCTAGTTGGATATATTTGCTTTGTTGACGAGGTTCGAAGCAGGCTTTTCAATTAGCATGACACATTCCCAAAATCCCTCAACAAATAAACAGACAAATATTATAGTAATGGAGATAAAAAGAGCTGCTTGACACAACTATAAATTTTGGTTTAGTTGATGTTCCACTATAACTTACATACCTTAATAAAAAAACAGTAAGCCACTACACGCTGTATTTGTCCTTGGCAATAAAAACACATGTGTATTCAGATGATGGGTTGTACGTATGGCCCCAGTAATCATTTTGGGATGTGGGGTTACATTTTATAACGCTACCCCCAGAAGAATTTGTATGTGTCGTCTCCTCACAGCGGCAAGTGTCTGAAATATACCATGCGGGAGCCCATTCTCTCATAACATGTAAAACCATGTGTAGTTATGAAAAAGATTAAGTAAAAACAAAACATTCCTGTCCGAGCAATAGCTGTAAGCTGTACATCATGTTTAATAACAGCGCTAAATCAAGGGGCATTCTGCAGAGGAGAGCTGCGTACAACTCTCAGGACGAGCCTACACTGTGACTTGGCCTGGGTGAGTTCAGTATCACAAATATGGAGAATGTAATACTTGAGGTGGGGTCATAACTGTGAGACATTTCCATACAATTCTAAAGGTTACTTATTTGGCTTCTTTTACTTGATGTTTGGTAATATAAAGGTCCTTAAATTGTGAAGACTCTAATTGCCATAGGGTTCACTGGAGAGGCTTTAAAAAAATTTATGTCACAAATGACAAAAAAATTAAGTTCACAGCATCAAAGGGAAAAGTGCCAACAATGGGTAAATAGATGGGAATCACTGCAGCACACCAGAGCAATGGAGATGGGACAGAATTCATTTCAACACAGAATTGGATTGAACAATTAGCAATGTTTTGTTGTGACTAAACCTAAAACAAAAACAGCCATATTATATGCTTCTTAAAATTGCATAATTGTCATAATGTGTGACTTTATTTTAGTTTGTATTTTTTCCGACAGTTTATAATAGCTGCACACCATAATAGCATAAATCTAAGTAACTACTTAATTCATCAAATACAAATTATTTCTTTAACATTAATACTCCCTATTTATAAACATAAACCATAAACATTGTTATTAATATTTTAGTATTCAGTAACACTCCACCCATATGTTTGTAAGTGATATTTGGGCATCTAATCAAATTGTTTCTTTATTTATTGCAGTGATATACTTCTACTGTGCAATAAAGTGTAGTTATAGTCTTTTAATGTTACACAAAATCAGTAAAAATATTTTCTTAATTTAAGCACTAAAAAAAATGAATAGAATGTGGAAGATAAATCTGCAATTATTAAATATTTATGTTCATATATTCTGTTTTACAGCTTTCAACTTTCTGACTGAACACACATTTTCACAACAAAACACACTCAGACTGTGAAGAAAGGGGCTTACAATTATATCCACCAAATCTCCTGACTTTATTGTACGTCCATCTTTTGCATTCTTCAACTGCTCCTTCACAGAGCCTGTTGGGCCCCATGCTCCCTGTGTGGGCCTGGGGCCGGGCTCAGGACCAAACAGCCCGGGACAAAGTGGTAAGTTTACACACATGCCCCTCTAGCCTGTATACTTCCTGCTCACATTGGCGCTCGAGTTTGTAATTACCACCACAGCTACAAATTGCTGATAAGCGGCTTTTCTAAAACATAGTCCAATATGACCAGTCATTAGGAACATGATCTCATTCTGTGTGCCCACCCTGGTGCCTGAAAAAACATGCCGCAGGAAGGGGAAACCTGTTTAACCAAAAAAAAAAAAAAGAAAAGTGAAAATATTGTGTTCTTTCTTTTGACTCACTGCTAATGTGAGTTTAAATTTGTCATTGGATTTTATTTGCAGATACCTGGAGTTAATCGAACCTTTATCTGCAGTCGGCTTATCTATGTTCAGCAAGGTTCCTAACGGCACTATACTGTATGTATACTTTCTTTTTGTTTCATCTTTGCATTATTATACCTTTTAGTTAGAAGCTAATTTTTTTAAACAAACTATGACTTTAAATCTTAATCTAATGAGGTGGCTCTCACTTCACATTTAACGTGTGTATTATGTTTTGTTGAATATATGGGAAGTGGGTGTGCCAAGCGTTGGGCAATAAAGTCTATAGTTACATTATCAAAACTTGCACAATCATCCTAAAGGAAAAAGTGTGGTCAATCAGACGCCAGCAATTTATAGCTGGCAGCAGTTTGTTGTTATGTTTAGCCATGGCAATGAACCAATTTGATTTAAGGCACTGATTGGAAAGATATTTTGACACAGAAACTGACAAATTGTGTCTCATGGAATATGTTGAAATTGTTGCAGTTTAACCCAATATTTTGATAACAATAAATATGTATCATATTGTGCAGCCCTGCTAACAGCTAACTCTATCTGGTCAACCACTAAAAATGAGTAAAAGCATTATGTTGTCCCAGTGGTTACACAACATTTGAAGGATGTAGTGGCCTATACATGGGTAGGGTAGGGGGAGGTTAGAGTGCCGGGGAGATGGGGCGAGGGCCTCCAGGCCGATGGGATGCCGAGTACTCTTCACCCGGCCAAAGGTTCACTCCGATCATCTGGGCCAATCTGTTCCAGACGTGGTAAATGACACATTATTGGATCCAGACCTGACAAGGGCTTTGTGTATATTACATTACCAGACACCAGGCTCACTTAAGCTTCATTACCTACATCCCTCCTCCCCGCCGAGAAACAGAAAGAGGAGAGTGTGATGGGAAGGGAAAGGGTATTGCGAGATCTTACCCCAAGCCATGCACAGAGGGTGCTTTTTATCCTCTGGGTCAGGGCAATGCTGTGTCGTCACACTGCTTGTTCCTTCTCTTCTTGCTTCTCTTGGCTTTTCTGTGCTGGGAATCCTTTAAATACAACAACAGCAAAGTCCGGCTTGGAAGGAACACCCAAGACGAGCCGTGCCCGCAGGGATTTTTGAGGAGATATTAGAAACACACCAGAAAGATCACCCCACCCTACTCTCTTCCCACACTGATACAGCTACACAGGCTAATTTGAAAAATATGAACAATTTATGAATTTCAGTTAACTTGGCTGCATTGGTAATAATTTACAGGAATGGGGCACATTTTGACTCATTGGTGTTTAAAGAGTCATACGTCTGTCCGCAAATGGAATTCCCTAAAGTGAATTACAACATGGCTTAGAAACAGTGCGGCTACTGTAGCAAAATAACATTTTAACTGTAAGGTGTTACGGTGGATGGTTTCCTGTGGCTTGGATGCCTCATTGTGGGATCTGTGCCATTGGTGGATTTGGGTAATCCCTTCCTTTATGCGGATGACATATAAAAATATCCCGCAAATTCTGGCAGTCAGCGCTTCAGATTCAGTGAGATGCTTCTTTAAATGGCAGGTGTATCGGTGGGAATGCCTTTAGCTCAGGGTTACATTCCAAAATCTGAATTTTGTGTCCAATCCAGAAATAACAATGTAATTTCCTCAAGATGCCAAATGTTCAAATTTAACATCAAACCTATAAAACTTGAGAAAAATGGAACAACGATGGTACATGAATGGCACATGTCCTTTTTGTGTCTTTGGCACTAAAGGTTTAATTGATTTGAACTACATAAAGAAATAATAGGTCATTCATTTGCGAAATAGGCTCTAATTGGACAGACCCAAACTTCTTTTTTGTATGGAATATCAAATCCAAAATAGTAATATAGTATAATATATATTATATAATTTTTTGTCACAAAATACTTGAAGACTTTTAAATCATTCATTCATCTTCTTCCGCTTAGTCCCGTAAGGTGACTGGAGCCTATCTCAGCAACTTTGGGCCTGAGGCGGGGTACAACCCGGACAATAGCCAGTTAGTGCAGACACTTAGAGACAGACTACCAGGGATACTTTAGAGTTGCCAATTAAGCGTTTTTGTTTTTCTGTTTGGGTTGGTGGGAGGAAGCTGGAGTACCCGGAGAGAACCCACGGTAACACAGGGAGTAACATGGGGAGGACAAGCAGACTCCTAACAAAAAGGCTGGAGTTGGCTGAGGATGTTCGAGTCTTGCTAAGAGGCAGGAGCGCTAACCACTCTGCCATCGTGCACCCCCAATTTTTACGACCCTCAAATTTGTATTGTTTTTATTAACACACTCCATGACGTTTATAATCGTCTAACTCAGAGTGACCATGCATGCTACATATAGGAGTTGAAACTTTGTGATATATTTTCATCTGACCTTATTCCACAGCAGTATAATATGATCAGTTTTAATGAGTAAAGACTAATTCAGTTGTCACAGTAAAATATGGGCATCAGGCTACAATACTAACACAGCCCTAGACAGAAGTGATTTGTAATGAAACATCTTCATAACATACCTCACGGCTGTTATCTCTGCATCTTTACTAGAAAATCCTTGATGATCACATTCCGCCTCGTGGTCTTATTGGTTTTCTGAACACCAAGGATCCCAATGTCAGTGATCTTCCACGCCACATCACCTGCCGCCAAAACAAGGACAAGGGGGACCAAAGATATATGTGCGTCCAGGAATGATAACTGTAATGTAGACTTGCCAGCGTCATCCAAGATATATGCTCCAGCAGGATTAGTGTTACAGTAAGAAGTCTGCAGCTGTAGCTTCCTCGGTAGCCCGCGAGAGGTGGGGAAACCACATTATGTACGCTCTAGCATGTGTAATGTGAAAAAATAACAGCTGCATCAAATTGTGCCTTACAAGATTTTGACATTATTTTTTTGCACAAGATTGATTGGCTTCTTGAAATAGCTTGATAGAGGAATATAACCATTTTTAGTGTGTTTAAGCACTGAAAAGTACATGTCAGGGATCAGGTCTGAGCTTGTCATTCCTCGCTTCCTGAGTGACATCACTTGTTTCTTACCATTTACTTCCTTCTTTCATTCAGCGCTTGGTTTTGATGTTTGTTTAAACTCTGTTCATTACACAAACGGCTGGTTTCACGAGTCACTTTGATGCCAAGAACGTGGAATACACAATGGTAACTTTTACAATTTTGTTAATATTATTGATGAAAGAGATTTTGCAGCCTTGGTTTTTGAATTACAGAAAACTGTGAGAGAAAACTGGATAAAACTTAAAATAGTTTGAACTTTAGACTTATGAGGACTCAATTCATAGTATAGCTTAATACTGTCACATAGTGTTTGGTTCTAACGCTAGAAGAATTGTGAACAATGACATTCTTTCCTAGACTTGATACTTGGAACAAGAGAAATCCCCCCTCATGCCAGTTTGTAGCAGTATCCAAATGTAGTGTAGTTGTGAAAAGTTGTGAAAAGAGATGGTCATAATGCTTTGTGTAATTTGTTGGAGGAGAGTGCACTACATACTAAAATACAATAGGTGTGAGTTCTGGAGTACAACAGTTACAGTTTATCGTTTAAGCATGGGCACTGACCAGAAGTAACATAAATTCACTTGATTACAAATTTGACAGAAGTTGTCTCAAATTTGATTTTGATACAGTTTATTAAATTACATGCACTTTCACTATCACTTCCAGTTTTATCAGTTCTAATGCAACTTTAACACACCTATTTTAATTCACAATTTACATACTTTTTCACATG
This sequence comes from Perccottus glenii, assembly GCA_024416835.2. NCBI lineage: Eukaryota > Metazoa > Chordata > Actinopteri > Gobiiformes > Odontobutidae > Perccottus > Perccottus glenii. The sequence goes on along the minus strand of CM044557.2, from coordinate 12,279,952 downwards.
ACAGTTGCCAATTTAATGAATTTTTATTATGTATGTTTTTTTAATTTACATGCATTTTTCCACAGGCAGTTTTATTTCCCACCGCTCATGAGGTATGAGTGGTTTTGAACACAGGCAAAGCCATGGAAGGTGCAGTATTTCTCTATTATTTACAGATAATCTCATGGGATAAAACAGAAAGACGTGCTTATTACAAATACTGAAGCCAAGCCCAAAAAAAATGCTTTATATTCCATTCTAACAGTATCTGTCAATTATATACAGTCAGTGGTTTGACCGCTATATTTATTTTATTGTCTTCAGATCAGTTTTATGTTTCTAATCGATGTTACATGCTATAATCTGCCTTTTATTGTGCCCTTCACACGTCTGCCTTGTCTAACATTACATGAGTGCTGCTGGTGCACTCGTGTGGGTTAGACGTTCAGGGAAGGCAGCCTGAGCTCTACTGTTCCAGCTCATTAGCCGTGATTAATCGGTATGTGAGCTTTCCCATGATCCCCTTCTTTTCCTGCTGCAGACAGAGCTCACCTTGGAGGGCACAGGCCGACCGCGTGAGGCCAGTGCTGTTAACACTGTGCCATATGGACCCTGGACGTCTATACATCGCATCAAACAGGCGCCTAGCATTCACAATCTAAAGTCAGCGTAAGAATATGCCTTTAGTATGCTTTACTATTGAATTCATATTGTAGATTAAGTTAGTCATAGAAGTTACAATAATTTTGTGCATATTTTTTTACAAATTGTGTTTGCACTTAAATCTTGAAGTTACCCTTGTTTTTTTGTTGTTTTTTTTTACCACTTTAATATAAAACAGTGGAGCTGGTCTTCAATTTCACAATAATCCAGAAAGCATACACCTACTTTTACTCAAATATGCTCTTTAACGCTACCATTAAATTAAAACATATGCATTAGTGAGTATGAAATATTGCATGCTGATGAATTCACCCTGTCCAATAACAAGCCCTCAAAAACCATTATGAAACAAAAGTCAAGTTTGCAAAAATACACACCCGTGTAGGTCTCCATAATTAAGACATAATAAATTCTGTCAAGCCTTTGTTTTTTTCACTCATGGAGGAAATATGCGCTCTAATCCGCTCGTATAAGAACCATCTGTGTAAATTCATGCCCATAGCGGACCGTGAAAACGCTCGGCTCCTGAAGATCTAAAGTAATGGAGTTGTGTGTGAAAACCGTCCCATCTTCAGTGTTCGCCTTTAACTACTCACTAAAATAAATAAGCTGAGTTTGTTTTGGGTCCCTCGCTGCCCACACACACTCACTGATATTACCGGCTTGTTCTAGCGCTTGGGGCATCAACTTTTATCTTGAAATATGAAATGCGTTCAGTCACAGTCAATTTTTCTTCATCCCAAATTACAGCAGATACTATTAAGCGATAATTGCAATTTTCTTTTTTGGTATAAATTGTTGCCATATACCAATGAACTTTAGTCAAAGGTCATTGTTTAGGGGGGGCTGTTTTGTAACACATTCCCCCAAAAACGAGCACACACTGAACCTTGTTTAACTTTTGTTTAAACCCACTGTTCCAAGATAATTCAGACACAAATATGTTTAAAGCTGCAGAGGTTTCTTAATTTCCTGTGCAGGCCACACACAGGAGAGATTGACTGGACTGAAAGACCGCTCTGCCAATCTAAGACACCAAATCCACTCTTTTTGTTTTCTCTGTAAAAATAGATGGCAGGGAATAACTTCTGACTAACGCTTAGTTAACAAAAATAAATTACCAGTGTATCCAATAGTTGTTATGGTTAGGGTATGGGATTTTAAATAATTAGCACATAGCAGTTTAAAAAAATGGTGCATTGTCTTTGAATACATTCCCATAAAATATAACTACTGTGATATAAAATTCCCAGATGGACAAGGCTATGACTGCTTTTGCTGGTAGAGCAAAATACTTGAATTTGATATCTCTTTGTATGTGAACTCTTTGTATGGGAGCTGTATTATAAATGTGTATATTTATGTATTTTAGGTCAGGTTTAAAACGCCACACAAACCAGATAAAGTTACAGTTACAAAGTTTAGTCAGCCGTGAAGAGGGAAAGAGGAACCAGTGGCTGCTGCTGAATTATTCAGAAGTGGAAATGCGTGATTGATGTGGGACGTTTCCTTTCCACACCTCTAAAAGCTCTCTTTTAGCTCTAGCTGCCAACGGGCCGAGTGCTCAGCACAGTTCAAAGCCTAGCAGCGCTCAGGACGTCCCGCTCCATCTCTGTGGGACAACGGTGGCTTTATTCTGCGCGCTGGGTCTCAGCGCTGGTGGTGGTGCTTCCACACCTGTGTTTGCTCCTTACCCAATAATTGTGAGGCTTGTGCTATTTTGAGCCCTGAGCACAAAGTGGCTCTCTCATGAGGAGCTGTGGCCCAGGAATTTTGGCTCGTAGTTTGATGTGGCTGGAAAAGCTGAAGGTCTAAGGATTAGCTCAGCGGGATGCACGTATACTCAAGAACATATGAGCTCTGAAGAAAAACACATTGAAATGGAAGTGCTCACTCATGATGGATACACTATTAGTCACTATTGTGTGCTAAAAAGACTAGGGTGACCAGATTTTCAAACCTCAGAACTGGGACACTAAAATGTTTTATACAGAAATCAAAGGACTTAACGGAAATTCCTTAATGGAAATAATTTGTGCAAAATCAATATAGCCTACCACCAGTAAACACACACAAAAAAAACAGTTGTATTGTTCCTTAAGTTCAGACAGACTGAAACGATTAAATGCTTGAATTTCCCTTCTGTGCGATCAATAATGTCTTATCTTATCTTAGCACGTACGTAAATGGACCAATCAGTATTGAGTTGGACACATTGGTACACTGTTAATCTTTCTCAATTGGTTAATATTGCCTTAACCATGGCAACTTCTTGATTGACAAACAGACTGACAATCTGTCTGACAACTGACAAATGAGCTTTAAGATTGGCACTGAATGTAAAAAAAAAAAGGGAAAACTGGGACAGAAAAAGGGGAAAACTGTCACATTTTAATGTTTTTGCAGATATCCCTTGGGACACTTGACAGGGGTCTTAAAAACGGTAAGGTCACCCTAAACAAGACAACAAAAAAGTGGTAATAATATAGTAATTATGGTTGAGAAAAACTAATTTGTTTGGCTAACATTATGTAAGTCTTTGAAGTTAGCAGTGTATTTTGCCTTTATATAAATAGAGGGCATTAGCCTAATCTTTTAGGTAACATACAACAAGTGACTCATTCCTTTTGGCTAGGTTTTTGCAGTTAGCATTGCAAACTGCCTTAACTCTTGTGATACACCATTAGCATCTGAGACATTAGTAGCACTTTCTTTCACAGTTTTCAACGTTATAGGCTAAAAGTGTGCTAACAAAATCATTAAAAAAAAAAAAAAAAAAAAAGTGGCTTCATTTTTATATGAGTTACAAGAGCAATTGGCCTTTAAATACTTGTGATGGATGCACGATAGCTTGTGACACATTAATCACCCTTTCTATTAGGCTACCGCAGGGTAATAAAGTGGCTAACAACATGAGACAATTTAGGAATAATGATAAAAAAAAGTGTGACTCATTTATTTTAGTTACGTTTCTGTACATATTTGCAGTTAGAATTGCATTTTGTCTTCATATACTTGTGATCGAAACACTGTTAGCGTCTGACAGTAGCTTATAGTAGTAGCATTTGATTACCGCTTGGTAACAGCACAGCTAACAACATGATAATAAAGTGTTAGTAATATAGGAATAAAGTTTTTTTTTTTTTTTCTTTTTAAAGATGTGGCTCATTCATTTTGGCTAACTTTCTGCAGTTTTTTGTAGCATTACATTTTACCTTTTAATAGAGAGCAGTAGCCTCATCTTTTTAGCTAGCAAGCATATGAATTTAGGCCTAGTTTGAAACCTTTCAAACTGGCATTCAACATTTTCTAACATTTTAACCATATTAAACAAAAAAAAAATGCTAATTGTTGCAATTGTTGTCAGTAAAACTAATTCTATTTACTATATCAATTTATTACAAATGACCAAAGTTTTCAATAGATAGGTCGGATAATGTAACGTAAAATTAATTATCCCTGTTGTTTCCGAGAAATGTCAGGTCAATAAGTCATTCTACAGGTTATTGTCTATTAGCGTCTATATTAGCTTTTGTGTTTTTTAAATGCTATAAACTTAATCTTCCTTTACCATGCTGCAGTATAATGGAAACTGACAATAATTTTGGGGCTTATGCTGTGTTTAAATCCCCAACAAAAACAGACAGTATTTCTCATTTCTTATTCAATATAAATCTTACATGAGCTCCACCAAAGCCATAAAGCAGATAAATGTCAAGAATCATCATACAAGACTAACTATGTATGGCTAGACAAAATGGAACTTTGCTAAGTCATTTTAGTGAGGGTCAGTCCCAGTGCAAAGAGATCTTTGAGTCAAAACAAACACCCACTTTGGCTTCTGACAGGACGGCGTGCTCAATTTCTTCCCACAATTTATCGGCTTAAATTGTTGTCGCTCAAACTAGGTGGTCATGATTCTCATCACAACAAAATGTTCCAGATGTAATGTCATTTTCATGCCACACGAAAGACATTTTTCTCAATTTTGCAAAGATTGATTTGGTTTGCTGTTTCTTACACTTGTGCACTGCAGTTCATTATGGATTTCTAATGTCAAAACGAGACATGTCCAAGTTAAAGCTTTATAAAGGGATGCCAACCGACAGAATCTGAACGCAGTTTTACCTAAACTGGTGAGCCAAGCAAGCTGGGTAATTTATTAGACACAGACAGGAATTTTGCCAAATCATTCAGCTCCACAAACTGAGCTGTGGCAAAGTTCAGCCATTAGACATCCATGTAAAGCACTCCTCGCAGGCTGCGTGGGATTTATGTGCACTCTCCCAGCTAAGACAGGTTCAAAGCCCTTTGTAGGGGAGTTGGAGCTTGACACATGGGGTATTTTACAAATATGGTGGAACACACACATTTTACTGTAAATCTGACCAGAGGATAGTGGTCTTTGGGGAGAGCTGGTGGTCAGTGCGGGGAATGAGGTGGAGTGTTGAGTAAAGGCATAGCTATATAATCAAGCAGAGATGGGGTCAACTATTTGCAAGTCAGCTGTGCTACAAAAGACAAGGGAGAGTGAACAAGAGAGCATCGGTATGATAGTTTTCCCCCTAATTACAAAATTATAAAATCCTATTTACTCAAAGCTTTAAAAAAACATAATCTCCTAATGTAGTTCACATGTTAAAATTTGACTTCCTGTAAGCCAAGGCTCAGCCCTCAGTCAATATTTAGCTTTCTTTTAATGGAGTGATTTTATGCTACTGTCTGACCACAAGTAGCCAATGAGTAGCTGTTCTGTGTCTGTGTCCTTTGGAGTTTACCTGAGAATAGCTCTGGGTAAACTTATTACTGATGAGGCCATCAGGGATTTGACACCAAGGAAGTGCTTTAAAAGTACATTATGTAAAATGTTGAATAAAATGAACACATTAGCCAAATTCTTTATATATATATATATATATATATATATATATATATATATATATATATATATATATATATTAATATTGTATAATTACCTCAATACAACACTTTAACTATTTGTTCCAGTGGAAATTATATGACCTGTTCCTGCCCAGTGTGGACAAACTGAACCCACAATATTGCATGGGGTTTTTGGACATAAATCTTCACAGTTAAATTCATAAACTATGGTTGGCATAAATTTTAGAAACCAAGGCTTTGTTTGTTTGTGATGGTAAACCTGGTTCTTATAATAGAAGTGGTTTTCCCTGTTTAGGAGTTTTCTAAAATAAATAACTTTCCAAATTAAGTTATCTTGCATATACATATAATTTGTCTATTTTTAATTACAATAACAGTTGCATTTTTTCTTCACTCATTCTATCAAAGGTATAACTTCCTATTTTAGTACAACTCCTGCTCCTTATTATAGTCTTGCATAATTTTCTGTCTTTCATAAGTGTTTAATAAGGGTGGTACAGAGGACTCTTCATTGGCTTCAAAAATACATGCTCCTACCCAGGTTTTTGGTGACACACGAGGTAAAGAATGAGCATCTGTTTCCGTGTTTCTTTTAGCAGGATGCTCCTTTAATGTACGGTGGGGTCTGTGTGATAACTACGAGGCGTGTTCTGTAGGAAGCTGTTTCCTTCTTTAGTGAAGTGGACTTCAGAAGAGCCCTCCAGCACTGCGCCATATCCTCCTATGTCACCCCAATGCGTTTCATGCAGTACTCTTTGATAAACTATGGTTTTCAGCAGTCTGTCTGTTCAGGCTCAGGCTTTGTTTAAAAAAGTTTTGACACCACTTTGTTAATAAACTCCTAAATTGTGCCTGTAATTGTGTGAGTCATTTGAAATGCTCTGGAATTGTGACCTGTTTCCTCTTAATATTTACAGAATAGAGATAAACTACATTTAGATGTAGTGGCATTTAGACAAAAAAACAGTCATGGGAACTTTAAGAAAATTAATGGAATAAATGAATGCTTACTAATGTTTCAATCTTGTGGGAAAAAAAGTGCATTTGCATCATTAGACTAATCAAGCATGGTCAATGGGTGTCCCAAACCTTCATCCCCTGAAGGGCATAAGCAGTGAGACAGCACTGTAATTCACTTGTATCTCCAACAACTTTGCAGCCCATGTTCAATTCTAGGGCTTCAACGTCAGCCATCATTTACTTGTCAGAGCTGGAAACAAAATAGATGAGGAATGAAGTACTGAGATTGGCCCGTCCTTGTGGATGATTGCTGGGACTGAAATTGGGCATTTTACGCCCTGGCAGCTGCCCAACACACAATTTGTCCCAGTTTGGAGGACAACACAGCCCGAGTAGTTTGCCACGTCAAATACCAGTTTCCTGGGAACTTTCCCACTTTGTATGAAACCTTGAGTAGAAAAATACAGTGTTGATCAAAATCAGTCCTGAATGATCAGTCTCCCAGTTTAGACCACACTATCATGTTACAACTCATTAAAGCTAGCACAGAATATCTGCACTGTGGAGAAAACCTGACATATGTATTGCTTTTTATTGCATATGTACAAGGACCTGTCAAAAGCAGGACTTTTTTTGACCAGTAATTTTTTTAAGTTCAATTTCAGTAAAAATCTACTATGCATCATTACATCATTACAGCAGCAACAGTGTGCCAAACAAGCCAGACTAAGCAAGAAATAGTTACAGTTTCTTTGTAAAATAAGAACACTTTTTTAAATGGTCTTTTATATTGGGCAAATAATAATACTAAACCAATGTAAAGCTGCATTTTACATATCAAATGATGTATTGTATTTAATAATGTTTAATATTGAATCTGGTTCACATTCAACAAATTAACACATGATGTTAACAACAATGTATTTATATACTTATAATTTTAATACCATAGACTCTCTAATACTTTTAACAGCCAGTTAAATGTGACATTCCTGTAGCTGATTGTCCTGTAGCTGTGTTCTCCATCCACTAGTTCCTGTATTTTTATTGCAATAAAAGGCAAGTGCATGTTACTACCATGCTGTCTTTGTGGTGGCTCTGTAATAAAGACAATAATTGCTCTTACAGTAATGGTTTCTGGGCCCGATGGGAAGGAAAGTTCATGAGATCTGCTACAAGTCTCCTTGCTGTGGCCTGTTAGGGAACTTGTCTGAGTTACAGCTCATTTGTTATGTGGAAACTCCAGTCGGCAGTGTGGACAAGATGCTTGACGCTGGGCCATGTTTTGTCAAAACTGTTATTAAAAAGGTTCAGTCATTAAAATAGACTCTATGGTGATATTTTTATTTAATCATTAGGTTGGCTAGAGTTGACTATAAATATACTATTGACCCACTCCATGAGGCTCTCTACCCGCTCACTGACAGCATGCATATGTAGTCAGTTGGTTGCCATTTGCCAAAACTATCTCATATAGGCATATTGCTATTTTTACCAGCTATTGCCCTTTTGTCCAGTGAAAATGTACATTGGTCTGTTTCAGTGTCTACTCTATACCATGTTTATTTTTTTATTTTTTTTATTTATCTTTTTTCTGATTGTCTAACAGGTGTTTATTGTCTAGTGTGTCCCGGGCCCCGTAACTTCATATACAAATCTATGCTGCTACTGTAGAATATACTGTGGCCCATACCTCAGTTATTTTGTTAATTTAATATCCTAATCCAGAGGTGCACCTCTGTAGCATCTGCCTGGGGCTGTTGGGCTTATAACACTGAGCAGGGATCACTTTTTTGGAACCCAATCCCTATCTGTCTGTTTTAAGCCGTCTGGAACTAATCGATGAGCGAGGAGTATCTGTGAAAGAGACGTTGGAGCCAGGAGGGCTACTGCCTCATGCCCCACTTCTGCATTATAGCACTGGGTAACACTTGATCCAACAAGCTCTGGCGGAAAATATGGCAAAAAGTCAAGCTGCAACATTTTTGTCCCTGACTTCTAATTTGGACATATCTGCTGTCTCAGAAGTGATCAGTTCTCGCCTTCTAAGTTTTATCCCTCATCCCTTTGCTTTGCACTCTGCATATTTTATATCAGTTTCTGCGTTAAGTCCTTCCCCTCTGAACTCAATCCCCAGTCTGGGCCTGTGCTTGAGCCTCTCAGCTGCTGGTCTGCTCTCACACTAACCCCCTTGTTTATATCGGGGGACGCAATTAAGTCCGAGCCAAGCAGAGGAGTCCCAGGGAGACAGTCAAGAGTGCAAGCTCCTGAGTCAGATTTCAACTTCTACACTCCTCCCTCACTGATTTCACTCATTCTCTCTTCCCCTAACTCTCCCTTTTTCCCTCTCAATCACATTTTGAAAGCACAAATCGGCTTTTGTTGTTTATTTAAAAGTCTGATAAAGCTTATATTTTTGCTGCCTATTTGGTTTAAAATGGTTGAGTGGGAAAGAAATATGTGACCGGAGATATAGCCTGATGTGCTGCTAAAAATGGCCGAAACAAGACATTACCTCATCTCAGTGGGATGTACTTTCACATACAGAAGATTTATTGATTCTAGCATTCCTAACATAATTGCCACATAAATACAAGGATTAATTTTCATTTAATGACTTTTCCCACATGTAGAAAATATTAATTTAACTTTTACTTTATCTAATGCCATTTCTTGTTCTTCCTTTCTTTTGTGAAGGACTAGTTGGAGCACTGATTTCCCCACATGTGTGGTCCGAGGACCCTAGGGACCTATCCCAGAATTGCAGACACACGTGTGCAGGCAGAAGCAGTAGTGCAATTCAGAGTAGATAAACAGTGCTCTTACTGGCCACCGGGCACACTCCTCGTCTAAACAATGCGACAGTAAGTGCTTTGCAGTAGTATATGGCAAACCTTCTTGTCTTTTAGTAAGGAAAGTCATGTGGGACAAACTTTACTGCACACGGATCATTTCCTAGGTTTCTTGTGATGTGTTCAGAAAGCTTGCATAATTATGTTAATGTGAAGCAAAGTTGAGGCTAACTTTAACAATGTAAAATCAGAAATGTCATGATAAACTGCAAAGAAAGCCATAATCAAAATAGTGGATTCACATGTTGTGTAACTAGTGTGTGCAACATTCTGTATATATTTAATTTTACTTTACTGTTTTGTCTTCAACGGATGTTTCTCTTCTTATAAGACAAACAAACTTATTTAAGAATAAACAGGTCTTCATTTTATTTTTTTATTTTAGTGTTCCACACTAACAGTTTTCAACAATATGGCAATTTCTTGTTTGTTATAACAATAAATTTCAAACGCATGCAACTTTTCCATTTTGACTCCTCAGACACTCATTTCTTGTATGATAAGAAAACGGATTTACTTAAGCACAAGTCTACTCAATGTTGACGAGTCATCACATATGCAATAAAGCATGCTTCTCACTGATTCATGTGTCATACATGATGATTGCCCTCCTTAAACCTCCTATCCCCATTGTGCGAGAATGTGTTTCACTTTCACGGGGGAGATGCAGGAGAGACCCCAGGGATGTGTGCAGCGTTGACAGACAGGGGGATAAACAGTGGGATTGTCCCTGACCTCCCCACACTGGTCTGGAGGAAGACGAATAGCCCCCCAATGGGCCCTGAGCAGATAAAATACACCCTACCGTCTTCAACACCAGGTGTGACAGCCATCAGGGGTGGCCTATCAGCAGGAGGCTCAAGGGAGGGGGGCAAGGGTGAGGGGGCACATTAGGAACATATCAGCAATTACTCTTGGGGTTTATTTTTCTTCCTGCTTTAACGCCTGGATACCAACTTACATTCATTCTGCTGGTGATTGTATCTTCAACTCTAAGTGAGAACACTTTGCACAGTCATTTGTCAATTGTCTGATTATCTAGTAAACATCTTAATGTTACAATAAGGCCAGAACAACACTAAGGCCTTTTTTATTTATGTTGTAGAATTAGTATGTATTGTTATGTAAAGAAATCACTTATATATCCTTAAATGCTTTTGAAGAAGGCATTAGTGTTGACGCAGTCTCAAATCATATAACATAAACTACAATGCATTACATGAGTTTACACCATGGTCCATAGTGTTTTAAAAATCTCTTTTTGTTTCGCTAAAGTTAAGAAAGATCTCAACACTACTTACATCACAAGAGCAGAAAGTTTTTCAAAATAAGAACTGTACTTGTGTGGACGTAGCCAAAGTCCGTGGCCTTATTTTCAACTTTAGTGCGGAGCTCCATGTTGGTAGCATACCCCGAGTTGCAAATCAACTTCTTTATGTAATGGAATTCACAGGGTCGAGGACATGTTTACCTCTTTTTCCAGCCCCATTAGGCACCAAGCGGCTATATCATATCTGACACGAGAGGACGGCCCCAATCTGTTTAAGCCATGATCTCTGACTGCATGGGCCCCACATCTTCAGGCTGGACTCGGCCACCAGATATGAAAAGGGATGATAGTCATTCATATGTCCTGAACTTTCAACTATAAATGCGTAATTGGTGCAGACATCCCACAGACTCAGACAAATAAATGTTCTCCACTGTGTGTAGTTTGACTTGTGGAGCTTTTGCAGGCAGGAAAATATCTCCCTGGGGCAGACATTTTAGTCCAGAAGTGACTGATTTTTTGCCTTAAACAACATACACTTTCCATATAGTCTATAGGCATTATCATAAAGTGTCAAAGTAGAGATGTTTACGTCCCACTGGGGAAATTGGTGTGCTGTTCCTGACTCAAACTTGGTCTGACTGAAATTGTACTAAATTGATTTTTTTCAAGCTGACACACCTACGTAAAAGTCAAAAGTCGGCTACTGCTGCATGCATACACTTTAGTTGGACTAATACTATCACAAGAACATGTCCAGTAGCAAGACTTGCACATGTTTGGATCCACAGGCTATGTTATTATGCCACTAGACAGCTAACATAGATAGAAAATGGTTTTGGTAAGCCATAAAAGTGTTACTTATTGTTGTGGAATAAAACATTTTCAAAAGATCAAGTCAGGAGCATTTATAGAGACCTAAACATTTACTGTATGTAATTCTATTGAGCGATCTGCAAAAACTCAAATAAAGCGTCTTCGTGCAAGTGGACCTCGTGTGAAAAAGGGAAGTCCGGGCCTCTAATTTCCTGTGTGAGCGTTTAAATGGCCCGAGTGCTCAGCAGCTATTAGGAATCAGCCCAATAGTCCCCCGAGCCACTTCTGCCCTCGTGATACCCTCTTTCACCGGGCCCCCCTTCCTCTCAAACCCCCTTCCTCTCGACCCTCGGCCCCAGCGGGTTAACCTCAGCAGAACACAGAGTGATATCTTACTCATCTAATCCTCCTCTCAGTCATCATGCAATAAAGTATACACTGTGAACTTTGACCTCTGGAGTCAGGGCATCTTTTTCCTTAAACAACACCCCTCTCCCTTTCCTCGTAGTGAGCGCTAATGCAGAGATAAGTGGGAGCCACAGATAATGGCAAGTCATTGTCATGGTAGAAGTTCACATTTGAAACTCTTTGCAATATTTGATCAGCTATAGCCTTTCAGAGCAGTGTGTAAGTCAAGTGGAGTTGCTTTAAGATGAAAGACTTTGGGCAGAGAAGTAATCACTGCTGCCCAGTGGTTTTGTTGTTGTGACTTTTCTGTGACATTTTCATCTTTCCTGGAAAGGATAGCAGCCTTGTTGTAGTACGAGCTAGTATGTTTGTTGTCTGAACCTGAAGTGTGTCACTGATGGCAAAGTGTTTTACAAAGGTTTTTTTTACCATCCACTGTCCGAATCTGCAAAATTATGTTGGTAAGCTTAGCAAACAGAGTCCGAACAAGACACATTTTGTAGTGTAATGACAAAATAGATGTGTTTTCATAAACATTCATTCATTAATTTTTTCTACCACTTAGTCCCGTTAGGGGTCGCGGGTGACTGGAGCCTATCCCATCAGCTGTGGGCCTGAGGCAGGGTATATCCTGGACAATGGCGAGTTAGTCTCAGGGCTGACATAGACAGTGACAGACAACCATTCACTCTCACATTCATTCACTAGGGACACTTTAGATTTGCTAATTGACCTGTACATGCATGTCTTTGGACGGTGGGAGGAAGCCGGAGTACCTGGAGAGAACCCACGGTAACACGTGGCAGAGTGGTTAGCACTCCTGCCTCACAGCAAGAAGGTCGTGAGTTTAAAACCCGGCCGACTCAGACTACGTCCACACGAACCCGGTGCATTCCCTATCCGATCTTTTTTTTCCTCGTTCTAAAAAAAAATTCTGTAAACACGGCGTCGTCTCAAGAAATATCTGCGTACACACGAAACCACTGAAACCGACTGATAACGGTGTAGTATATATGCCAGACCAGTATGGGGCGCTGTAATTCTGCCACAGATATACACTATACAGAGAAGAAGACTTTGAGCATGCGCATAACCTTGACATAAGCCGACACGTGATGTGATGACATCATCGTTTCACAAAATATATGGATTGGCTGTACACACGAAACCGCAAGGGTGTCGTTTTCAGATTTATCCACTTTACAACCCGGTTTCAAAAAATAGCGGATTCAGTCTCCCTAAATGCCGGATCTGTGTGGATGAAACGTCAATACGATAAAATATGTATACGTATACAGTGATACGCGTCTCCGTGTGGACGGGCTCTCAAACATTCTCAACTTTGTGTCATGTCACTTGTAGGATGTTACTGGATGCAAAATGTACTTGGTAGACAAGTAGATGTACCCTTTCAGGAGTTCTGTGTGGATAACTAATAGGATACTGGTGAGTTATCTTTCTAACGCTACATTGTTTAAAATAATGGTGTATTTTCTGTTGCAGATTTAACAGAAATATTTTTGTCACCTTACATAAATTTGTTTTCTCCAATCAGGGAGACAGCTTTGTGAGTCTGCTGCTTTTTTTCTTAATTAATTTATTTTTATTTAACTTTGTGCTTTACCACTTTTTCAAAGTAGACATAAACATTTCCAGCAATGAAGTTTCTAAAGTTTTTTTTGTGTTTTTCAGTGTTTACATAAATAACTTTAATGTGATGTTTCAACATGTGCAGTAAAATTAAATCTGTCCCGTTGAGCCAATGTGCCACCGCAAACACTAAGACATGGGGCGGCAGTGGCTCAGTGGTAGAGCGGTCATCCTTCAACCGGAAGGTAGGAGGTTCGATTTCCATTCTCCCCACAGTTCATACTATTGTTGTGTCCTTGGGCAAAACACTTAACCCACCTTGCCTTGTATGAATGTGTAAGAATGTGAATGTATTTGGTGTTGGTCGGAGAGTCCGATGGCGTGGAATGGGTGCCACGTCTCTGTCAGTCTGCCCCAGGGAAGCTTTGGTTACAGATGTAGCTTACCACCACCAGTGTGTGACTGTGGAGTGAATGAATAATTGATATGTAAAGCGTCTTTGCGTCCCCGGAAAAACGCTATATAAAATTGATGTAGTAATAATAATAAGACATCAACCTAGAGCCTTAAAATGTATCCAAGTTTCCCTTTTCTTCCCTTTTCTCTATTTATTTGTTTCTCTGTGTAAGCAGACGTAGCTAGTGCTGGAACAGTCACTTTATCTTGATTCAATGTTGACAAGCGTAATGTAAAAAACTGTTGTCTTTGTAAATGAGTACTGAAAAAGTAACAATATGTTTTGCACTTCACTACGTATTACTGAACATCTCCTCTCATTGGTTGCTCAAAATAAATGTGAGCTTGTGATTGGCCGAAACTTCCATAATTTGCTGGACATTCTGTTGTTAGGTGATTAAAAAAATGTCTTCAAATACAAGAAAATAAATCACATACCCTTTGTTGATATCAAGTTACTGAAATGTAACTATTATCACACAATAATAATACATCTTATTTATGCAATATTAAGTATGTAAATTTCTGACATTGACAATATCAGAAGCAGAAAGACAGTAGACAGTAACATGAAGCTTTTAGAGTGCTTCATGTCAGTCTTGATATTTGTGTATAGGTATGCATGAGTGAGGCAGGAAAGAGAGACCGGGAGTTTGAACCTAAAGCTGCTCAAAGGGGCTCCGGGCTCCCCTGCTCCAGCACATCTGGCCTTTATATCAGGCCTTTAATTAATCCTGAGTGAAGGCCAGGCAGTGACAGGCTGACTGGGCAGGCTCCAGCTCAGGACAGGCCCTGATTTATAACAACTGAGCTCCAACCAGCATTGATTTATTTCAGCTGAGGAGAAAGGAGAGTGGAGGGGCTACGTTTGAGGGGGCTACGGGGTGGACACAGAGCAGCAGTGTTACTCAACAGGAGGGGCTAGACGCTAAGGTTAGGGGGATATTGAAGTGACAGAGAAAGGTGAGTAATATGCAGACTGATAGGCAGGGAACGATAACTTAGGAAGTGGTGGCCTTCTAATGCCGTGTACTAAACAGAGCGCTTTCATATGGCCCCGGGCTGTTCTAACTGTTAGTCAGCAGTGGAACGAGAGAGCCCTGATGAATGCGTTGGAGGAAGAGGGGGAGGATTATGAAAGTTGGGGTGGGTTAGGTTCACTCCCAGGCATGTACTGTCAGTCAGAGTCACTGCTCTCCCCTTATCTCTCCACATAGGAGACTGTAAATCCTCCTGTGCTCATTTGACTTAATCATGACAGTCATCTGAACTCAGCAAAACCCATGGAAACCCCCCCCCCCCTCACCTCCCCTAGGCCTCTTTGCTGGAAGGCAGGTGGAGTGTGTAAAAAAGGATGTTCTTTTTATTATCTACATGCATCAAGTAGCTGCAAATGGGCCACAGTGTTGGGGCTGTGCGTGGCTGTTTTTTATACTGTACAGGGATTTGTGAAGACAAGCGTTTTCCAAGCACTGGATTGGGGTCAAGTTTGTTTGAATCACCACAAAATTTAAAAATCAAAGGCTGCTCATGTTTAATCATTGTGTAGTTTATTTGTGTATTATGTAAATCATTTAAAAACTTGAAAAAATCACCATGTTAAATTTTAACCAAAAGCAAATGGCTAGTTTGCATAAATAAACAAAAATGTGCCATCTTGCTCACATGCTATACCTGTTTTTCTGCATTTAGTGATACACATCTTTTATATCATGGGTTTCTCATAACACTGAACTGTCCCTTTTAAGCGTAGTTCTTTAGTGTTAAGGAAAAGATGCCAAATGTGTGTGTGTTTTATGAGGCTTTGTCGTCATGTGCCCACAACATGCTTCCTTTTGATAAGGCATTTATGACTGGCAAAGTGTCAAACAGTCACAAAACGCGAGTAAAACAATTCAGCTTTTAATGGTATTGCTACTGAGGGGTTGTGATTGGTTCCTCAAACTACGGCTACGTTAATTTTGACTCACGAAATCTCAAAGTAACATCCAGTAAATTCATTACGTCATATGAAAGTGTAACTTTGTGTTCCACTCTGCCTGGTTTATGTATTAAAATGTCACAAAAGTCCTTCAAACTGCCATCATAAATTTGTAAAGTGTTTGCAGAATTACTCACTAAATTCCATGTCTCTGGATATTCTTGTGGTGATCCTTGTATCTGTGCTCTATCAGGAGACTGGCGATCAGTGCTGCTGTGATTAATGCCTCTTTTTAGCATTATCGTCTAGACGTCAGTTCCCAAAATATCTTAAGACAACCTTGTGGTGACAGAGCCGCCACCCTCTCCCTATAAGGATTTGTTCTCTTTCTTTTTGAGTGGGTGGTGGAAGATTTTATATGGATCACCACTGAATAATTTAATTGAAAAATAAGTGTTTTGCATAACATTTGTCTTAAGAACCTTTTAAATATATAGCAAACAGTGACAGACAATTTTAAGACATACTAAATTGTGCTGTGTGCAAGTTTCTATGTTTTATGGTCCCGTGACAGCTGATGTTGTAACACCTTCAGTGTGAACTTCCCTAATGGCATTCCATACAGTTTCCAAAAGTGTGAACATTGCAAGATTTACTGATTAGTTTTGCAAACAATATTGACAAAGTCAGTCTCACCTTACATAGTTTCCTTTGAATCCTTGTGGAGGCAATTTTACTTTTAGCTCAGATATAATTTGGATGTTGAGCCAAAGGTCAAGTTCAATAGAACCTTGGACGTAGCAGATGATATGACCTTTCCTCTGCAAAATTCAGAATAAGTGTAAAGCAACTTGGGATCATATCTAAGGTGCTATATGTAGCTATCAATGCAAGTTCACCTGTTTTATTTACACAGGCTTCTACAACAGTTTATTTAGTGGCCAACTGGCTGGTCACCGGGTGAAGTGAGGATTCATGGGAAACAGGAAATACCCTCACTGCACAGACCAGACGTGTAACTGCAACATTTTTCATTTACAGCAGCAGCGCTACAAAAAAGTGTTTATGCCTGACCAGCATCACAATCTGCAGAGGTCACAAATGAAAGTCTGGTGGCCACGAGCTGAATTGCTGCATTATAAATTCAGTCTGGGAGCCAGCGGGGTTCATGTTATCCTCAGTCTTTCCCGCCAGCACTTCACGATGCCAGAAAGGAAACAGAGCAACAGAGTGGGAGCTCTTGCCAAGAGAGGAATGAGCTGGGCTGTTTGTGAGGTCGAGACTAGGACTTTTGAACACCGCAGACTCATATCTCCCCTCCGATCCCCTTCCCTCGCTCAGACCAGAGACGGCCACTTTCAGTGTGCCCATGGGAAATGGGGAATGTAGCCCGCCACCCCCAAAAAAACGTATTTTTAAGCGAGACTCCTTTTCATAGACATGGAATGGCTAATATTGCAAAGAATGAGTTCTTTTTAAAAATAGAAAAAAACAAAATGGAATGAGGTTTATTTTGATAGAAGGGGCATGTGACTCTAAAGACAGGAACTCTGACTGCCAACTGGAATTGGAGACATAGGCGTAAGGAACGCACTAATTTATCAAGGTCATAGAAAGATTTAGACATCTGGTCTTGGGTCCCATCAGACCTGGCATTAAAATCTGGACAATGTGATCAGAAAAGTGTGGCCAGTCTTAATACATAGTGTGAATTTGGGCAAATGTGTCCTGAATGTGTAATTTCTTGCATACTAATAGATCATCGGGATGTTTTGAAGGGGGCCTGCATCTCATGTGTTGGATGAATTTGAATCTCTGTGTAGGTGTGAATAAGTATGTGCTCACATTGAAATGGATATATTTTTTTAGTCCAAGCAATGCTCCACACACTATGCTGCAGGTTCTGCACAATTGTGTAGAACAGACCCTTATTCATAATGCTAAACAACACAACAGGAAGTACACCCCTGATATGCATTTTAGCAGCTCATACACAGCATGTAGCGGGAGTAATCATTCAGGAAAGTATAGATTACAATCTGGTGTAGTTTTGCAATAGTGAGAACAGATCTAATATGGACTCAGAGAACACATGTAAATAATTTGTGTGAAAAAGCCACATGTCCAAATAGCTATAGAAAAGATTGTAATTCCCTTTCTGAAGGTAGACATAGAAGACTTAAAATCAAGACCAGCCGAGAACGCAAATGATTTATTTAACAACATTATTGTGACTGGATGGAACACTTCTTCAAATCTTCAAACCTACAACAATCAGCTCATTGCTCTAGTTGTTGGCCAGAACCTGCACTGGTCGTAGTCCTGGCTCGATATTACCTGAGCTCGGTCATGACTTGTTCTCATTTCTTGACCAAAAGACTTAAAAAATACAACATGCCTGGATGCAAAATGTTGCACAGGACTAGGGTTATGGTTACAACCAGAGCGATTGCATAAATATAATATTATCTCTGTCATCACCACTGTCTTCATCCTCACTTATATCATGACCATTCCAACTTTTTATTTATTGCCTTTACTGTCATCACTGTTGCCATTAGCATGCCCTTAGTGTCTGGTGTATGTTTCGCTAACAGGCAGAACAAACAGTTGCTCTGTTTCCCTACAAATGACTGCGATCATATTTCTGTTTAGCTCATTTTTACATGCTCGAGCAATCGTGTAAATCACATTTAAAAGGCGTATACACCTCATTACAGCACTGCAACTCTCATTCAGCAAAGTGCACTGGAAAATATTCAGAGCTCATTTGTGGTGTAAACATGTCCTTACTTATCCAGATTAACTCCGTGGATCAGATTACCCTTTTTGCTCCCTCTTTCAGCGCTGTTAACCAAACCTGCCTCTGCACCAACTAGTGGTCCTACGATATTTTCCCCTTAATCAGATGTGTTTTAAGTCATTACAATTGTTTTCCTTCTATGCTCATGTTACAGCAGTCCGGTGTGTATGTTACAGTGAAGTGGATGTCTTTGTGAAGCCCAAGGCCACAAGCAGCGAGACACGTCCATCAGTGCCTGTTATTAGGGGGAGACCACCGGTGAAACAGGGCCATTTGGTGGACCTAATAACAACGTGAACGCTGGAGCTGAGGGACAGGAAGCTCCGCCAGACAGGCCGGTGCTGAGAAAAGCAATTTTTTTTTCAGTCAAGTAGGCCTCTCTGGAAAAAAACTATGACAAGGTCTATTTCAGTTTGAAAAAGTGCCATGGCTTTCTTCCAGATGACAGCAAGAAAATAGCTGCAAATCCTAACAAGGTTAACCGTAATGCACAAAAGCGATCATAAAAACAATGGAGATTATACAGTAAGTGCTACTACATGTAAGCAAGGGATTTTCTCTCCTGTCAACCAGGTGCTGGGTCAAAGTCATACTGATGGTGAAGATTGGAGACCCCACGTGTTTTAACTGCCCATCAACATGGGAGGCTTTCACTTTACAGCCAGAGTTTATTGCACTACAGCTTAAACGGAGCTCAGGTTTCACACAGGACTCCTACACTGTTGCACTGTTCAACTTCTTCTGTCCTAAGTTTAAATAAGGATCAAAAAAGTTATTGGTGGTGCAAAGAGTAATGTCAGACTAAGCGCAGGATAACACCAGTGATCTTAGAGATAATAGGTTGTATGAATTTTTATCTACATTTATTCATTTAGCTGACGCTTTTATCCAAAGTGACTTACATTGTTCTAATGTAATTACCAGTGTTACAGCCACTGGAGGTAAGGTGGGTTAAGTGTCAAGGACACAATGACAGTATGAACTGTGGGGAGAGCGGGAATCGAACCGTCTACCTTCCAGTTGAAGGACGACCGCTCTACCACTGAGCTACTGCCGCCATGCTGTCTACAATTTGAGTGCAGTTGAGTGCAAAAATATATTGTAGGGATCCAGCCAGTCAATAAAAGAAGTGATATTTGGCAAATGCTTGGCTTTAAGAAGCCACACTTTCAAGAAGCCACAACACCACATAAAACACACTTGACTTTAGCGATAGCGGTTCACTTTAGCCGTTTATGTTTTAAATGTGACAAACCACAATAAAGACTTTTGTTGTTATTCATAAAATGCCACATAAAAATGTCCGTGATAAATACATATACATACTGTATACACATGCATAAACACAATTTGTAAAACTGATTAATTTAAGACACCATTTGTCAGTTTTACAGCTTTCAAATTATAGGTATACCACTAACATTTCAGTTTATTCCAAGAGAAATCTCACATTGATCTCTAATAGCAAGTAAACTAAGTGGTTTGACACCTTGGGTAAAGTCAAATATTTTAGTCCTAAAATAAAAATACTTATTTAAAGCTTATTTAACAGTTGATTTCCTGTGATATGTCTGTAAAAGCAGTGAAGGCCGGTCTAGTCATTAGTGGCTCTGACATCAGCCTTGTCTGAAGTCTGGAATAAGTCCTTATCTGGTTAAACAGACCAATAGCCGAGACAGATTTACAGCTGAGCATTAGGCAGGCCTGAAACGAGAGACATTACACTGGTGTTTCTTGATCGCTTAGGCCTGCGTAATTGCACAGAAGGGAACCAGGAGCAAAACGATACTCCAAACTTAAGTCACAGTTTTTCGCTGAGCCGTCACTGCAAACAAAGGTGCATTCACTGCCATTGGATGTGACATGGCAACACACTGTGCATTTATAGGCTTCAAACTTCCATTACAGAAATATAACCATCTGTGTTGTCAATAATCTGTTTTCATTTGTCATCACTGTTCTGTTTTGTCGTTTCTATTTTGTTCATATCTGGGGAATCACACAGGGCCCAATTCCAGTCTGCTATGAGAAGCAAACGAAAGATGAAATGAAATGATGCATGGCAAAAAAACGAATGCTGACCACGATGACTCTCCGCCCATAAAAACAGACACATCTTTTTATTGAGCGTGAAACCTATGAGACAGAGATGGTAAAACTAACAAAAAGGGAGATCAGTTCATTTGCAGCTGACTGTATATATTTTTAACAAGTTGGCACAGTTCCTTACAGAAAGTGTAGATGTCTTCTCTTTATATCGGGGGTATTTTTGGACACTAGTGACATAGGATACTAATAAAATGTCTGCTGAGTTATTGTGGTGGATAGTCTTTACCATTACATTACCATTGCAAAGCCACACAATTGTATAAAACTTTTCACATTTAGTTTTATCTAGCCCCTACTATTATTGAGGGTAAGGTAAGACTCCTTGTCAGTGAACATCCCCGCCTGCAATGTGGAAAACTGGGGTTTGATCTGCCAATAGGAAAACAAAGTCACAATCCAGTGTACCTTTGTGCCTGTCCCAATTCCGGATAAATGGAGAGTGCTGCGTCAGAAAGTGTGGAGAAAGTATTGAATCTCTTTTCAGACATGGACTTACAAGTTGGTTTGGTCATTTACTGGTCAAACTTAAATTTCAAATTCTGAATTTGAAATTTGAGGTAATGCCCTCAGGCAGAAGGTACAGGGTTCCGAACTGTAGGGATTATTTATTATTTATTATGATTGTATGATTCATAATGCAAAAGAATATACACTGATCTACCTTATTGATATAGTTTGATATACGTAATAATCTAATAACATCAGTGGTCTACTGCTCCCACTTCCTGTGTCGTTTCATGTGGAAAAAAAGTGAATGTTTTTGGCCCTGCTGAATCCTGGGAAAACAGGGAAACGTTGTTGTGCGATGGTCTCAGAGGTTCTGTTCTCCCCTCTGGCGCAACTTCATAAGAATAAGAGCTCATGCCGCTTAAATATTTCAGCTTCAGATGAGCTAGAAAAACACTTTCCCACTGAGTGGCTGCGAGTGAGTGTGCATGTGCAACTGTGTGTGTGTGTGTGTGTGTGTGTGTGTGTGTGTGTGTGTGTGTGTGTGTGTGTGTGTGTGTGTGTGTGTGTGTGAGTGTGCATGTGCAACAGTGTGTGTGTGTGTGTGTGTGTGTGTGTGTGAGCCGCTCTCTTATGTCATTATTTGTCTACAATTTGTGAATAAATAGCACTCTTCATAATCGTGCCGCCTTTAGATGCTTCTCCAGGAGATTTATCAGGAGGTTTATTTTCTCCAAACAAATTGTGGATGAGAATTCAGACACTGCGATGAGAATGACGAAGCAAAGGATTGAAAACACAAAGTAAAAAGAGTGAGGTTTTAGAAGTTTTATTCTAAAAAAATTAAATAAATATCAGGTCTCAGTATCAGGTCAGTATCAACGTGTGCTGCAGTCTGGCCAATGAAAATCCATCAGGTATGTTTCAAAGATAAATGTAGATAATGGAAAAAGGTAGGTGTTGGATCTAAAGAGGTGTATTCCTGTAAACGTGAGCGACCACCCTGAGCTGCTAAAGTTCAGCCCACCACAATCTGCCCCACCGGCGAACTCCTGTACTCACTAAACCAGAGAAATTTCAGTAACCACATACACACAACTTGCTGATCAGAAAATGTATAGGAAATATCTAAACATAAAGGACACTTTGATTTAGTTTATACATACATTTTGTTGGATTAGTGATAGGTCTTTAAGTGCAAGGTTTGGGGGTCATTATTTAAAGCACCACTATGTCACTTTTCAGGATTTGTTTATATTAAAGGACTCTGAGTGTGACTGTATTACTGCAAACTCAATACAATAGATGCCTCAGTATACAGTATAGTATAGCATATAGATGATGGAAAGTATTATAATTATGAAATGTGTCCCCCACACATGACCTCTCACCGTCTCCGTGGTAACCAGGTGTCGGAACACAAATACAGGTGTGCGAACCTGGGAGAGCTCCCTCATTTCCTCAGAGGTCTGTGGCTGCGATTGACCGTGCCAGCCGCGAGTGGACCTCCTCCCAGGGGTAACAGCGGTAAACAGTCTTTCCCTGCAAAAAAAAAACGAGCGGGTGAAGTAATTTCCTACCCATGAGGCCTGTGAAGTCTGGCAACTGTGTGGCACTGCTCCCCGACTTATAGGAGATGGTGATGTCATAGCTTTGCTCTGCGCTAAAGGCTAAAGTGTTGTAAAGCAGCAGAGAGGCCACAGGCCAGTCCAGCTGGACTGTTACAATATCCCAGCTTTTCAAAAATATGCTCCCTCTAGACTTGTATTTCTCGCATTCAGACAATTATGTTCATAAAGAGTCTCTAAATCTTTATTCGTAGACAAGTTCTGCTTTTCAATGCAACTTTTACTTTAGGTTCTGCATGAGTTTAAATGAGAATATGCATGTTACACTCTAATTAGATTTATAAAATGAACGCCAATTACCTCCATGACTTTTACAACATGCTGTGAGAATGATTGGGATCATGAGTCACTCAGCCATGAGCGTCAAATACCAGTTTTTGTCCCCTAAAAAGAGTAATTAAAACACTGGCTCATTGTGTGTTGGTAGTGAGTATGAGTGGCTAATGTACTTCTAACACATATACAGTAAATTACACATGTTTTAATTTGAGCAGAGACTACTTTTGTGTAACGCTAAAATGCATTCCTTAAATGAGCCTTTTGGCAGTTGTGTTGTCGTGGGTTTGCTATAGACTTGGACATTTAGAGTCTGTATAGCCATCCTATTCTTTAAATTTTTATTCTATACAAAGAATTTGTCTAGTCTCTGTGGATTCAAGTTGGATTTCAAGTGGGCATTGTGTTAAGCCTGCTTCATTTTAGATGTTCAGTTACAATTGATCCAAAAGGACTTGGAGTGGAAGTGGTTGTGAAGGGAAGATATTCCAAACACATTTTCTAATGTACATCATTTATTGTGTGTTATACATTGTCAATGTATGATCTTTTGTGACAGTAGGGGAACATATTGAGCCATTGAGCAATAGTACAGAAGGCTGGCAATGAGAAAAAGTTCAATCAACTGACCAACACTATTTTCTGTATGTGATTGCACTGTTTAAATATAATTTAAAACTTTTTCTTTACAGTACAGTACCGTCTAAGATCAGTTAATCATTCATACTGTCCTACATTTTTTTCCATTGTACATGTAAATGTTATGTAAATGTGGACCCCAGGAAAGGGGTAAAAACAAGTGGCAATCCTGAAACAGATAAACCTGAAACTGTACTGACCTTCATTTTGAGGTAGCTATGCCGTTAATACAGAGGAAAGGGGAAGGCTAAGGATTGACTGCCTTAGCCAGACAGTGAATTTTTACAAATCAAACTTTCACCTTTGAGCATTAATCTACAAAATTACTCCTTGGAAAAGAAACATATGGTCTTAAATTTCTCTAATAACATTTCCATCGTGCATCGCAGCACACAGTCAGTTCATTCTGTAGTCATTTGAGAGTCCCATTACTTTGACCCAGTTCCATTTCTGAGCCGAGGTATGGAATCTCTGCGATTCAAGTGCGGGCATAACTCCAGTGCAAATCCCACACTGAGTCGAGTTAGTTATCAGCCTGTACAGATCCAGCCTGCTCTGCCACTGCCATTATTTACTATGGCTCCACTCTGCTCAAAGGTGCAAAGTACCTCCAATAAACGGTTTAGGATTTCCTCATCTGGTCCGCGGCCTTACAAAACACTATCAGACTACCGACAGTAAAATGTGGGAGCTGGACCTGCCGGACCTTTGTCAAAGTAGGAGTTGAGGAGCGAGGTTATTGTCCTATGAAACACATGAGACAGGGTATAAATAAAACAGGCAAGCCCTGGCATCTATGAAACCAGAGTCGAGACAAGCCAGTCATTTTTCACAGGTAAAGAGATGATAACACCCAGTGGAGAAGAGTGAGGGGATGAGTGAGGGGTCCCAGACCTAAGGGTGACCCCCAAACCTCACACCTCAGCAGAGATACCACAGAAGCAGGGAGTGTGTTGTCACAAGCTCATGGTTCATCAGCAGGGTTCTTATCAAGATAATTTATCAATAGATGTACGGCCATTAGTTCGTGAGAGTGGGATGGGGCATAGTACAAGGGCATTTTAATTTCTATTTCTATTCTGTTTCCATTATGATAGAGACTTGGAAAAGCAAATATGTGGAAAAAGCCAAGAAAAAATCTTGTCTATTTAACTGCATTTCTAGTAGACACATACAGTAGAGTACTTTTGGCTTTTTATTGCCTTTTGGAACTACCTCAGTTTTCCAAGTGTTCATCACATTATAGTTTAGTGTAGCACCAGCCTGGCCAGCCGCAACTAACTCTTTTTCTATTCTATACAAAGAAGTTAGTCTGGTACCATGTTGCTTGCATTTGATTTCAAGGGCGGGGTTTACAGGCGTAATATTAACCAATCAGAGAAATGCTGGACGTGACGCAAATAAAGGCAAAACCACACAGCTGTCTGTCAACAAGGAAGCTACGTGAGCGACGCTAGTTAACCTGGCCAGCAGTAGAACGGACACCAGAGCAGTTTCATTGTTTGTTGGTTATCCAAAACCGAGGCAAGAGCAGAACTAAACTGCCTCTTGGTAGCAGCGTCCACCATGTTAAATGTTTTGGACTAGCCGCGCAAGCCGAGTCACTTGTGTGTGACGTGGCCAGCAACACCCTGCTGCAGACAAGTGGCTTGTGATTGGTCCGGCCACAAAATTGCAGAAAAAGGGAGTTGCTAAAAAAGAAAATTGGCTGGTATACCAGGCTAGTGTAGCACCAGGAACACACCACAGTTTGAGAACTATAATTTTTGAATATTATTTTTGGAAAAGATTTTGACAGTACAGAAATCAATTAGGGCCACTATAAAAAAAAAGTGATATGATTTTTTGAGGTTAAAGTCAGAATTCCTAGACCTTTTCTCATAGTTCTGACTTTGATCTCATCAAAAATTGTGGCCCTAATCTTCTTCCGTAGTACTGCCTTAAAAACTTTGGTACAGGTACTTTTGGTGGTTATTTTATATTTATTTATTTATTTTAATCCATGAATACCTTTTTAATTAATTATTACAAATGTGACTTCAAAATTCAGGTGTCTGATGAGTACAGTAATTCTACTCTCATCTTGTCTCAAAATGTTTTTCGATCTTTTAGTTGCGGCCTAGTTTTAACAGAAAATAAGCAAATTATTTATTTTTTGGGTTGTTGTTTCTTTTATGACGTTCAGAATATTTGAAATCTTATTTGATTAGAAGTTTATCTATCTTATTAGAAGCTTAGCAGCTTTTTTTTTTTTAATACCATATTTTTTCTTTTATGCTAATGCACATTTTGCTAACACATTTCCTAGATATACAGTATTTGGTTTCTATGTGAGAGCAAACAGGACTGATGGTGGTAAACTCGGATGATATAGTGATGTCTTGAGCTTGTCGAGACGATGGGAGGTAACGTGTGGGCCGGGGCCTGAGTTTTAAATGACTGAGATGGGACGTCCAGCTGTCCTCCCACTGGACGCCTGGAGCACCGCGGAGGGACACAGCAGACTCTCTGGCTCTGGATTAATCAGGCGCATCTTGCTGGTCACTGAACTGTACATCATCAGCACAGCAGTGTGACAGAGAGAGAGAGAGGTCAAAAAGGTGAAGGCATCAAGTTAATTTAGTGAAGCACGGGTCATGGGATTCTGTTTCTGACCTGCTGGATATGAAGTTAGTCAAGCCCACAACATTTTAGATTATTAATTGCTCACCAATCACACACTGAACAATTTAAACTGCCAAAGAAAAGAAACAAATGACCATTAAGGAGTTTCAAAAAATAACGTCTAATTTTTGTACTTGCTGAGTCATATATTTAGAAATGTAGGCTGATTACACAAGTCAGTTTTTTGGATTGGACAAGGAATTGCAATATTAACAGACTGCCACAGAACCTTGCATGTATTGTTTATTAGTGATAATTAAGTATACCTCTCCTTAGGTAGTAATAAATACACAGTATATATAAACATGATATTTCTACTGGTATAAGTGTACATTTACAAACAATCAACAGACAGTCAGAAGGAGCAGAAAAGCTTGAATTCTTGAGCGCTAACATTGATGTCCGTTTTGGAAAAGCAGAAGAAGTGTTGTCACTTCCTATGTATTGGTTACAACTTTATAACTGTACCTGCAACAGGGTTGTGGTAAAGTGGCAGTGTGATTACCAATCATGCTTCACAGCAACAAAGTGGTAAAAATTAATCCCTGCACTGTCCAAAGACATGACTGATTCGGTGAATCAGTGAATTTAAATAGTCTGTGGTCAATGAATGTGGGAGCCCTGCATCACGCCCCAAGTAGCTGGCTCCGGCCTCTGGGTAAGCAGTAGAAAGTTAATGAATTAAGCTTCTTTTAGGATACATCCTTCAACGTGTGAACATTGAATGTGAGCAGATTAGTTACTTCTTCTCATGCTATATTTAATTTATACTGTATACTTAAGTAATATATTCATGTTGTGTTACTTACATAAAGATTGAATAACATGTACAGAATATGAGAACAGAAAACATAATGTAGCACTGCATAAGTTTTAGCATCAAAATATATACAGTATATTCTCAAAATCATTTTGATGCTTCTTAGACATGAGATCGGTAGAATCATTCTTAGCTCACTGACACAGTAACCCTCAGCTGGACAGAAAACTCCAAAGTAACTTTCCTGTATCTGTCCTAGGACGGTGTCTATAGGCCAACACACTGGACCCTGGGATGAGTCATGTTTGTACAAAATGCACTAGAATGCCCCTAAAATGTATTTGTAATCAATAGGATCATATCACATTTTCAACTCAAAATATAGACTCTAAAAAAGATTAAAATAATAACCTAAAATCCATGTAGAGTTTTATGACAAACATTTTTTTTTTTTTCAAAGTGTTGCTAGTTTGATAGATATTTCCTTATGTAACTTTTAGCGGCTGGGCCTGCTTCCATCTCATATCAAAACACATATCTTGCCAGAATGCAACAACTTTACAAAACAACTTATATTTATAACATATTTGGAAGGGAAGCAGTCCCATGAGTTTGCATCAATATTTTATCCTGCATGCTGAAAAGGTTACTGTTGCAATAGCATGTTTTTGTTGTCATGTAAAGAGATGAGCTGCTAATTTATGTGATAAAAAATCTCTACGTATTAGCAACATGCATTAGTTATACAGTATTTGTCTAATACTTTACATTAATGGAATCTGAATACCCACAGCAGAAGCTTATCCCTCCACTTGCACTCCCCTTTGTCCCATCAGGAATGCATAGATAGCACTGATAAAGGAGCTGCGGAGAGAGAACTTAAGCCGTTGCTTGTAATAGCCGTAAAAGTGCGTCAGAAAAATGTTGTTCCCTCATTCTTCTTTCTCTCCCCTCCCTCCCTTTTTTATTCTTTATGGGTCTGTAAGCACATTTGTTTCTGGTTTGATGGGCCGGGGGAGCCGTCCGCCGCTGGACTACAACATATTATTCTTCTCTCGCTCCTGGCCTCCCCCTCATGCCCCCTTCCCAAAATAACAGCCTGCAGCCTACTGTTTAAAGTCTCTCACCGGAGGGAGCAAGGGGGGCCAAAAGATGTCTCCATTGCCCTCCACTGTGGAGATCAAAGTGGGCGATTCCTTCAACCCCGTGGCACCAGAACGCTCCCAGAGAGTCGGAGTGAGACCCTGGCCGCTCAAGATGTTGTAACACGGATGATTAGTGACAGTGTAATACTTTGAACACGCTGTGTACAAAGGGAGACCCCAGCTGTGCAAAAGGCTTTAAACTTATTCAGGGGTGGGTCCGAGGGTAATATGGAGAGGGCGAAGGCTGACATGTAAAAGGATATCACATTTATTCACCCGTCTTTTTTTTTTTTTTTTTTTATAGCCGTCACAGGAATGAAGTACAACAAATAGAGTGTGGGATGCAGAGTGAATGCCTGGCATACTTTGCCTTATTAGCAAAGGGAACTCTGGGACATGTCGGTTAATGTCTTAAGTAATAGTAGGGAAGTAGTAGTTGGCTGATTCAAAAGGACATTTGAATAGTTTGTCTCATTTGTTGGCTCTAGTCTCTATTTATCTTTCCAGAACATGAATCACAATTAAAGAACAATGGTCTCTATTTCTTAGCCAGGTCATATCAGTCTATTTTTCAAATCTTTTCAGTTTCAAACCTACAAAAAAAAAAAGCCTCATCCCTTTGCCAATACACTCTTGATATATATTTGGTGTTGCTTGCTTTTCCATAATGTTTGAGGTCATGCTAAGTTCTTAAAATCAAAGATGGCTGACTGTATTTTAGGTTTAAAGTTACTCATTGGCTTTTATATTAAAATGTTGTGTTTAATTCAGTCTCTTGTCACTTGGTGTAGTAAAGTGTCAGTTCAGCTACTGCCCGTCTGGTGACTTTGTCCAGAGTCTTGTCAGAAATCTCCAAATTCTTGGCTTGTAATTAAAGGAACGTGCTTTTTATAGTCCCTATACTCACTGGGAACCTTCTAATAACAAGAACAATGCTCATTGTTTTTAACATCTTATAGTCATGGCTGCTAAACTCTACATTGCACACACACCTAAAGTCAAGTTTTTCAAGTCAATGTATCAAGTAGCTCACAAAATACTTTTTTCAAAATATTTGGTGGGGCAAACTGAAACTCACCCTCTTCAATGTGAGAACCATCTGTAAATACTTAATAAATAATGGGGCTATAAATTGCGGCTCATTTTCTCTGTCACTTGTGATGTGCCAGTGATTCTGTGTCTACTGCATTTGACTCAACAGCCCTCCTCCTCTCCACACTTTATCAGGGAGCCATCAGTGGACTGTCTCACAGACAAATCTAACAGCACTTGAGATGCCCAGGCAAAAAATTACACAGTTTTTTTTTTTATGCATTCCACACAATTACGTTGCTTTTCTTGTGGCAGTGAAAATGATGCTTGTGGACTGAGGGTCTGAAGAGGTCGCTTATGTGTGTGTGTGTGTGTGTGTGTGTGTGTTTCCCCACCAAAGCCATTTCACCCATTTATGTCCCTGGCTCCAAGGATTCTGTTTTCATTTATGCACATAGTGGTGTGCTCATATGGGTTGACACTAAACTTTAATGGAAGTTACAGAAGTGCAAAAAATATAATTAGGTTTGCAAGTTTAGATTGTATGCTGATAATAATTAGGGATAATGACTAGACTCAGAATGCTTTGCAGAATTCTTTGTTTGTTGTAACTTGTAGCACCTTTCACCTTTTTTTCAGGAGTTGTGTCCACACATGCAGGCCCTCCACACAAGCTATATAAATAAAAATAAAAATTTATCCTGTGGGTCCTTAATCTGTGAAGTGCTGTGACATTTAAATGTCAGGAGATATATAAAAAAAATAATTTAAAAAATGATGTGAATGTCAAGTGGCTGGAGCTGTAAGCGAGTTTAGCAAGCGCTGGATTACAATAAGCAGCCTGGCTAAAATGACTCTGGCTTTGAACATGAACTAGTCTTGAAAGGACCACTTCAGCCACAAACAATTTGTTTATGCTCAGACAGGTCAGATGTATAATCACTTTTGGACACTGCTGTTATCCTATGTTAATACTGGTATTTTTGTGTTGCTCTAATGTTTTGTGGTGAAATTCATTGTGCTCTGAGGTGAGTCATGTGACAGAGAATGAGTTTCTCATTTAACAGACGGGGTGTCAAACAACCATAGATGAAGAGAAATCAAAGTTAGTGTATATAATGAACAGTGTTGGTCATCTTACTTCAAAAAAGTAATTAGTTACAGTACAAAACACCTCTCCCAAAAGGTAATTGAGTTAGTAACTCAGTTATCACATTGTTAAAGTAATTAGTTACTCAGCAAAGTAACTGTGAAGTTATTTTTTATGTTCTATAACAGCTTAAATATCAAAGATGTTTACATTAACTGATTGAAGAATAAAAACACTATATATAGTATTTTAGAACATTTGGTATTTATTTTGAACTCAATAGATTGTGTTGATGTGAGGTGCTTCAAAAGATTTGAGTTTCTTGAGGCAGACGTGGATAAAGTCTTTTTTCCTGGACATAGTATGTTACAGAAACATTCTTGCCTTTAATTTCAATAAACGAGAAGTAGTGCCGGTACTTCCAGTTCGAGAACACTACCTTTTAACTTCCCGGCTCGTCGCCATTGTCGCTGATGCTGTCTTGTGTTTAGTGGAAGTCAGAGCGTGCAGTGAGACCGTGTGAGCAGGTCCCCACCCACACACCCTGCTCTCTCCAGCAGCAGCTGATGTGTAGCCAAAGCATGACACCTCGCGCCTTATTCAACCAAATTGTAGTAACGCAACACTTTACATTCTCAGTAACGATAACAACGTTTCAACGATGGGAAAAGTAATTAATTAGATTACTCCGTTACTGAAAAATAAACTCCGTTAGTAACGCCGTTATACTCTAACGCTGTTACTTCCAACACTGATAATGAAGTTTAAATGAGTAAGACTAACTTTAAAAAGTAGGTTTTGGAAAATCTGCACTTCCAAGTACAATTTATTCAAAGTTACTTGAGTATATTAAACATAAAAATAATGCCTGCATTTGTCTGTTATTAAAATGATTATGTGATTTAATAATCCAAATGTCATAATATTTGTAACCGCTGCAGTTTTTTCTTCCATTATTTCACAACATTTCCAGTGTCTCTAGTGCCGTCGGATACAGTCACTGCAAAGCTCATATAATCCACTTATCTTAAGTGCTGCCCGGCTTTTCTCGAGAACAGGAAAAAGGGATAGAAGGGAAGCCCTCACTGAGTATTCACCTGACCACTATGACAGAGCGAGCGCGGCACTTTGCCCTGCGGCACATGAAGGGCATCAGCGTTATTATCACCTGCGGAATCGCTGCACAGCTGGAGAGTTGTTGTCGTGGTGGCTTTATGCTGAAGTACAAAGCCGGATGTTGTGATATCTTCTTCATGTTACGCAGCTGATGTGATGTGTGAGTGAGTGTGTGAGACGCGCAGCAGGAAGTGCTCGCAACAAAGCACCTGACACTTTTCATTTAGTCCAAAAATATTCTAAATATTTCTCTCAGAAATAAACAGGGTTAAAATAAGGTTCCCAATGTGCCTTTTATGGCCCAGAATAGACCCCTGGCTTTCCGTCTATGGCTTTCATGTTAAAGGAAGTGCAAAACAATTATATTGTTACATTGTTACATTTCCTTTTCTCGCTGAGAAAGGCTCACATTGATCTTTATAAGGTCACAGACAGTCCTCCAGACTCCCTGTGGATTCAGAGAATACCATAATAAATACCCACCACAGAGAGTTATTTTACCTTTTAAGTACTATCCTTACAAGTTGAGTGATTACCACCGATTTTCTTCATCATAGATTAACACATAAACTATAAAATGGAAAAAAGCTAAGAGCTGAAATTGTTTTGTACCTAATATAAATTCTAAAAGAAATCACTCACATTCTTAATGACAGCTATATTGGATATAATGATCTGCTGTTCACATTTGTATCATTGTATTATAAAGCTCTTCTGAAACTCATTAATGTTTCTGATTGAATCTCTTCATAGAATGATGTTTTTGTATCTCTGGTATATTTCGAAAAATCTTACCCAAAGAATCAGTGTGCATTACTTTTTGTCCTATATTTGACTCCTAATCCAGTAGAAGTGCCAATAATTTGGCCCCTCTTCAAATCTGGCAAAAATTAATAATTAATTGGAAGTTAAACACAAACAGCATTTTGTTTTCCTTCATGTCATGTTGATATCTTCTGATATGTAAACTGCAATCATCACAAACAATTTACAAAAGAACGGATGCTCACTTTGGTACATTTTACTTTATTCTTCATTATCTTGTATGTGTTTACATCATTATACAGTACATTATCTTTATTAATCAGTGAATGGGTTTATGGTGGAACTTTCTATTGCTTTGTCAGAGCACAGAACTAATATAAAAATATGCCACCACCTACATTTGACACACAATGTTTGTGTTTATCAGTATACTGTAACTGCAGAATTAGGTGACTAAAAGCACACATGAGAATTCAAAGAGTGCCCATTTTGCTCTTTTATGTCTTTGTAAAGTCACTGGGCTTAAAATAGCTCTGCAGCTGGACTGTGTAAATCACATATTGAAAAGGTAAGGGGGTAAAACTGACAAAGCCAGAGAGATGCAGATAAAGCCAAGATGAGTGTGGGCTCTATAAGTCACAGGGATGTCACAATGTTGAGTCATGTTCTTAAACTTGGCAGGAGAACGTGAGTGATGTGCTGAGCCCAGACGAGATGTGATTATGTCTTAGCAGTCAGCGGCTCGCTCGTGCTGTCAGGACAAATCATCCCCAGAGAGAAAAACAGCATTCTTCTGCTGCAGCTGGGATTAATGAGCTGACACAGTGTGTTGGAGGTTCAGTGCGGGGCACCTGCGAGGGGCAAACACAGATAATGGCACAGAGAGGTTAAAACGCCTGCAAGTCCCATCAGCTCAATTAGAAGTGGACTGTAATTGAAAACACATAGTATGTCGGACAGATAGTAATGACTGCTGAGTGTCAAGGTGTCAAGGCTGAGTTTGAAGCAGAATTGCTTCATATTGCTTAAAATAGTTTTTTTATCTAAGTGTCAATAACAATGGATGGATTTTCATATGAAAATGCTGTTGTAGATTTTTGTGTTATTTAGAAATTCTAAAATGTATAGTGTTTGGTTTGGCCTTACCAGGACATCAATAAACCATATGTTATTTTTTGTTTTGTCTCTATTCAAACTTTTAGCAACATGCTCTTCTGCACACATCTATCTCCAATGTCACAGAAGGCAAAGACTTGAGCTTTTTTATATTTTACACAAATAATTTATTTGCTGTATTGTTTTTATAGCTAATTAACATTATATTTATACAGTATATATAATGTTGATATACTTTTGATCATGGTCATTTGGGTAGTTTCTGTTGTCATTAGGATTTAAAAAGAGTAAACACAATTGCTTCAACTAACCACTAACTATGAGTGAAAGAAAGATTTCATATTCTTTAAAAAAACTGCCAAACAAATCACAAATTCTGCCAGGGTTATGTAAACTTATGACTATAACTCTACACAGACAGGCCCCGCCCGACTCTGAACAGTGCTAACCACTGTGCCACCATGCTTTCAATTTCAATTTCACTAAGCACTAAATTAATTCGTACTGCTACAAAAAGTCATTGAGTTGCTGCTATTACACCTATGTCTTCTATTGAGCAGAGAAACAGGTTTAGTAACCAGGTTTCTTAACCATGTTATATTTCATTGCTACTAAACTGAGTGATGTCTCTCCCTGTCTGCTACTAGCTCACACTAGCTCTCTGGCTGCCCCCCACAATGTTGTAAGCTCCAGCTGTTGTGGCCCCATTTGGTGATAATCAGGTACAGACCAGAAGGCCCACATCCTCTCACTGATTAACACTTCTCAATTTCAAACACACCTCTTCTTCTTCTTCTTGAATATTCACCACAATCTGCTCACCTTCTGGGTCATGGAAAAATCTATTGTTCATGCAAAAACAGCTCCTTGGTTTTTTCTTGCTATAGCGTGCCGTTCTTCTACCTCTCTACTTTATCGCATGTGATGGCTTTTCATGGCATATTTGTTTATTGTACCAGGCCAGCAGTGGAAGTTGTTTTCCTTTTGGGTTATCAGCTGAGATTTTGAAATGTTCCTGGCCTCCAGCTCCTCTACCTGTGGTGGAATCTGGAACACTCATACGCTCCATTACCAGCGCTGTCTGGTCCAACCGAGTCCAGGCTTAGCATGTAGAGTAATCCGTGACTGACTGTTACAGGACATTTGGCAAGGGCTCTGTTGTCGAGCCAGAAATTAGAGAAGGAATAGTTCTCCACTGAATCAGCATTGTAGAGGAAATCACAAAACATCTGTTAAGACTCATGCCACAAGGAACTCATTCAACTAATATGAAATAATAATAAAAATATTTGTTTATATTAACAATAATAATCAAACTGATGACTTATGTGCAAGATTTTGTCTTTAAAATATTCCCGTTCATAATAAGGGGGTCACATGCATTTCTTAGCTTCATTGTTTGAACCAGTCTTGTTTACAGTGATTGCCCCACACCAGTATAAGAGTGTACTCTTCTGATTGTGTTCTCTTTGTTATAAAGACGAAGCCTGCTCCAAATACTGGCAAAGGCTTTGTCCTTAAATAATCAGAGTCTGTGGGGGTCTCTTCCCTCCGCGGCTCAGGCTGTGAAGTTTACAACCTCTGCATCCTCCTTTTATTTATCGGTTATTTCGTGTTAATACATGGAACATGCCTGACCACATTTCCCTCCGGTGACATGCCTCTTTTCATTCACTCCTAAACACGCTCCTTTGTAGGGCGGCACCCCACGGACAAATCTACTTAGAAGTTTCTTTGAAGTTCGTCCCTTCTGTCTCTGCTTTATTAACCCTAAGCCCGGGCTGACAACTTTCAAGAATCAAAGACTGGGAAGAGGTTAGTTCTTCTTCCATGTGGCAGACAAAATGAATCACCAATTTTCAAATCCCATCATCAGTATTTTATTACAAGGGATTGTTTGGCTGAAGTGCTATCAGGGTTTTGGCATCACATAAAAAGGAAATGAGCCAAATTGAATCTGGAGCTGATTGGCAGATGCAACTGTTTGGCACCAATCATCATCAGACATCAAGAACCGAGTGGAGGCAAAGAGTTGTCTTTGTGTCTGATGCTAACAACCACAAAAGTTTGTTAAACAGTTTGCGGACATTGCCCTGCCACAGTGCTGTCACCTTTATGGTAAGGGTTAAGGCTTGTCTGCACAATGCCAAAAATCAAAAGCTTGACCATGATCCTCACTTACATGGATATACTCATCTGTTAGAAACACTATAGTCATCGCTCTACTCTGCTCCCAAACGTCTCACACCTGCTGTTTTCTGAAGAAAAACTCAGAAGGATCTGTTTGGATTTATACATGAAATACTTAAAAATATTATCAGCACAAGATTATAAGGCTCAAAAGTTGTTTTGCCATTGTTGTTCTACTTATTGTTTGTAGCCAGCAGCCAATATCTGTTTGGGGCTCAGCTGCATTGTTTTTCACTCAGCATGCTCCTGGTCAAATGTGTGCTGCAAAAAAACACAACAAAACTAAAAGTTACATTTCTGTGGCTTTTCGTACATATTCTTGTATAAACAAACAGCCTAAACACAACATAATCATTGATTATTTATGTCTGATAGTATTTTTTTATTGTCATACTTGTTTTCACTGTAACATTAGGATAATGGGGGCAGCACAAGTCCAAGACAAATACAAAATGTCTTGTGTATGTAAGTATGTACATGCTGTTGGAAAAGTAAGACTAAATAAAAAAATGGAATGGATCCCGGGCTCTGTTCTTGGCACACATCACAAACCTTCAAGTGGTTTTCTTTTATAAAACTCTTACAAGCAAACTATACAAAAGCAGCACAAACTATGAATATAAACTGAGGAGTACTGGGAGTTGTGTATATTCAGTAGTATGTTAAGATTATGTCCTTAACTGAAACATTTGTCGAATACCTGAGTCACTGCCTCTTTCCCCAGAGACAGCGCCACCCACTGGACACTGTAGCCCTACTTCTTCATGATCTCACATACAGGTGACAGCATGTGGTAAGGATTAGTTACCAGCTCCAAAAGTGTGACCACCTGGCACAAATGAGCTCCCCTGAGAAGATTTACAAACCCTTAATTTAAATCCCAAGACCAAACTCCCCCTTGCTCCTCCCCCTCGGCCGGTGTTAGCTCTTAAACCATCACTAAAACTCCAATACACAATGCCAGTAAAACATAAGTGACAAACGGCACCTTGGAAGATGAGCTTAGTATTATTTGTCTAAAGGGATGGAATCTAGCATTTTCCTCCTAAAGTCTCCCTGTCTTTTCTCATTATATTAGTCTTTAACATTCCCACTTAAACCTGGGATTATAAAGAAAATTTAACTTTCTACCATTTGGCAACACATCAGGTATGGAGCAGTGGGATTGCATAGTGTTGCATTTAGATTCTTATTAGGTAATAATAGTATTATATTTTATTTCTATTTTCATTAACGGACATACATTATGCTGACTAAATGTTTATTAAAGTAAGGGCTCAACAATATATCAGAAATGAACCATTAACAAAATTGGAAAAATTGCCAGTGGAGTTGTCATTGGTTCTTGGCTTTTTTTTGCAGCAGGTTTATTTTCCCTGAGAGTTGGATTTTGTGGTTGTTGTTAAATATCTCATATGACAGTCACTGTGCAGTAACAGTCAAGATAAATGAGTAGAGTCAAATGAAAGATCAGTGAATCAAAATAACAGAATATATGCTATATAGACCTACATTATACACCATAAAGCAGCTGTTCTTTGGGCACAATTGGAGTCAATGGACTATATATTTCTGAATGGAGCCAGGCCATACTGGGACTGAGCTTCTTCGTAGACAATACAATTTCTATTTAACTTACACCTAACCATTTGAGCTAGCAGTTGGATTAGGGAAAAGAAACCAGTGTCGTACACCAGTGTTTGTGACATTGGTGTGGTGTGTTAGATCAATGCACACCATTTTAAAAGTGAGAACCCTGTTTCCTAAAAGGAATATAAAAAGATGTTTCTGTATTCTATGTATCACCATTCCTCAAATTAGTATTTACTTGTGTATGCAACTGTAATATAATATAATATTTTATTTCAAATGCAGCATCAACATTTACCAATAAACAATGACAGACTTTGACAGATTGGTTAATGCCACTGTGACTGGACAATTCTCCAAACTGAGACCACAGGGTTGGTAAAGATGTTCTTGTATTTATTCACGTTCAAACAGCAACATAGTAATAAATGAAATAAATTAGAAAACAGAGAACCTCTTAAATGCATAAGTGATTTGTCTCCTGTGTTGTTACCTCATGAGGGATAAATAGAACTGACTCAAAGTGAAGTAGAAACAAGGGGTCTTTCTTTGTGAGAAGTGAGCTACAGACTGAGAAAGAGCAAAGGAAAGGAGAGGCAGATTTTTTTTACACTTTCTGCACAATTTCCTCTCTATTTCCTCCCCGAAGACCGTTGTCTGCAGAATGTGCAGAGTGTGCTTTCCATGGACAGGAGGCTCTGGAACCCGCCAGAACAAAAAAGAAAAAAAAAATTCTGAATAGAAAATTGAGAAAGAAATGTTCCTCTCTCATGTGCTGCAATATAGAAAGATGAAGTTATTACCCTGAAACCTCACCGCCGGAGTTTTTTCACTCGTTTTTATCCCAGAGTTCCCGGAACACTGAACTACTATTACGACCAAAATACTTGGACCGCACACAGGTTACCCACTGACGTTGAAAACACAGTAAAAAATTCTTAAGGCAGCAAAGTGCATCAGCTTTTATTCCTGTCCTGCATCACGGCTAATTGGTGTTCATGTGAGACGGCCAAAGGTAGACGGGCTGAGGTTGTGGCCATAGAATTATTACAAAACTGGAATAAAGTTTCCAGACTGCCCTCAGTTAACTCCTTACAATCGTCTAGGTTTTAACAACAGTGAAAAGGCTGTAATTGGATCGGTTGAGTTCCTTTACCCTTCTTTAAACAGCCCAACTAGTCCAAAACTTTAGCACACAAGGACCTAAGACAGAGGAGGAGATGGAAATGCTGGGCTTGACAGGTTATAGAATAGAAGAACAGTGTTTTCTGGTCTAGTCTAAAAAAGTACCATAGCTTATGATATGTTCATGTGCTTTCTGAAGGCGCACAAAGGCATGTGTTATTCTAAATTTGTAAGTTGGAGTGCTGCTGTTTAAAATATTTGCACTGATTCAATCTCACCAACTCTAATCTGTTATGTGCTCTATGTTTTATTTATTTTTTTGTACTTTATAATTTTTATTAGATTATTCATGCATGCCCTTATTTGCATTTTTTACTTTGGATTACATAGTATAGTGTTTACTTATTGTTATTTGTATGAATTGTGGGTCGGAGGGTAACAAGGGAACTGACAATAAAGTGGACTTTGAGAAAAAAAATGTATCAGCATTTAATGTCACAAATTCAGCGGCAGGCAGTTTGCATGTGGAGTTTGCATGTTCTTTCCTCTGAGTACTCGGGTTTCCCCCCCCCAGCACATCAAAAAACTCCCTGTTAGCAGCTGCCGACACTGCCAACAACTAGTCTCAGCACAGTGAGTCTCTCCCATGCATGTAAACTCGGACAAAGTGAGATATCCACCTGAGAGGGCTTAATCAAGCAATGAGCATAGCTCGGGAAGGCGCTGCATGTCTACTGAGTTATAGTGAGTCAGTGTTTTTATTGCATTATTTCCTACCAAGGACCATTGGACTATTTGTGTTTAACATGGAATAGCCTTGACTTTCTGACAGTAAGTTACCACCCATTTTGGTGTAAAGTATAAACACTGATGTCCAACAAGGACAGAAGTCTGGCTAAAACTGACCTTTAAAGCCATGGTCAATAACAACACACTGGTTTGTTTTATCTCACGTCTCAGGACAGGTGCTCTCAAAGGCTGCACCATTTGTCTTTAACACATTAAAGCTGAAGTCCAAGGGCCATTCTGTGAAGTGCCTGCTGCTTACACTGGAAGAACCTGTGAAGTAACACTTTGTACAATGAGTGTCGCAGCAAAGGAAGCCAGAGTAAAAGAAGGAAGGATCCTCTCTTAAAAACCAGGAAACAAGACTCCAGGATGCCAACTGCTCACCAGTATGGGTTGAGTAAAGTTTTACAACTTTTTGAGTTTTTTGGGCTGGTATGTCTTTCACATGCTGTTTTACCAGCCTGAAACCTCCCCTAACTGTCCACAACATTAAAAATAGGCTGTTTGCATAAATAACAACAAATGTAGCTTATTAAACAAACACTATTCTTGTTTTTGTGCAGACTGCAAAGCATCATCAATTTCAGCTGTCCCATTTATGCTCATACTGGCACTACACTTTTGAGGATGAGGCAAAAGATAAGAAAGATAGGAATATCTCACAACAAAAAGTCAGCATAAACTGGGTTTCTATGTTTGATGATCCATGTGCAACTCACTTTTCTGAAACACTGCGATATTGCTATAGTGTGTGTAAATAGCCCCTTAATGCAGACATTACACCTGATGCAACACTCCTACTGGAGGTCCATGTTATGTATGCTGGAATATTCTACAGCTAATTATTAATCTATAAATAGTATGTTGTTCTGATCAAGGGCTTGGCTCAGGTTCAAGTTAAAACTAGTTTGTGTTTTGTTTGTTCCTCAGAAATATGATATGGGCGTTGTTTTCCTCACCTTTGTCATTAACTGCTGATGGCACAGCCCTATCAATAAAAAGGAACAGCGTGTGCTCGTAAATCAAACTGACAAATTGTAGTTACTTGTAAATTGTACATACTCCCATGTAGTTCAGCGCACCCACTCAGACCTGAGCTAGTGGCAGGGTGCAGGAGCGAGGCCAAGGGCTGACGGGGGAGAGGAAGGAAAGGGGTGATTGGGGGATACACAAAGTCATTAAGATAGCAACAGTGTCAGTGTAATTCATCAAATAAGATAAGGCCGTGGCCCACTGCCAGAGAGCAAGGCGTGGCACTTTCCTTCACCGATCACTGTCAGTGTGAGAGCCCCTCACAGACAGCTGCTCTTAATATATCAATACTAGTGACATGGAACTATGCAAATAAAGAATACATCAAAAATGAAGGACGTTACACTTCAACTAAAATGGCCGTACTCACATTAAAACATTTTGTGTGTTATATTCATGTTTAAGTGTGTCTCTTATAAGAACTTTCAGCACTTGGCTAAAATAGATGTTAATTATCTCACTGCTATAAGTACTAACCTTATATTTACAGTAATTGTTCAGTAAGATTTAGTAATAAAAACATATATAAAAATACACATTGCTACTTGTCACTCACTACGGAGTACTTCCTGTTTACCTGAACTTGATCCATATCTTGTTTCACTTACACCCTTGTTAACACCAGTATTTATTCATATATACTTACTCGAGCACTTTTGATTGTTGCTGGGAATGTGGTAAATGAGCCTCATTAAGCAGAGTGCAATGCAATAATGTCCCTTTAATGGCCATAACCAGGAAGAGGCTCATAACTTTGATACTAAAGAGCATGTAAACTCACACTGCAAAAAGTAATGCCGCTGTTTACTCTGCACAGGTGTCACTTACAAGGCCCTGACACCTGTCTTTGTTTGTGCTCGTGAACCCAGTCACTTACACCTGGCCTTTCACAGACAATTCTCAGTATGGTCACAAACAGACCTATGGGGAGGGTTTGTTATGCTGTGCTGTGTTCTGAAACAAGTTCCTATTATTTTTGAATTAATGCTCAGATTGATTTGAACCTTTATCCAAAGAAAATGTACACCTGCAATAGTCCGATAATAAATCCCATTTATAAGTTACTGGTTTATTTAAGATTAAGGGAATTGTCATATTTCTTCTGGAAAGATAATGTCTTTGCAGCAAGACATAGAAAGACAGATAATCTGTAGTATTATCTTGGATGTTTACATCTGCATTCAGTATTGGCAAGCACAAATTGTAAGCTCTCATACCTGGCCTCACAAATACTGTGAAGGGTGTGAAGTGAGGCGCAGCATTTCAGTGATCTTCCCACTCGTAACTACCACAAGGAATGAACTTTGCCTCCGCATGTTGACTCTCCACGCATGACCGAGATCTTTGGCTCTGTTTTACTCAGAGTCAAGATTTCAGTTGCTCAATCTGTCAATGGCATCCACACTGCTCCGAGACAAACCAGTTTGACTTCTGCAGAAGAGCTGCGTCGGAGGAGGATAGTGCTAAACTAAGGGGAGTGCACTGTGTTTTTCTCTGTAAATTACCCAGAAAATGATGTGATCCGTCCCTGTGTGGATTGTCTCGGCGATGATGGATGAATCCATCAGCTGCAAGTCTGACGATTAAGTGGCTGTATCTAAACACAGCCTTCAATTTGACTCAGTAGCAAACCGCAGCCCACTCAGTACGTTTTGACACAGGAGAAAATCTGATTGTCTGGTTTTCTGCATTGTTAATTACATTTGCCTCAGTAGTTGGCTTTACAGGAAATAAATGTTGTACCTAACCCTTGAAGTAATTTTACTGAATACCAGGATGCAACATAAAAGAGGACAATGGCTCACCTCTTTTTTTGTGACACTGGTGGAGCAAGATAGGCAAGCAAGGCTGACTGAAGTGTGATAATGGTGAGGGAAAAAGAAAGTAAATATAAATGGTGCAAGAGGTTAGAGGCAGTGCCGTATACTGCTGCAATAAACAGAACAGGATCACCTTTGGTTACTTTGGCTTTTTGAACGTAAAACTTAAGTTGTCTACATTTTAGGGTGGTTATAATTAGATATCAGACATTAAGCTTGTGTTTGACGCAATCCAGACAGTGATTACAATGTTTATAATTTATTAAGGGATAGGCGTAAGATAGAACCGCTCCACAGTACCATCTGGGATGGCTCCTATTAAAAGCGTTTGCCAAAGGACAGGTACTTTCAATGAATAACTGGTCAGTGATTTGATTTATCAACCACAGATTTATCCAATCAGAGCAGTGCAGTGTTGTTTATGTTTGTAACGATAAAACGGCCGCTGCATCTTCAAACCTAAAAAACTCCCGACCTGTCAGTGCTGCCTCATCATTGGGCATAACAAGCTGGTTTGGCCAGGGTTCAGACCTGCAATACTTAGCTTTTGGAATTTTCCTGACTTACAAATCTTGAATCCTTCTGCAGCACAAGGTTAGGCGTACACCAGAATGATTTTAATGTTGTCCAAGAATTTTAGTGCATAGCTCCACATTTTGGAAAGCAGACCACACTGATAATACCAAAAGTAAAGGTGTAAACCAAAGTTGTATAGTACAGTTCGCTGGCCTCTCTTGACCTTGACCAAGGCTTTAGATCAAAGACCTTAGATCAAGTAAGTAAGTAAGTAAGTAGGTCTGGTTACGCAATAAGCTCTGCAAAGCTGTGCATGTAAATCTAACAACTGTTATTTTTGTTGAAAGACCTACCAGCCTTGTACAGTGGAAAGCCGCACAAATACTCCTTTACTTTGGTCACTAAACACCACAAACCAGACATTGCATTTCAAAAAGCATTGACTCAAACACACACTGCCCTGTTCTGAAATCAAAAGTGGCTTGTGACTAAAAATCAAAGTTAAGATTCTTACTGCAGGTTTTTTTTATCTGTGCGACAGAACTGAAAGTTAGGAATGAATATACTTTTTTTTTTTTATTTTCAACACTTTCTTGATCAAGTTTGAGGTGCACTTGGTAAGGTTTGCGATGTGTGGGTGAAAGAGTGCATTATGCTGGCTTCAGAGCTGAGTTAGGAAGTTTAATGTGAGTTAAAGCGGAGGCCTCCCACTGCATTTGAGAGGTGTTAAAAGCTGTGCAGATTCCACTGTTCAGCATCTGCAACAAGAGAGAGGCTGTGCGGTGACCGGTTACAAACATGCTCTGTGTTCCTTTATCCTTGCACTTAACCTGGCCATCCATCCAAATACTTTCTTCTGTATAAAGATTTTTTTTTTCATAATTTCCAAGCTAAGGCTTATAAAAGTTGTGATGTTTTCTAATGTGCTGCTGGTTTAAGTTCAAGAGCGAGGAGCTTTAACCCACATCGCTCTCCCTTTAGGCTGATAAAGTGCTCTGATAAGCCGCTAAGGTACCTGAGAAAAATGGCTAGCCCTCAGCCCCCACGGCTACAATATGAAAGAGTGACTTGT
Organism: Perccottus glenii; assembly: GCA_024416835.2. NCBI lineage: Eukaryota > Metazoa > Chordata > Actinopteri > Gobiiformes > Odontobutidae > Perccottus > Perccottus glenii. The sequence goes on along the minus strand of CM044557.2, from coordinate 12,236,411 downwards.
CTGGAGCGGCGCACAACACAAGACGATGAGGTTCCAAGAAAAAAAGGGATTAATGACGGAGCGGCCCTTTAAGTGCAGGTATCAGGCTTGTTTGAGTGCATATGTTGCCGAGGGCTTGACTTTCGCCACCAGCTGTGGGCGTCAAAGGGGGGTGGGGCCCCGCCATGTGTTTATGTTGACTAATGAGCTAATTACCAAGTCCCTAATCTAGCCCAACTTGTGTCATTTCACAGGAATGCTGCAGCAGTCAAATGCTCGCAGATTATGGGTCATTTCCTGACAGTTAAATCTAAACTACTACTACAGCAGTAATACCTCCACACAGCAGGCGTCAAACCACAAAGTGCCGCAGCCTCTCCATTTGCCGTGCGTTGAATTGACTCTCTTACTTTTTGGAACTGAGGGGTAGAAGCATGCTGTAGTGACTTAACTTATATGAATAGCCAGCTAATGCAAACAAGTAGTAGTTAGTAATAAGTTTAGATTGTTCAAAAAAACTGCTAATACTACATTTTTGTCACGTTAGGTCTATTGTCACTGTTATCTGATATGACAAAAACCATGCTAATTGTGGAAGTTCAGAATCAATATAAAATTGCATTATCTGCAGGCTTGGTGTCTACTAAATAACAGGATTTGTTTTTAAGCTAAAACAAAGTACTTTGCACACTGTTGCTGCTTTAGTGATGTGAAACAGGGCAGTCAAATGTAACAGCATTTGGGTCTGCCCTGAACTTCACTGGGATATCAAGATATCCACTTGTGGCCACTTGCAGTACTGCAACATAAAAACATTTATTTAGCAGATGATTCATTTCCTGCATATCTGCGTTATCAAATGTAATCCAAAAAAGTGTTTTAGATGTCTTTAAACTGCAAACAGTATCTATACAATGGCACATTTGCATCTTTTCATTGTCATTTTCAATGTATGGTGTTATATCAACACAGAAATTAATGTTTGTGACAGCATCGCTGTGCCAAGGAGACTTCTTAAGAATTATATGCAGAAAAAAATAAAATAATTAATTAATAAATCACTTTACTATTCGGTATAAACAACGCCAGAATTGAAGTGACTGCATCCTTGTTCCTGTTTAATGTTGACCAATTTTTCTAGTTGAGACCCAAAGACTCATTTTGAGAAGAGACGAGCAAAGCTTTTTTGATCAAGTTAAACCTGAAAAACACCTATTTTGGTACGCCAGTGAAATCTCCAGTGAATGTTAGTATTAGCCATCTTTGTTTTTTAGGGCTTACTAAAACTGCACAAATCAATAAGACAGTTTAATATGGCTGAAACAACAGCATAAAAAGATTATTACGTACAGTTTAGCTGATTTATTCAAGAGGCCACCCATTGATCATCAACAAATGAGTGTGTATAATTGCGCAATCAAAACATAATCCAAGTAATACTAATAAAATCTCTCCAGAGCTGTCCGTCTATTCCAGATGCTAAGGAACATTGGGTGGTGGGGATATAAAATTTTGTGAACAGCTCTCAGGTCTGTCAGGTAAGTGGTAATTTATCTGCCCACCGGCGCATTTCTTGACTTTCATCTCAGTGCAAAAGTATTTTGGAAAAACACAACTACTGTTACGCTGTGGAGCCGTAAGCACTCCATAACACATGCTGCTTGGACATTTTTTCAGCTCATAAATAAAGTAAAAACAGGCAAAAATTTAACAAGGATGAAGTCAATCTAATTTGGAGACAGAGCGCTTGGGAGGTCTCCATCACATCTGAGTCGCTGCGAGAGAGAGAGAGAGGTGTGAGCGGGGATTTGCTACCCCCATGTTCATCATTGCGGCCCTCCCTGGGGGCAACGAGGCTCTGCTCCCCCTCAACAAGGTCCCATCCATCACTCCTAAGATTTCACTTTAATAGGTGGTCCTTTTCCCTCCTCACAAAGCCTTATGGGAAAATCTGACTAAAAAGAACAGGACAGGGCCAGTTATACTGTACATGTCTGATTATCTTGATGTAATGTTAAGTATAGTTAAAAGTAATGTAATTCTGTTTTTTTATGTTTGTTTTTATCATTGAAATGTGTACCATCATGATTGTTTTTTCTATTACCTTGACAAGAAAAAGACAGAATAACCCCTTTTTAATAGACAGTATGTACACAGCTGCCCATATACTGTGTCCAACTCTGACTGTAACTCAGTCTGTATGTTGTTGTATTAATCTATATTGAGACATGTTTGAGTTTGCAGCTTTGCAGTAACAGACATAATCCTTAATAAAAGACTAAATCCACAGTAAAGCACAGTCTAAAAAATACTTGGGTGAGCGGTCAAGTAAAACATTTCGGAGGCTAATCTGTTTCAGTGGGAGGCTGTAAAATTTGCTCCAAATATTAAAATATGTTCTTTTTGTGTAAAATTTCTATATATGGCATGTAAAAATTTTGAGACCAGTGTTGGTATATTTGATGCAACTGGTTCAAAGAAAGTCTTGACAGTCAATTCTAACACTTTTCAATACATGGGATCCACGAGGATTTTGGGACATGAATCTTTACTGTAGATGACCGTTTTATTAATTTCTTTATGTAAATATACACTACAGAACAGTCCTGAAAAAAAGCTGAAATGCATGAGTGAAGAAGCTCGGAGCTGTGCGGTAGCCCTCCATTCAAACAGAAGGTAGCGTGGTTGATATTTAAATGTGCTCTGTTTGTTTTTCTTTGGGTCCCGTGTAAGCCTGTGAGCTCAGTATAAAGGGCCATGCTCTTTTGAAGGGGATAGCACCAGGAAAGTAGGGGGGAAGGAAACTTTGCAATGGTATTTTATATATCAATGGAATGACTTCCCTCAAATAAAGACATGTTCCATTCTGCCTGCGTTTGGAACAAGCTGCTGGTTTCCTGTCTCAAAACTGGCTATGTTTGAACAATGCACAGTGCTTCGCCAGAATGGAAGAGATGTCACGTCTTGATCTGATGTAGTGCTTTGGTTTGACCGCAGGTTCACTGGAATCAAATGTTTACAGGATTAGTGACATTTGAATGAACAAACTCAATTGTGTCAGTCCGATTAATATAAATGCTGGAACAATAGAGAGTAGCTTTCATGCTGTTAGTCAAAGATGAAAGTCTAACCCAGCTGTGCAGTTGTTTAGTTATTTATTTATGTGATTCTGTGAATGTGGTACTTCTGCCTCTGTCAGAGATTAAAATGTATTTGTAAGGTTGATAAAGAATTGCACAAGGTTAGATTTAGTCCATAGATTTCGGCATGAACACCAGTTGCATTCATCTTCTGTGAGTGTCATATCCCACATGATATAACACATGCTGTATCACAAACACAGGCTTTGCTCAGCGCCTCTCCAACAGGGGCTCGCCATGCCGACTTTCTCACTCAGGCTGCCCCCCTCATCAAATTACGGCCCTGCTCCCTCCTGTCATGTCGGCAAACAAAGGTCTTAAAGCGCACTCCCAGTGTAATTGCCTCTAATCTCCGACATAATGTGCTCTTTCATGTCGACCAGTTGGAGAGAAAAGAGAGCTGTTGTTGCTTTACAGCGCTCTCCCCTTTTAACTTTGAGGATACTAAAAGTGCTGTGCATTGTGAGAAGAAGCAAGATTTTATTGTAACAAGGGGAAAGTCTACCTCACAACGGTTGAAGGGATTTCAAGAGGCCCTCCAGCCATTTCAATACATGGGATCCTAAAGCAGCTTTTATTAAATAGTAATTCAATTCTGAATAATTGAATTGAATTAAATTGATATGGCCAGAACAAAGTTGAACTAAAAGTTAACATTGTGAAAGCATAAAATACCACAAAGAGTTCTACAGAGAAGTAATTGAATGAATGTAAAGACTAAACAAATTAATTCCCATGAAGTTGTTTGTTTAAATACATAGGTCTATAGTAGATTAAAACATTTTTTTCAAGGGCCAGGTTTCTCCACTTGAAAAATAATTTTGCCTTTCTTGCATACATTATTATAACAAAACATTCACAAAAGGTCCCTGGTCTGGAATTTGGACAGTTCTACTCTTAAGGTGTGTTTCCATTTGATTGGTTTGCTAAGAGTTAGGTCATTTACTGTGATTTTCTTTTGGGGAAGAGCCCCATATTACTGTACTGTACCATAATAGTAATGTTTTGACTTTTGGTTCCAACAGTGTGGTGTGTTTAACTGTGTGAATTAAAAACAAAGCCTTTTCAGACTAAATATGTCCACAGTGCAAATAGTGCTTCCAAAAGAAGTAGAAAATGAGTGCAGATTTCTAATTTAAATTCCAAAAGCTGGGAGTCAACCAGAAACGGATTCTAGTTAAACACTTCTAGTGTTTAAAGCAGCTGTATACAAAGGAACATTTCTGCACACTGCACAGTAGAAAGGCAACCCATACCAAAATGTGCCACCAACCCAAACTGTGCTCTATCAGTCAGTGGAAACATGCCTTTATTTGGACAAAAGCTCCATTCTAAAATGTTTCTGATTCATTTTATTCAGATGGGACATTCTTGTCTTCATCTACAGTATATGTAACTGGATTGCGCTTATCAATTACCTATTAGGATTTGTAACGCAGGCCTTTAATATAAATGTTATCATTATGAACGCACCAAAGAAAGGGGACATTCAAAATACATAATAGTAGCTCAAAAGGCTTTCTTAGATGTTATGCTGCTGTAGTTGGTGAGCTCCTCCACCTTTGGCCTGGATTCTCTCTGTGGTAAGTCAAGGCAGTGTACAGCTGGAAGTGTTTCTGTGGTTTGGCCAGGTGTCTCTGTGCCCCGCCATGGGACCAGGCCTCAGCGAGACCTGGGCCTGGAGTCCGGGAGTGAGCTGGCTGCCCCTCAGTGATCTAAAACGTCCCGCAGACCCACCTGACTGCTGGTCAGCTGTAACTGATACGACGGCGTAGCAGCGCTGGAGGGGAACAAGAAAATGAAGACGTGTGTGAGCTTGTGTGGAAGAGGAAAACATGGAGGGAAGGAGAGGGGGAGAGTGGAAATTTTGGATAAAGCTGCAGAGCCCCTTTGGTTAAAAAATATGGAACTCTAATACGGTTTCCAGGGGCTTTGGCAACTGAATCTGAACATATCAAGTACAGGACGTGATATCTGCGATGGAGAAAGTGTGAGAGAGTGCAGGGTAGTGCAGAGGCAGTTTCAAAACCATTTAGCTTAACTTTTTTTAAAGGGACCCAGCTGTGCGTCCTGGAGGTCCCATGCTTTAACCGGGACAACATACATGAGCGCAGTGAGGCCAGGCTGCAGCTTCAGAGTCGTGACCTGATGTTCCAGGAGCCTCTGCGAATTGATGGGCCCCAGGAGAGTCATCACAGGGCTCTCAAACAATCAGCCATTCATCGGCCCGCTCCGCAGCAAACAGCCAGCCGCCAGGACTGGGACTCACAACAAACTAAATGTTGTCATTTATGGATGAAACACATAAATATGAGATGAAACCATTGAAGATACAGTCCTTTTATTTATATTATGCAACTGTGAGTTTGCCATATATCCAATCCAAATCCATGCTTTGCTCCATTATAGCCACGATATTGCAATGACGCTGGGAATATTGCTAATTAATGAACCCCAGTGGCATTCATCTCTCTTTACATGTCCACATGTACTCTGAGTGCCATGTCCCTGCAAAACACAAAGCCTTCACCTTTTGCAAATTTTGCAAATACAACTATTTTAAATGAAATAATTGAAGATACAGTAAATTTAGGCAAAAATGCAAATCATAATATTTTATGTATATGGTGTTTAGTTACTCTGCTTTCCAAGTGTGTGTGTTACACTAGTGTTTACTTTTAACAGTAGATGTATTTGTAGATTTGACACATCAATGTATATTTGAGCAATTTTCTATTTCAACCTTTTTCTTTTGTTTAGCCAAGATATATTGCTTTATCTGTAAAAAAAAATTTAAATAGGAAATTGAAAATCTTTTATTTGTCCATTTCCCTAATTATTACTCAATTCAACCTCAAACACTGTAAATGACCTCTTGCACTGTCTTTGGCATTCCTTTATGGGCCAGCAAAAATACAGTTTAGGGAGCCCTTAACCTATAGACAGAGTGAGATGTTTGTGCCAACAAGCCCCTCTCTGCTGGTTCTGTAAAAATAAAATAGTAAAATATATTAATAAAATAGTTTCTAGAAAAGTATTTATTCATTCATTTGTTCATCATCATGCTAATATGCATCGGTGGGTGATTTTAAGCTTGTGGCAGACAGAACCGCTGCATGAATACAAACCTACATTACACAAAACAATATGGATGTATTGTGGTGGTCGGACACGTTCTTTCATTGGCTGCATCAACAACTGTTTGTGTTTGTATGGTCTTCTAATTCTTAGTAAATTCCCAGAACTAAAACACCACAGTTCAGCACTGCCTAAAACCAAAACCAAAACTATGTCGAAAAGTTACTTGGTACTAAACATCATAATTTTACAAATGCAGTATAAAGTTAGACTTTCTGCCACCTACATTGTGATTTTTATGCTCCATATCCATCGTAAAATATTCCCTCCTTTTTGCATTTTGAAGAACACCACATAAGTGTGCATTCCCCTGTGAATATGGCTGGTATATTTTTGGATAATGTGGCTCGACTGGCTTGAACCCATAATGCCTCTTGTGCCAGAACTGCACAGTGCTGTTACATAAGACAGCTGATCCTTTCCTTTACACTAGTCCTTATGTGGATACAATGGCTGGGTTTACGGTGCTTACCAGCCCAAATCATTTTGCCATGTCTTCTTCAAGTTTTCCCTTTTTAAAGTCACTTTCGCTGTCCAACAAGAGAGGCCTCAAGTTCAGCTGTACAGTTCTTCTATTTCTCAAAGAGTTATTTATAGATCGAAAACAAATATACAAAGTAGACAGGGGTAGTGGTTTGGGTGGGAGACAGGTTAGTTTGTGGAACATTTGTCCTTTCATGGCATCTCTGTCCTGGTATGCTCAGAATCCACTCTGCTGAAAGCTGTAGGCGGGTCACTGCTCACTGAGCTGCTTTGGAGCTGTGTTGCTCCAAAATAAAATGAAGAGGAGGGAGTAGAGAGGTGCATCCAAAGCCAGTCTCCCATGGCATCAGTGGCTCCATCTCAAAGGCACCTTCGTCATGACGAGAGTTACTGAAAGATAACAGAATGATTAATTAGGAAAGAAGATTAGTTTAGTTTTCTGTTGTTGATAATTCTATGTAAGCTATGTTATATTCACATAAAAAAAGCAATACACCCAGCTCCCAATTTCACCCAGCTTCCTGAAATCATGTATTTTAATTATCAAATATTTTCCAAGCTAAAACATACAGGACATACCTAGAATGTGAATGTGTGACACTGGCATTGTTTCATTTGTCTGCGTCAGAGATGATTCATAAATTAAACCTCTGTGACGCCAGTCTCTGCTTCCCCTCACTGTTCACAGAGAAATATACATCCATAAATATACAAAAGCATATAACTGTTCACTATGTATGTTTGACAATTACAAATATTGAATTCTAATTTACTGAAAGATTTATCAATTCGATTACAGATAAGCAATGTATCATGTTACATTAGGATCAGTGTTGTCATAATGCTACAGGTTATGCTGCACATTGTTTCTCGCTGTGGCATTGATCATTGGACAGAAAGCAAAAGAATTTGTTAGATGAGTATAGTTTCTTTGCTTTTCTATGCTTGCCTTGTTCTGTTTTCCTTTCTCAGCCAAGTGTCGCAGATCAAGTAGAAAAACTTTGAGGATGAACAGCAGAGTAAATAAACTCTATGAGAAAAATAATATCACATATTCACACTGACTGAGAAATAAATACATTCTTTGGCAACAGTGGTATATGTAGAAATATTGATTTTGTTTGAATTCCTTTTGGCTTCGAGGTGTTTTTTTTTTTTTTACAAATGGAAAAAGACAAGCAAATTTTAGGAACAACCCCATTTGGTTAAATAAATTACAGAGCGGGGTTCAAAAATTTAAAATTGATAACTATTAAACTTTACACAAGCGGGGAATAAGCTTTATTGTTTTTTTCCTGTAATTTATTTTTTGAACAAATTTTTAGCTACAAAAAAACAAAACCCAAAATTTAGTCTCTATCCATTTTAGAAAAGCGATAGAAGGGGTTCATTTTTTATGTGTTTATTTTGAATTGAAATACAGCTCTGGAAAAAAATTAAGAGACCACTGCAATTTTTTCTAGCAATCAGCATCTCTACAAGTATGGAAGCCATTCCAATGTTTGTTGAATCCCAACACAGGCACATCTCATTCTACTGAATGATGTGCTGATTAGGGGATCACCTGAACCAAATCTTATTTAATAAGGAAAAGTATAAAAAACACTTCTGTGGTCATCACTATCCTCTTGTCAATAGTTTATAGAATAAAACAAAAATGATAATTTTACCCGAACACATACCTATAAATAGAGAAAGTGATCATTTTGAAGTGGTCTCTTAATTTTTTCCAGAGCTGTATAAAAAAAATGTTTTTCTAAAAATATAGGATTTTTAAAAAGTTATCAATAAATATTTTAATACAATTGTTATTTGATTTGTTTAATTTTACTTAAATAATAAAATAATGCCTTACGTAGCCTACAACCTACGTATTCAGCCCAGTAATTAGCCTTACGTCGTCATTCAATTGTACGTCAAGTGCAGGCTAAACCATTAGCATGAAAAGGCTAAAACACAGGCCTGACGCAGCTAGAGGATGTCTCCTGCGCAGTGAGCAACTGGAGCGGGCTTTGTCCTTACCTTCCCACGTCCCGTTTGGCCAGAATACAGCACCGAGGTGAGGTTAGATGATTAACAAATCCGACCGAGCTGTGACTTTGAACGTGAGGCTCCTAAATCCACTTTTAGCTATGACCTTAGCGGATAAACAAGGCTGATCTAATTTTACACTGGGCCTTTTGAAGCTCTCGGTGTGAACGGAGAACACAGGCTTAAAAATACAAACACCTTTTTTTCTGCTACGCGTTTAAATGTAGACTGCAGAAAGGATATTTTTGGGTGAATACGTGTATTAATATTCCTTATTGTCTAGCATCATGAAGTGTGTTTTGATGGTTATTTACCGTAAACCATCATTTATTCACGCAGCATTATGCAAGTAAATATTTCCCACCTTTTCCCCCATTGTGTTTCCCTCACGTGTAGCATCCTGTCGGTCATCTGCAACACAAATGCTTAAAATGTCGTTCTTTATTCAGTCATTTTAGTTACTCTTAATTAAAATGTGGTTTGTTACTGTCATTTTCACATAAATTAATTGTGTATTGTGAAGATAAATATGCTGAAATACATGGTCTGAAACTCAAGGCCCAAGGGCTAAATCCGGTCATGTGAGAAAATAATTATCTGGACCCAAAATACTTTTTCTTTAGTTGTTAGAACCAATTAAAAAATAACAATTAACTCATATGTCATTAAATGCTGAACTGCTTTTGTTGACTTTGCTTTTTTATGTGTATAATTATTTATCAAATAGTCTGTTACCATTCATTAAATAAGATTTCTCAGTTACACTTGTCTTTGTACTTGATATTACACTGCTGACCTAATAATAAAATTGGAGCAAATTACAAGGTATGCGATTGGATGATTATGTAAGAAGAAAGGTTGCTAAAAGCAGCGTGGTAAAGAATATCCTTTGTAATGTAACGACAGAGGAAGCTGCAGGCCTCAACCCTGTCATTTAGGCTGCATTAAATAAACACAAGGCCCATCAGAGGTGCACATGCCCTCACACAGTAAATAATAAAACTATCACTCCTGGGTCACAGTCAGGCTATGAGGAAACTATCTTATTATCAGCTCATTCATTAAATCATCAATATAATTATCAACCCTCTGATATGTATAATTCTGTTAAGATGCTAGTGATTAAACCTGTTGAAAGATAAAGAACAGGCATGCCAGTACACATCTACGGCACAATAATACAACAACAACAACAACAGTGAGTGGGCTACTTGTGCTACCTTTTTAAAATGCACTACAATGGGTTTTAATTGTAAAGTCAAATGAGTTGTTCGCAGCTAGGGACTTTACACGAAACCTGAGATCTAACAAATGTCATGGAATTTCTATTCTTTGTTTGCCTGAGCTCGTGTTTGATCCCGTGCCAAAACCATCAGACCGAAGAACCTCTAAAGATATGCATTACTATGGATTACACTTATTCAATAACACTTATTATTGAGCGTGTGTTAAGGAAGAGCAATTTTGCACAATAAAATAATTATTAGAGCCTGTAAGCATGTATTGTCTGTTCAAATCAGACTTTGGTCCATATCTTTATATCATTCCTCTTTCTCTCAATGTTTCCTGTCAATCTCAACTGTGCTCTCAATATTAAAAACTTTTTATAGTCACAATACAACTGCACCAGGCATCATTCAGTTGTAAACAGTATTGGGCCTAGGTCTGGAAATGGAAAAAAAAAGATACTTTCATATATTGGAAAAAAACTATACCTGATTTAGTTGAACAGTACAAACTATAAAAGGATAAAATAGTTGTTCAGTATTGTATTAAAAGTGATAAAAAATTTAAAGTTGCAATGAATGAAGATTTACAAAACCAAACAGAGAAACGTTAAACCATTCCCATTAACTTTACTGCTCTTGTGTTTTTCTCCACTTGTAGTGCCGTGATTTAGACTAATCTTTATCACCTTTAAGGTCAACATCAACATTGTCTCAAGGCGTCTAGTGTGTGGGCGAGTGGTGCCACAGCTGTATGACACAATAAAGCCTTCAAAAACACTGCTCATTAAATGGGAGGTTACAACCTCAAAAACACATTTCCTCGCCCACTCCTCCCGCCGCATTATTGTCACGTCTACAGAGGTGATAATAAAGCTGTAGGAAAAATACCTAAAAATATTGGGCAGGATGAATGTAAATAATGTACTGGATTTTGGGGGTTGTTGTTTCCAAATTTCTGCCCATTAATGTGATTTAAGGGCTTACAACACCCCAAATATTTAGCTTAATAGCTGGTTACTGCGCTATCTGTACCACTACAAGCTGTCAATCTCTGCCCCCGAGCTAATTAAAAAGGCCTCGGCGCTTTATTTGTTTGCACACACTCTGAGGGCAGACTGGAAGAGTGGAGGCGTGGGGGCATGACAAGCACGCCATGCCCCCTTAAATCACTCCCCTGTGCCAAAACGCTGACACCACACAGGCACGAAAGCCATGACAAAACATCTACCATGTCCCTATCCTGGCTGAAACACCGAGCAAGGAATCATAGATAGGTTACGAGTACACAACAGTGATTTATTAACAGACTTACATTGACCTCTCTAATCTTATTCTCGAACATTTATCCAACACACTGCTCTGGCAAACATATTGTTTTCTTGTCTTCTCTTTCAATAGTATTCATCTATGCTGCTTATGGATGTGAAGAGAAGTGACAGTAACAAGGAATCAAAAAGATTTTATTGTGTTTTGCCATCAGCTGTGAGACCCCATGGCTCTTTGCTGCCACCTGTTTGTCATCTGAGGTATGAAAGAAAGATCTATGAGAAGGAGGACCTGCAAATGTGCTGAGTAATGCTGTTAAGGGCACTGAAGTAGTTCTGTTTGCTTGACATCAAGGTAAAAATATATAGGTGTAGTAGGAAAAATATACAACTGTTCAGAGTAAGTATGACTTTCACAAAATTTAGCTGCCAGGTAAATGTACAAACATTTATGTAAATGCACATTTTTATCACCCACACAGATTTAAGCCAACAAAATGGATTTTTAAGAACACATTTCAGATTGGAGATATAAAAGTAAAGAGTCAAATGGAGCATTTCATATCCACAGACGTAGACAAGTTTACTTTAACTGCTCTGCTGTACACTGTGAAGGCTAATGCAGCTGCTAGTGCTCAGAGCAGCTTGCTTTAGAGTCATAATGACTCTAAATGTCTATAAAGACTCTAAGGACGACTAATAACTAGAAAAGGGTAGTCATGTTTGTTCTTTAATGCTGTGGTTTTGGAAGTAGCAGGGAATTAACAAACATTAAATCTATATGACACTGCTTTGATTTATTAGAGTGCTTTTTCTCTTTTAGCAAAACTTTATGCAGCATGTAAATTATACTTGACCTGATAAATGGAGACGGAGAGGACTCGAACTTGAAGGCATTTGACCCACACTGCTTTATTCTCACCACGAGGAGAACATATTTATATCTGTGTGGCCAAAGAGGATCCAAAGACAAAATACAAAAAAATCAACTTCACAGGTGTCACTAACAAGGGCCCTACACCTGTCCTTGTTAGTCATCATTAGTGCAATCATTGACACCTGGCCTTTGCACAGCCAACTCTGTATTTGTTTAGTGGTATAAATATAGAAATGGGTATTGGTCGAGTCTCAAAATTATTTTTATTCTTGTCTCGGTCTTGGGCATAAAGATCTTCAGACTTAATTTTTTTTTTTAATTGGCTACATTTCTTTTGGCACTAAATAAAAACATATATATAATAAATGATAAGATCTGATCTTAATAAAAATATACTCCCCTTTCTCACCAAACCCTTTTATGAGCTTGACTAATAATCTTAAAAAGGTCTTTTTTAAATAGTAAATGTATGTGTATATAATTCTATCACCACAGCACTTTATTCCACCTTATGTTTTGTGCATGTGCAACTTAAGAACTTTTTATTTTATTATTATTATAGCAATACTTAATCCCTTTTTTGCCAAATAATACACACACACATTGTAAGTATATAAATGACAAATAAACCTCCTAAATTATTACAATAAAGATGAAAAATGTATTCTTTGTTAATCAAGCCTTGAGATTTAAGACTAAGTCAAAGTTGATGTAAGTCAAAGTTTTGAATAAGGTAATATATGTCGACATCAAGGCTCTAATGTTGAGTGATCTGGCTTCACAGGATAAATAATTTGACAGACTCTCTCGAGGGCAGCAATAAATTCTTTGTGTTTATGATCAAGAATCTTGAAAAGAGTGTATTTGGAGAGAGAGAAAAAGCCTGTTTTGCATGATTTGATATCCCGACAGGAATACTTGAGACAGGAAGCCGCTGCAGCGCTAACATAAATAACAATCAAGCCACGAGTAAACCAATCAGCAGCTTTGTTTCAAAATATGCAGCAATCAATTAGCAAATGGATTTCCTTCTAAATGAACAGAGCAAATCAAAGCGTTTCAGGAAACAAGTTACGGGTAATCTACAGTTTGTTTTGCTTTATTGGAAATCCCACTGTAATTTTGACTCCAGGCCGTCCAGGTTCACTTTAAATGGGTTTACATTACAGAGGTTTTAATCATATGACAGATCATCCTACTCTGCTTCCTAATGAGGATTTTAATAAAGCAGCCTGTTGAACTGACTTGTTTTCCGTCCTAAATACTATTTTGTTCTTTGTAGAATTGCACAATAATTGATTTTTTTTTTTAAATGTATACTAGTCCTGTTGAAAGTATTATTCATCAGGCTCCAAGTAAAAGTCCAAGGCATGCGTCTTCCTTCAAATCACTGAAGCTCTTGTCATACCTGCACTTTCCTCAGGGCCTTTTTTTCTGACATCATCTGGAGTGGTTGCATGTATAAACATAATCCATTCAGTTTTTTGACTCAGGTTATCCTGCTGGCGACCTGTCCTTTAAGGTATCAATAATGTCTGCAGATTTGGGATGAGCATCAAGGCTGGGCGTTAACGCGTGTGTTGGTGATATGTGACCAGTACATAATCTTAACAGTATTCTTTGAATGGACATCTTGCACGTACAGATGTTCTCATAAGTTTACATACCCTTGCAGAATTTGTGAATTTTATTTATTAATTCTTTTAATATTTTTTTTTAATGGGGCCATTTTCCAAAGAATATGAATGATAAAACAAAACAAAAGAATTCACTTATCGTAAGTGGTTGAGCGAAGCCATTTATTGTCAAACAATTGTGTTTAGTCTTTTAAAATCATAATGACAACAGAAACTACCCAAATGACCCTGATCAACTGTTACACCGGTTCTTAACACCTTTAACATCAATGACAGCTTGAAGTCTTTTGTGGTAGTTGTGGATAAGGCTCTTCATTTTCTCAGATGATAAAGCTGCCCAATTCTTCTTTGCAAAAACCCTCCAGTTCCTGTAAATTCTTGGGCTGTCTTGCATGAACTGCACGTTTGAGATCTCCCCAGAGTGGCTCAATGATATTGAGGTGAGGAGACTGAGATGATCGGTCCAGAACCTTCACTTTATTCTGCTGTAGCCAATGACAGGTCGACTTGGCCTTGTGCTTTGGATCGTTGTCATGTTGGATCGTCCAAGTACGTCCCATGCACAGCTTCCGGGCTGATGAGTGCAGATTTTCCTCCAGTATTTTCTGATAACATGCTGCATTCATCTTTTCCTGTGCCTTTTGTAGCTCACATATCTCCAAAACATCAGCGATCCACCTCCATGTTTCACAGTAGGAATGGTGTGCCTTTCATCAAAGGCCTTGTTGACTCATCTCCAAATGTAACGTTTATGGTTTTGGACAAATTTTGGTCTCATCACTCAAAATTACTTTGTTATTCGTGTGTTTTTCTATGCTTGTTGGTCTACCGGACCTTGGTTTGGTTTCAACAGAATCCCTCATTTTGAACACTGCTTATTGGCATTCTCAATTCCTTGGATATCATTTTATATCCCTTTCCTGTTTTATACAGTTCAATTACCTTTTCCCGCAGATCCTTTGACAATTCTTTTGCTTTCCCCATGACTCAGAAAACAGAACCGTCAGTGCAGCACTGGATGAAAGATGCAAGGGTCTGTCAGGACCAGAAACTCACTGACCTTTTATCTACACACACTGATTACAAACAAACAGATCACAGGTGAGGATGGTTACCTTTAGTAGCCATTCAAACCTGTTTGTGTCAACTTGTGTGCATGTTATCAGGCCACAATCACCAGGTTATGTAAACTTTTTATCAGGGTCATCTGGATAGTTTCTGTTGTCATTATGATTTAAAAAGAGTAAACACAATTGTTTTAAAAATAAATGGCTTCACCCAACCACTAACTACGAGTGAAAGAAAAAGGTTTTCCCGGGTATGTAAACTTATGAGAAAACTGTATGTTCAAATACTAATAATAGTAATAGTATTAGTTATGTGTGCTTATAAGAGGAGATACATGAAAGAAGTTATAAAGAAACGTATACCCTGCGTGGACCATGAGCTACACCAAAATGTGGTGGCTCAAGTGCAGATGGGTAGCCTGGCCACCTAGACCCTGCACTAAAATGGGTATCCCTCTGATTAACAACAATTCCCAATCGGTTGAAATACTATCATATCAGTAATAACTGTATAATTAAAATAAAAAGGTAGCACTTTATTTTAAACTACACTTGATTGCTTGTATCTACCTACTTGTGTACCAAACTGTAATAACATGTAACTACATAGTACATAATGGAATTATCTGTACTTAGATTGTAAGTAGGGTTAGGGTATGTATGTACAATGTAGTTACATGTTATTACAGTTTGTTACACAGTGTGTTACATTGTACCTAATGAGGTAGATACAATGTATCAAGTGTAGTGTAATATAAAGTGTTACCTTATCTTGGTAGCTCACAGGGTAGGCCGTATACTACATAACCAGAAAGACCTAGGTTTAACTCCACCTCTTTCTGCTTCCTCCTCGTAATCCTCTCACTCTATCCTTTCTTCCACCTCTCTAACCAATAAAGTGTGTAAAGGCCCCATATATATCTTAAATATAGATTTCTCAACATTATAATAAGTAGAGCAAAATATCAAATGTATAATGTGTACCCAACAATAAAAAAAAAAAAAAATAATTAAAAAAACATAGTCAACTTCAACTGGCTGTTATGCCTTGCAGGACAATTTAAACATAATTAATTATAAAAAGTAAGTAAATACATGTAGTTTAAGTAAATGTAACTGTAGATGTAACAAACTACTAACCACTTCTGGTAGCTGTAAATGTTTTCAGACCATGTCAGACATTTCCCCAAACCACAACATTGAAAACAGATCCACAACAGTGCACACTGCATTCATTTAGTCATTTGACAAATAGCTATGGAATGAGCGTGAACGTCCAGCCATTTGTAAATGGTTGCCATATAAGTAGTGGATGAAAAGAAACACAGGCTTTTATTTTAAGAACAGGAAATGATACAATGACAGGAGACAAACCTATCACAGATTGAGATCATTGTGGTCAGTGCGGTGAGAAATGATCTATGGGTGCTTGTCTTCTAATGTGGTCATCCCATTTGTAAGACAAGCATAGCATTTGACATCCTGCTCACATGCTAACAGTAGGGGCTCACTTAAGTTGAAACTATTTCATTTCAAAGGCTGAGGATGATTTGCTGAGATTGCCTCTAGCTGCAATATCAAACATGGCGGACATATTTCTCCAGAGTATTCAATTTGCTCTCAGGGCGCATTGCAACATTTACTTGACCAATGTTTTATTTCTGTAATTTTAGTTAAACCAGATTTTAAATTGAGCCACGAGGAAATGGTTATGGGCTGAATTGTTGGTGGTCTGCATCATTTAAAAACTAATTTCCTAGGATTAAATCTATATACAGTATATTTACAAATAAACGTTTATGTGTCTAGACTAAGGCTTATTTTTCATTATGCCTACCTTAATCAAATCCCATCAATAATAAAAAAAAGTGGAAACAGACTTGTTATTTTAAAAATAAGTCTCAGTAAAACTAGAAGAAGTTGTAATAGCAGAAAACTTAAATTGATCATTTATTTTTTGCCAGAGCTTTTTATAATCGTTCAGGTGGCATTTTTTTATGTATTTCTAGTGGTAACCACAATTATTTTAAAATCTATGAAATTACTGCACTGGTTCATGCAACAAAATGTGGCCTGCTTTAAACACCTGCTCTGGTGCAAACACAAGGGTGACATTACATTACATTCTGGGCAATCAGCACCAAAACAAGCATCAAGGCTCCCAGAGTTTAACTTGTCAAAACAGAGTGATTGCGTTTCATTTGATTTTCCTAAACCCTGCAAACTCCAGTGTGGGACTTCTGTCAGCAGGAGCAGTGCAGTTGAGAAAACAAGATTAGTCGCCATGGCAACACCTGGACGCAGCACGTGCAAACACCAGAGAAAAATGAGCCTGCTTAAACCACTACAGATGATCACGCTGCTATATTTATATTTGCCACAGCCAACTTCATTTTTTTTCCTTCTCTGTGTGACTTTTTCTCTTCCAGGTTTTATAGGAGAAATCCAAGCAGGGTCAATGAGTGCTTCGGTGGTTTAATTAGTGGAAGGAGGCCCGTGGTGTACACATGTCAGCAGGCCAGTGCAATAATATCCACCGCCGAGAGGAGAAGGTGAAGACAATGGAAGGCGTTTCATTATATAAGTGAGCAAGTGTAGAGTCCATGTGTTCACGGGGTAAACACTAGTGGTCTTAAATGCAGACAATACTTGGTTTGTATTTGTGTCCAGACTTTAGAAACACTACATTAGACCCTGTTATAGTCATGGTAAAAAACAGTTTGGGTTGTTATTTTCTCTTTTTTATTACATTTTTTATTCCAGTCAAAAAGAAAAAAATGTATTCATTTTTTTCATTTTAAACAAAACTTATATTAACTGAAAGGGTGTAGGCTGAAGTTGAGACTGATTTTACCTACCCCTTTTACCATTGAGAAAAACTATCTTTCATCATAAATTATTCTTTAAAATTTAAATTAAATCAAATATTTAATATTTAAATTATTTTTAATTAATATTATTTGTCATATTTACAATTTGTTATTAGAGTGTATTTGTTACACTTTTTGGCTCTATACTCCACCACAATGGATTTGAAATGAAACAACTGCAGACTTTTAGCTTTAATTTGAGGGTATTTACATCCAAATCAGGTGAACGGTGTAGGAATTACAACAGTTTGTATAAGTGCATCCCACTTTTTGAGGGACCAAAAGTTCCTGCTTGTTCTTGGAGCATTTTCCCTTCAGTCTTCAGAAGTGAAATGCATGCTCAATCGGATCAGGTCAGGTGCTTGACTTGGCCATTGCATAACATTCCACTTCTTTCCCTTAAAAATCTCTTTGCTTTCGCTGGATGCTTTGGGTCATGCTCCGTCCAATGAGTTCTGAAGCATTTGGCTGAATATGAGCAGATAATATTGCCCGACACACTTCAGAATTTATCCTGCTGCTTTTGTCAGCAGTCACATCATCAATAAATACAAGAGCACCAGTTCCATTGGCAGCCATACATGCCCACGCCATGACACTACCACCACATGCTTCACTGATGAGGTGCTATGCTTTGGATCATGAGCAGTTCCTTTCCTTCTCCAGACTCTTCTCTTCCCATCACTCTGGTACAAGTTGATCTTGGTCTCATCGGTCCATAGGATGTTGTTCCAGAACTGTGAAGGCTTTTTTAGATGTTGTTTGGCAAACTCTAATCTGGCCTTCCTGTTTTTGAAACTCACCAGTGGTTTACATCTTGTGGTGAACCCTCTGTATTCACTCTGGTGAAGTCTTTTCTTGATTGTTGACTTTGACACACATACACCTACCTCCTGGAGACTGTTCTTGATCTGGCCAACTGTTGTGAAGGGTGTTTTCTTCACCAGGGAAAGAATTTTTGGGTTATTCACCACAGTTGTTTTCTTCAGGGTCTTTTGGTGTTGCTGAGCTCAACAGTGCGTTCTTTCTTTTTAAGGATGTTCCAAACAGATGATTTGGCCACAACTTAAGTTGTTGCTCTCTCTCTGATGGGTTTGTTTTATTTTTTCAGCCTAATGATGGCTTGCTTCACTGATAGTGAGCTCTTTGGATCTCATATTGAGAGTTGTCAACAACAGTTACAAATGCAAATAGCACACTTGAAATTAACTCAGAACCTTTTATCTGCTCCTTGTAAATGGGATAATGAGGGAATAACACACACCTGGCCATGGAACAGCTGAGCAGCCAATTGTCCCATTACTTTTGGTCCCTTAAAAAGTGGGAGGCACATATACAAACTGTTGTAATTCCTACATCGTTCACCTGATTTGGATGTAAATACCCTCAAATTAAAGCTAAAAGTCTGCAGTTAAAGCACATCTTGTTCGTTTCATTTCAAATCCATTGTGGTGGTGTATAGAGCCAAAAAGATTAGAATTGTCTCTATGTCCCAATATTTATGGACTTGACTGTATACTATTTTTATATAGTATTTTAAATTGTGGTAATGTTGCCCCACCTTTTATACCATCAGTTCCGCAGAATCCCACCACTTCTCATTAATGTGGTACGAACACACTGTACTGTATCTTTAAGTTTATTTTCCTCTCAGATTATACCTCCCCTCTTTATTAGTAAACATTTTGTTGTTTGTTGGTTGTTTTTAGCTTTTTATATTATTAACAACAGGAGCAACAGGAAGCCAGTGCAGAGATTTTAAAACTGGCGTGATGTGGTTGTACTTCCTGGTTTTGGTTAGAACCCGAGCAGCCGCGTTCTGAATAAGCTGCAGCTGTCTTAACCCTCGTTTTGAGAGACCAGTGAGCAGGCCGTTACAGTAATCTAACCTGCTGGAGATATTAGTCTGGTTGAGACATTATCCCTTTAACTGCAAATGTTTTTAAGGTGATTAAATGCAGTTGATGTTTTTACCATTTCTGATAATACTCGTTAGTTTGTTTTCATATAATTTATACTTTGTTTTGGACTTTATTGTTTTTCTCTTTATAAATATTCTATATTGTGTATTTTTCTTTTTACATGCTTTAAATAATCTCTATGGGCCAGATTTATTTTGCAATGTGAGTTCATTCTGGTGGGGCGTGTGATTATTGGATATAGGTATATACATAATATCAAAAAAGTCTGAGTTCATGGGATTTTACTTTTAAAGATCTATGTTGAAGTCCCCACATATAAATATATCTTTATGATTTTGATTTGTATAGATTTGTTCTATACTGTCTAAGAAGTACTCTGTTACCACCAGGTACAAGAAACAAGTATGTTTTTGCGTTTTTCCATATTTATCTCAACCGTGACACATTCACACACACTTTTCTGGTTTCTGTTAAACATTTAATAGCCATCAAGTGTAAAATTAACTGGTTTCTTCTTATTTCGCCATGTTTCTGAAATAGCAATTCTTTGAATACATTATGGCTATTAAAATTAATTATAGAATTCTTTTCTGGTATGTTCAGTGCAATTAATTGTTTATCATTATAACACTTAAAGTTAAGACTGTTGCCTTTGAAGAAGTGTATATCAAGTTTGACATTATTTAATATATTACTTGATTCATATTCATCACATGCAAATATTCCCAGAGGAATATCTGTTTGTAAAGAGTCAGTGTGATAAGTGTCTGTCATGATAAGTAGGGGATGTCAATGTCATTAAGTATTTTTGCCTGTAGGTGTTCTATTCTGTTTGATGAACACCTGCTTTTTTTTTCCCTGCTTGAGAAATGCGCTTTTTTATTTCCTGCTTATAAACCTTAGTATTACTGTAGTTTTATTTTGCTTGACCTTACGAGGCAGCGGTTGGCAGGCCTCTATATCCCGGTGTACACAGCAATGCCGTTTTTTTGCATGAATCGAACCACCTGTTGCTCGACCGACTCCAGGCCCGGCTCCACGGCTTTTGTGTAAATCTGCAGTTTAACTTCCAGCCTAGTGATTATTAGATCATTCAGTGGTGTGTATTGTATGTCTGTCAAGCAATTTTCCAAAGTGGTTATTCTCTTGTCTTTTTCCTCATTTAGTTTCTCTAGCAACATTTACCAACACAACAAAAATGTTGCACCTAGCATAGGTTTGCTGCCTGTTCCGTTACTCTGTTTCGTTTCTGAAGTTTTCACTCTCACCTGTCTCGGCTTTTATTTGCATTATATATACTGTTATCTTTTTTTTTTACAGTTTATATGTGTGTGTGTGTGTGTGTGTGTGTATATATATATATATATATATATATATATATATATATATATATATATATATATATATATATATATATATATATATATATACTGTATCTATATATAATATAATTGTAAGAAGGCTAAGGTATTTTAATTTTGAAATTACAATTTGAAATCTTTTTTAATCTTAATCGAAACAACCCTAAAGTTTTTTTCTGAACCAGGTGAACTTGTGGTTACAAATCACAGGGCAACTATAAACAAAAAAACTGACCCCAGGCCCCAGACACTGCGCCAGACTGGCTCTGTACTGTACTGGCTTTGCCTTTATGCAGCATTTTCCGCTCCATCACTGTAAGCATTGTGCCAAAAAGATGGCATCTATCAAAAGGGACGGGCAGACAAAAGGTGAGAAAGGCCAGAGAGATGTACAAACAAAAGGGAGCAAGCCAGAGATAAGGTGTCAGACAAAGAGATAGAGGCGGCAGTGGAGTGAAAAACGTGTTATCGTCACACACTCAGGTCACAGGGGTGTGAGACATGAGTTGGCAGACCTAAGAGCAGGGTTAGCTGGAATATTTGTGGGGCCATAGGAAGTGCTGTGTGGAAAAGATAACAGTGATTGTACGACGGAGGCAGTGAAGTGGGAGTCGAGAGAGTGGCAGTGTCCTCAGGCCTGCCCCGCTTTCCTCTATTCACTGGCCGCATCCTGTCTGTGTGCTGCTCCTTAATGGCCGTTAATGAGCCACCGGTGGATCCTCCGCTTCCTGCCTTCACACTGCGGGCCAGGAGAGAGCGCGAGAGAGAGGAAGGGGCTCGGACAGGCACCGACAGCTGCTGTAAGTGTCAATGTCACAGACTCCAGAGGTGGTCACTCCTCTACAGTTCTACAAGGAAATGGATGTGACTCTTAAGACCATGTGAACGCTGGTGTCATAACGAGCAAGTTGGGCCTTAGTTGAGTTTAACCATAACATTCCTTTCTTACTTTTCCAATTAGACTTTTACAGAATAGGCTTCTTATAATTCATTACAACAAAGACTAGGGTGACCACTGGAGAAGCTTAGGATTCCATCTACTGGTAAAGTAAATGCGATAAATGTCAGTCCAGAACAGCCCTTTATGAGACATACGCTAATCATTTGTAACTGTTTGTTACTAATGGCATTTCTTGTGAATAAAACAATATAGAAACAACAGCAGAGTGGAAAACATATTGGGAATTAAATTAAAGCATGTTTAAATCTTCCTTTCTCAACATATAATATATAATTGTAGAGCCAATTCAGTTTTGGAATAGCCAAAGTAGAGAAGCCACTACAAATGTACCTATACAGTGTAGGTTAACATTTTATCATTTTTGCTGACCTAGAAAGGTTTGGTCCTATTAAGCCATCCCTCGGCAGCCTCTCTCCATTGTGACTGACAGGATTGTATGGCTCAGACTTGACTGTGGCTGACACGAAACACAACAGGTGAGAGGCTCTCCCTGATCCCTCTGACACTCTGTAATTGAGTTAGGAATGCTGGATTAGAGTTTCCTTTTGAAAAGGCTTGAGGTCAGCGCTTTATTTTCAGCCTGTGTGTATTTGTGTATAACAAACAGAGATATAGGGATGAGGGGGAAGTGAATCTGTGCCGTTAAACCTAATGGTGTAGTGATACTGTATGTTTATTTTTCCATTATTGTAATTAGATGAAAACTTCTATAATTTTTTATCAAAAAAATCTCACTCTAACTCTGTCTTTCCCACAAAACACACCCTCCATGAGTCTGGAGTCTAAGACTGGACTTGGACTGTTTAATTTTCAAACTTTTCCCTGGTATTTTTTCCAATGTATCATCTGCTGACCTGCCATGGCCTTATGTCTCGGTCTTCTCTAGACAATCTTTGTCTTGTCTCAGTCTTGATCCATGAAGTTTTTTTATTTGATGTTACTGTAATTACTGTTCAGGATTGCTGCAGTCTCTTTTGCAAAGTTGATCCCAAGTTTGTGGTTAAATCGATGTAACTTGACATGATGCACCTGGGGCTTGTTGCAGGAGATTAATCCAGGAGATGAGACATGACAGGAGATGATCTGTTTAAGAAACCTCTGGTGGTACTTGGGCTGTAGAAATGGTTTTACAGTTCCCCAGAACTTTAAGTCAAATCATAAACCTTTTAAGTGACAGCAGATATAATGCATGACATAAACACTGTCCACACAGCTTCTGTTTCCACTGTTTTAACTACAGTTAAGCAATCACTTAACTGTAGTTAAAACAGTTGAACAGTTTCATTCTTAAAAATGATCATTTCATTGGGAAGTAGTTAAAAAAAATGGAGGAGACTTCCAGCCAGAGCCAAGTCAACGTTAAAGCGGTGACATCATCCAGCAGATGGTGGGTAGGTTACCATTACTCATAATAGCAGTAATGACGACATTAATAGCTCCAGCAGCAGATCAGGACAGTGGCAGGTGGACATATTAGATTTGGGAAATCTGTGTTTCTGTGTGTGTGCCCCAACACCTGAGTGTCTTGGCAACCACAAGAGGAAGGCTCTCAGTCATCACACATTCCTGAAGGTGCACCCACTCCCTGCAGCCAGACCCCTAATCAGTGGGAACAAAGGGGGGAGGTGTGTAGCAGCTCCAAAATAGAACGAGCAGTGGAAGGATGTAGCATCTGATGCAATAGGACAGGGGTAAACTGGACTAAATGAACTGAAAAACACCACTCTGTATTAGCAGCCAAGAAACTAAAATAGATTATGGTGATGACATGGTATCTGCATGTTTACATGGTTTTATATGACTTCCTCAGCTGCTCATTATGAAGTGACAGACTGACAAACTATGGTTACTGTGGTGGCTTTTACATCCTGACCCCAGAACCACATTGTTTCTGTAATTGACTCTTCCTCTTAAATGCCACACAAGATGTTAACAGTGTACTGGCTAAATTAACTCATGTAGAATGACAGGTATCCATAACATAAATAAAACAGTTTTGCTTTTAATTCTGCTCAAATGCTAACCAAGTGAGTTTTTATGTTAGATATGACTATCTATTTGCATTTTAACCATTGTCAAAAAGGACCAGTATTTGACTTACAATGGCAATGTCTCACTGCTACTAATGGCAGATGTTTGAAAAAAGGAATTGGACAGATAATGCAGAAAAAACTATTCTTCAGAGCAGATCATCACTCTACACCCTTCAACAAATACAGCGGGTGCTCTGGGTGTGTTCAAACTTGCCACTTGCTGTTGTAGTAGCTTTGTTAGTGTGATACACTTACTGCCACACAAACCACAGCGCACACTACACGTGTATCAAGACCCTACAAAAAAGTGCAATTGCAACGTGACCGCTACATGGAGGACAGACCTGTAATCAGAAGAGGGAGAGTGTGACAAGTTGCAACTCTAGAATAATGTCTGTTAGATCAAACCAAGCAGTACTTTAGTTTCAAGATGTCCATGTAAAAGCAATTGTTTGAAGTTTCTAAGCAGCACTATCTTCATTTCATGAGAGGTCACTGTGCATACAAAGAAAAACTCATCAAATGTAGAGAATGATAAAATGGACAATAAGCGGGAGCCACCAGGTCCCCCTCCTCTGGGGGCCACAGATTAGGCCTCATGCACTTCCTTTGGAAAACAGGCAGCGGCCCAGAGGAAGCTCCTGTCAGCTGCACTAGCTCACCTCCTGGCCTCTGTTGCTCCTGCGCCTCACAACCTCTCTATATCTCTCCACTTCTGCCTTTCTCTTTTGCATTGTCTGTGTCAGAGATGAAACACAGGCCTCAAAATCCACGACTAACAACCGTACTCCACCCAGACACCACAGACCGAGCCCCATCAGGCTACTGCTGCATGTCACGATCACATGGTGGTTATTTGCTACTGTGAGAGTGAAAATCAATGTATCTTAGACTCTTCCTACACCCGCAAGTTTCAGAAATGTGGATAAGTTCACCTCGGGAAATGTTCACACCCCAACCTATCTCTTGGGGCTTTGTGTTGAAAATCTCTTTAATGACTCCCTTTTTTGCAGAAAACCTTTTTTTATATATTGCTAAGTAGAATTTATAATTCAGAGGAAGAAGACAGAAGAAGTGTAATTACAGAGGAAGACATTTCTGTAAATAGAAAGTCAGGGCTCGTGCTGAGAATATCCTGCCAGACGTGAACTATGAAACAGTGGAAGGTGGAGCAGTGAGGGGTTAGGTGGTCTGCTCTGATTAAGTGTGGACCCTCCCATGGCAGCAACAACTACATCCTAGTGCTGATCAAGAGACAGATTATTGTATGTGACACCCCCACCCTGGGACGAGGACTGCAAGGTTCTTTGGCCTTTAACATTGTAATGTGTTTTTTCCACATACATGTAATTAGGCAACAATGTTTTTAAGGGGCCATTATTTTAAAGGGTCACCACATGTTGAAGATTACACTGCAGTTATATAAGGAGCATTAGACTACAAGAACTACTCCAGTAGCACCATTAGACTTATAAATCTGTATGTAAATATATGTAAATGTTATTCTTTATTTCTTGGCCAATTTTAATGTAATAATATCCAAGTCATTTGACAGCTCTGTGACTGACACCTCATGCTGTGTAAATAAGACTTTTATTTCCTTTGAGCACATTAAAAACACTGGCTCTCTGGTTGAAGCATGCAGCACTCCACTCTGCTGATCATTCTGGAGTCACCGAGCCTATGATTGACGTGTTCGGCGTCACTTGTGTGGTTATTATTCCATGCCGGTTTTGAGTCCTGGTCTTTTTAGACATGTCAGGCATTTCACAAGCCTGCCTTACTGTACTTCTATTTCCAGCAGAACCGCCACAGGCAATTTGGATCTGAAGCTGGCCAAGTGGAGCGTCTAGTGTGGGCCTAAGTAGGTAAGTCTGTCAGGCTCCCTCTGTCAGTAGTCCCAGTGGCCACTGACGGCTGGCACACACTGTCCTCCTCACCACTAACACTGCCACAGGTAATGTTTTCCTGAAGCCGTGCCAGTCTTTTAAGAATTTCCATGCACTGAGGGAAAAGGCCCAGGCCTAACTCCTGAAACACAAGCGCTCTTTTGAGCCAAGTGCAGTTCTAATGTAGTCAGCCTTTGCAGACAGCATGCAGACTAAAGCTCTCCTGTGTAGGGGCACAGAGGTGAGAGGATTAGGGCTTGCCACAACATTTAAAGACACTGAAGCTTGTTTGATTCAATCAGGCATGGTAAAAAGCAGGCACACAGTTCTGTAAAGCCCAACCTCCTGTTTCTAACCATGCTATGCAAAGCCTGATTATGTACTGGCTTGTGCTAGTGTGTGCTGTGTCCTGCTAGATGAGAGCTTTCTGGCTTCTTTCCACACCCTCTGCCAGTGGAGAGAACAGATTGATTTGAGACAAACTTCATCATGTTTACCTCTGACCAATTTGACAAATTCACCGGAAAGTGTCATCATTTGTAATCAGTGCATGTCTCTGATGTGATGCAATGTAAGATCTGATTATGGGACAATTGCCAAATTCACACATGTCAAAAATAGTTTAAACAATTCCAGTGTTTTTATTTGCATTTTCGAATATAATACAATATGTGCCACTTTCTGCTGCCCTGTGAACATAACCTATAAGTTTAATGCTATCACTGTAGCTTTACCTCATTATGAGTCAGACTACTAATGTCTGTGGAGACAGGTTGAGGGATTTGACTGGTCTGGGCCTCAGTCTGCTCAAACCAGAGAGGAGTGAGCGGTACAGGACTGACATGTGATAAATAGGTCTTATCTGGAGGTTGTGGCGTTGGGAAGCAGACTCTGTTTCCCTGCGATTACATTAACAGGCAGGAAAATGGGACGCGGGGGGAACAGTTGGAATTCCATAGAAGCAGGGGTAGACAACCTTTTTTACTTGTTTGCCGACTGATAAAGACATGACCTGGACAAGGTGCAAGGTACTAAAGAAATGATAGTAGCAAGATCTAGGGTATCGTAAAGAGGGGAATTAAACTTTCTAGTTTTGTAGTATGTGTGTAGAACAAGAAAGAACTTTGTGTGAGTGAGAGCAGCCACTGATATATGGGGACCCTTAACCCTTAAAAGAAGAATGTTTATATTCCATTGACTGCACAGGTTTAACAGAAGATTCATTACTATACACAAGTGTCACCAGTGAAGTGTCCACTTGACCGGATTATTTCCTGATTTTTAAAACACCTCAGAGCTTCATTTGAAGTGAGGTGACTCAGTCAGTCACTGGTCAGGTGGATGTTACTCTCTGACATGAGGTATATCAAAAACTTTAATTAAAATTGTATATTAATGTAAGAAGAACAATGTGGAGCAGAGTAATGGCCCCATGCCACTATTTAGGAAGTACTACTGTATACTGAAGTCAATGGACAGCAGAAAACTTTGAATGAAAGTGAATAAGTAGGAAACCATTTTTGTTTTGTTTCTATTATTTTGTCATGCACTCATTTTCACATTGGTTGTTTGGTGACATTTTTAATGCCACTTTATTTTTTGTGCAATCATCGCTTACAATTTATGTCACCAAGCAGCAAGCTTGTTTATGCAAGCAGTGTTTTAGAACAATGGGAGTCAGTGTGGTACATTCTGCAGTATTTCTTGATACTTATATAGATATTTGTTTATATACTAAGGGTTACATTGTGTTACTTTTGCCATAATCTATCTGTATCAATTTCTAAAGTGTTGGA
Organism: Perccottus glenii; assembly: GCA_024416835.2. Lineage (NCBI taxonomy): Eukaryota > Metazoa > Chordata > Actinopteri > Gobiiformes > Odontobutidae > Perccottus > Perccottus glenii. The sequence goes on along the minus strand of CM044557.2, from coordinate 12,208,733 downwards.
TGTGGGGAAAAGTTGATGTCATCACTTACGGCAATCGTGTAGTCCATAAATTAAATGGCACCAAAATGAACGTGGGGCATAACGTGTGAAAATGACAGCATGAGACAACGCAAATCCAAAATTTGTTTACTGCTCAGCTGTTAACAGTCATTCAAAACTTGGGGATCCACAACTTGGGCTCTCTATAATGTAATTGTTAATCCTGACTAATCAATTTGACCAGAGGCATCAAAGCAAGTTCTTGTAGAACTAATGGCAGCCCCTTCACATGTACGTTTCAGACAAGTGTTCCCTATTACAGTTAGACTACTAATAAGGTCTATAGTGTCATCATAGCAACATAGTCTCAAAAACATATTTATACATATAGCCTAGTATTTGAGGAAACTGGCAGTCAAAAATTGTTTTTGCTGTATTTCAGTAATTCAATGTGGCAATAGCTCAAAGACACACAAGTCAGTTCAGACAAATGAAGTAGCCAATAAGATAACACTAGACAGTTTGTCTTTAAAGGTTTGTTAGTAACCTACTTATAAGCTAGTAGGGTACAAGAAAACATTCAAGTGGTACACAATACTGTTAACTAAATATGTTTTACAGTATATTAACATTATAAAGACGTCATTATTTTATCGGCACAGCAGTTGTTTGTTTAAAATCTTTAGCTGTTCTGGCATGTCACTAAATCATTTTCTGAAAGGAAAATGTGGCTCTCTTGATTCACTCTAAAGCTTTCTGTATCTTATACTCTCTCCTTTTTCTCTGTGTTTTCACTTTCCCCGTCGCACCTGCTTGTCATGTATCTGACTGTAAATCACATCCACCAAGCAGCGGACAGATGGAAAAAATCTTAGCTAGCTTCATAAATCACTGTTAAGACAATCAAGCTAATTGCTGTTTGAATAGCTGCTAACGAAGAGCTAATTGAACATGGTGACTGGAGCGTTTAAACGGCGCAGCATGTTGAACTCTGTGAAGAATATAATGTACACTATACGTGTTTTTGAGTCCGTCCCGCTGGCACCGGAGGCGCACGCAGTGGTAAAGGCTGAGTTTAGCGTTACAGTGGCAGCTCCCATGTGGGCCGGTCCCGTTCTGGAGCAGCAACCTGAGGAATAGCAGGCACTCGCACAGAAATGAGCTGAAAATAAAGAGTGAGACTAGAGGAGAACCAGGATGTGCCAGTGAAATATGCCCAACCACAAACACCCAAAAGTAGCACGGAGAATTACTCCCATGCATTCTAGCTACAAACATTAGCATCATATGTCTTTGATGCTTACTGTGTGTGTACACTTTGCTTTTTTGTTTTGAAAGTATTATCAAAATAATCCCCTATTTGCAATCTTTTGTGTGTCTTATACATATTAATATAATCATTATGATAATAATTAGATGAAGTATAGATGGCACTACTTGCCAAGTCATTTTGTCATATTGTTTCTAAAAAAGTATAAAAAAGTTCTTATTTTAATAAAAGTGCTTTTGTTTTGATAAAAACAATTGTTATGCATTTTAGCAGAGGCTATAAAAATTTGTTAAACTTTGCATACATAAAACTGGATACAACATAATACAGCCTTATTAAGAAATGTTTATTATAAAAATATAATTAATTTTTTCAGTTTGTTTGATTTAACTTTTCTGAAAATGTTAATCAGAACATTTGGGGATATGGTTAGAAGATAATGTTGCTAAAAACAATGCTTTTTTCCCCCTCTGTTGACTTGGCGTTGTTATTCTGACATGCCTGGTGAGCGCAGCAGGACTCCCCCGGGACAACAAAACCCACTCTGGTCACTACAGAGCACTCCCACAAGCCCCTCTTCCTCTGTCTGTCCCATCAGGCCTATATTTGTTCCCCGCCAGTCTCCCCTGAGACGGGGCGGCTGATAAGGACTGAGGCCCCCACAGCGCCCACTGCCTGGTGCCAGTGTTTTTCTCTCAAACAAACGCCGCCGGGGCCGTGGCACAGATGGAATCAAAAACAGCAACCCAGGGCAAAAAAAAAAAAAAAACAAGTGTATATGAGACAATATGGCTCCATGATTCAACAGTATGGCCTTTCAGCTTTGTGTAGATCTAATCTCATCGTGACAGATTTCTTTCCTTTTGCTTTGACCTGGGAAAAGATAAAGCAGTCAACAGAACTAAACATGAACTGAACAACAGAGAACTAATGGTACCCATGCTAGCACTGGAGACAACATGCAGAACCAACAGGCCAGTGCATGAGAAATTTAGATTTGATATTCAGTTTGCCATATGTCTTATATAGTTCATTTTGTTTTATGCATTAGACATACATTTTAAGAGTTTTGTCTAGGAATCTTAGTTATTTTATCTTCCCCATGGGGATATTCACTGTTGGCAGCCTGGAAAACTATAGTGAACAATATCAATGTCCAACAAAAATTATTGATTATGATTTAATTGTTAAAAGGAATGAAAGTATTTACTCAGTGAACAGTAACCTCGCATTCAGAATATTCAACAGAAAGTGTGAGCTATAACTGGATCCACATCCAATATGCAACTGAACTGTAAACTCTATTTGGGGTTGTGGTTTGTCGGGTGAAAATAAATTCACATTTAACATAAATGGTTTGTGAACTATACCACTATTAGGTGTATATTTATTAGGTGTATGTGTTTATTAGGTGTATATATGTATTAGGTGAATCTTGCACATTTTTGCAAAAATAAAATGGAAAATGCCGTATTGATAGCATTCATAATTTCTTTAAATGAGTTGGAGGAAGGCACAGACATGTCACACACTGACACTCACCTCTTGGCATACATGTTTACATACAAGCTTTCACAGTCACTCAGTAATTCTCCACAGAGCTCGGCTAATAGGAGAGAGTGTGTCTGGCCTGGTGGAGTATAAGTCCCTGTTACTATTTGTCTTGACACATATAACAAGGCTCATCAATCTTCTTCAGGGCCCATTCGGAGTTGGAATTAAAAACAGCTGGACCTCTCCGGCGGACCCATGAAGTGGAAACTGGCTGCGGGCCTGTCAGAGCACAGCAGAGCGGTCAGTCTAACAAAGCCTCAGACAGATAAAGATGGTAGGCAGGGCACCGAGGCACACCAGTTCTGGGAATTGTCCGAAACATAATCCACTTGTGCTCAGGGCCCATGGAAAGAAACTGTCTTCATTTAAACCAGGTGCATTTAGCCCTTTGAGAGATTTGTCAAAAGAGGACACCTGCGGTCAAAAATACGCTTATGATGGCGAATACAAATGTGATAGTTGTTGTTGCATTGATTGCTCATCTACCACTGCTGGAGGTCCTCCTATATAGGTTTGTTTGATTTGCCTCTCTGTGATATGAAAACACAGAAAAGGATATTGGCTTTCTCTGTGGTCTCTATGTGCCTTCCTGTGGCTGTTCTTGGCACTCACACAAACTAAGTCAACTTCAGAAACAAGAAAGGTGAGACCTGAAGTAGATTTTGTGTGTGCCCATGTTAAAAGGTGGCCACAATCCAAAAAGGAAAGAAGAACAAGCAAGTAGAGAGTTAGTCCATAAAGCATGTTTTAAAAAGTTACTCTTGACTTGGCTGAGTGTAAACAAATGTAACACAAGTTTAGTGAAAATTGCTTGTAAATATATTGTTATTTTTTAAAAGCTAAAAAATGACTTAACAGTTAGTAAAATAATTGATATGGTAGGAGACTGAATGACTGTGATCTACTTGTATTGCTCCTTGGGCTCAGGGAGATCTCCCATGAACCTCAAAATGATCCACCAGTGTCAAAGCAGCCTGGGTATGTACAGTCAGGTCCATAAATATTGGGACATCGACACAATTCTTTGGCTCTATACACCACCACAATGGATTTGAAACAAGATGTGCTTTAACTGCAGAGTTTTAGCTTTAATTTGAGTGTATTTACATCCAAATCAGGTGAACGGTTTAGGAATTACAACAGTTTGTATATGTGCCTCCCACTTTTTAAGAGACCAAAAGTAATGGGACAGTCAATAACAGCCTGAAGTCTAGAACGTATAGAGATGACCAGACGCTGGGTTTCATCCCTGGTGATGCTCTGCCAGGCCTCTACTGCAACTGTCTTCAGTTCCTGCTTGTTCTTGGGGCATTTTCCCTTCAGTCTTGTCTTCAGAAAGTTAAATGCATGCTCAGTCGGATACAGGTGCTTGACTTGGCCATTGCATAACATTCCACTTCTTTCCCTTAAAAAAACTCTTTGGTTGCTTTTGCTGGATGCTTTGGGTCATTGTCCATCTGCACTGTGAAGCTCCGTCCAATGAGTTCTGAAGCATTTGGCTGAATATGAGCAGATAATATTGCCCAAAACACTTCAGAATTTATCCTGCTGCTTTTGTCAGCAGTCACATCATCAATAAATACAAGAGAACCAGTTCCATTGGCAGCTATACATGCCCACGCCACTTTACAATGAAAAAAATACAAGCCAAGAAATGTTTTTGGAATTAGCAAGTCATCAAGGATATTGCATTTTATACTGGTTGAACATATCTGAAAGTCAAAAACAGACTTTAAAAACCATGATGCAACCATGTTTGCTGCCTTCTTGTTTTTATCTACACTACCTATGGCCATTTTTCACTACAGCTGCATCTCATTTGTTTACTCTGTCAATAGCTTTTTCAAAAGAATGTAGTGGCCACTATGTAAACAGAGGATTGGATTTTTATTTTTATTCTGGGTGAAATCAATGTCCTACATTGAGACAGAGAGGTTGGAGGTCACACGTAAGGCAGTTCCAAAAAGTGAATTTAAGAAGACAATACAGTATATGTTTGAAGCTGTGTGATTGTTCATTGTGATGTTGCGTAAGTGAGTGATAGAGGTGCTTTGACATGGATCATGTCACTTGACTTCTCGACACCTCTGTGCAGCCCAGCTGTATCAACACAGGCCTGTGCGGAGCGGGCAGGCGGCCAGCGTGGCCAGTGGGCAGTGGTTTTACGTCAGGAGCCTGGCCCGTCACTCTGACCGTGTGTGTTTATGTGTATTTAGGTGGAGGAATACACAAGGCACTGGAAAGAGAGCTTCACCCGTCACCACTTGCTCACACTGAGGAATTCAGATTATTCCTCTGTCCGTGACCCCCCTGCAACCATGCACTGAGCAAACAAACATTAGGGGTCAGGGGCAAAGCGATCAGCACTGAACAGGCATGATGTAGGCTGGTGTTGGCGGACAGGTGGATAAAACTGCAACAATCAAAACTGCAACAAATCAATAAAATGACTCCTTCATTTGCATGTTATAAAAGTAAGTAGGTTTATTTTATAAAAAACGTGTAATACATCTGGTAATTTCTCTTTTACATACTAGGCAGCACATACAATGTTACGACTGGAGGAGCATAATAAAAGTTTTATTTGTCAAAAGTGGAATGAAGGGTCACAAAATAGCCTACCATACTAATAATTCGGTAACCTCTTAGCTTTTGTTCCTGAAGTGTGGTCCACTTTCAATTTGGTGGAAAGACTGCAGTCTTTTGATTTGTTAATAGACAAAAAGCAAGAAGAAAAACACAATAGACAAGTTGACTTGACTGAATCTCACAAATCTGCTACAGTCCCATTAATTCCCCTCTGTCATTAAGTTAAGAATAAAATGTTGTTACTAGTATTTCTATTTTATACAGAAACTATTTTAGTCGTTGTATGATATCTAACTGCCTGTCAAAGTGGTTATCTGAAAAGGTTAAAGTTTGATCAATTACCAAAAGAGTTGCACAAGTACAGTAAATTATGTGATCTGAGGTGAAGGTATTCTTCATGTTGTGTTTGACGTCCACCCTTCAGTAGGATGTGGATGAGGAAATGGGTGGAGGGAGAGGTGGAAGTGGTACTCTCCATAAATTGGAACTAAATTGTCTTGACATAAATAACTGCTGCACAGTGCACCTCTCAACACCTAAACTTGTATCTGTGTATCTGGAGCACAAGATAGGCTCAACACTAAATGTTACCAAACATTAGTTGCAGATAAAGGGTACTAAAGGGTTTTATGTTAATATCACAGTTTAGTTTGGGCCCTAACACATTTGGTAATATTGGAGATGTCGCATAAAAACTTGAGTTGCTGGTACCAGAATTATTGCTTTAATTTTACTAAACTTTTAAGTAAAAAAAAAAATGATAAAGAGTTATTGTCTGACAAAATAATATGCATCCCTAAATGAAAGCTATTCAAATATTTTTATAAATACAATGCAGATTTTCTGGGCACACACACACACATGGGGCCAGGAGATTCATAATCGCAGTGGGACTATCCTAGATAAATAAAGGTTAATAAAAACAAGTTGACACAAACATGGCTACTAAAGGTAACCATCCTCACCTGTGATCTGTTTGTTTGTAATCCCTGTGTGTATAAAAGGTCAGTGAGTTTCTGGTCCTGACAGACCCTTGCATCTCTCATCCAGTGCTGCACTGACATTTCTGTATCTGAGTCATTGGGAAAGCAAAAGAATTGTCAAAGGATCTGCGGGAAAAGGTGATTGAACTGTATAAAACAGGAAAGGGATATAAAAAGATATCCAAGGAATTGAGAATGTCCATCAGCAGTGTTTAAACTCTAATTAAGAAGTGGAAATGGAGGAATTCTGTTGAAACCAAACCAAGGCAGATTCTCGGAACATTATATGTTATCATGAGTCATCAGAAAAAAAAACATTAGAGAGAAAGTTGCAGTTTTATTGTTTTACTGAGTCAACAGGAAGTAAATTCATTCAAATTGATGATTGATGTGCATCTCTATAGTTACACACAAAATTAACTCTGGGATAAAAGTTGCAGAAGTAAAGAGAAAAGTGCTTTTTTAACCAATCTAAAGAAATGAAAGATAGAATCAATCTAATGCGGACTAACGAAGACACGTGTATGGCAAGACTGAAACAGAAGGCCTGAAGGGGTCTTGAGAGATCTTTAATTTTACCTGTTGCACTGTATTAATGGTTGGACATACAGCATCTTGTATTAATTTTCTTTCCCTAATATGAGCACGTGTCTAGGTTAGTCTGAAATAAAATACATCTAATGTGATCTTTTAGCATGGGGCATATCCTTTAGACCCGGGATGTCCCACCACAGGAAGGCAGCTTTAGAGACATGATACATCTTTAGTTACAGTAGTTATTTTCAAATAGATTTAACCATGTTGGTTGTCCTCCGCAGTGACATTAAAGAAAGGGGGGAAAAAAGTCTGCTACTATGCTAATCCTCTCTGAACCTCTAATATCATTACTGTGCTGAATTCATCTTTGGGGAGGAGGAATGAATGGGCCTCTTTGTTTTATTATTATTATTTCTGGCACGCAGACCCACACACGTCTACACAGAGCTGACTGAGGGGCTATACCCAGATGGCAATGGTGCTACAACTTATTGTATAACAAACACATCTTTCAGGCGCTCCAGCAGCCAGCAGCCGCACTACGGGCTGGGACGGGGGCCAAACCATGCATTACCTCTCACCGCCTAACCTCTACTGCCTCTGTCCCTCTTCTGAACGGGAGCATCCACGTCCACAGGCTGATTTACTGACTGAGGCAAGACTGACTGGTCTATATGACACAAATACTGCTGCAGGACTTACAGACACAGTGGATACGTTCACACTGCAAAGAGAAAATTAACACTGATCTGAATTTGGTAATTATCATTAAAAAAAATACAATAACAAAAAAGACAATGACAGCAAACCATCATGAAATTTGGAGGCAAAGTCAAAGGGACTCTTTAGTTTTTAGGTAACTTATTTCCTAGGAATTCATTTCACTCACAGTACGGAGAAGCAGACAGGAGCAATGACACACCTGTATAACAACTACAAAGGCTTCTCTCAAAAATACAATCCGTGCTATTGTGTGTTACATGTGTTATTCACATGCATTTATTTAATAATATGACTGCTTTTTATTGTGTTTATTTATACAAGCCCAGAAATAACAATACATTTGCACAAGCTCCTTAAAATGGTCATTGTAACCAAACCATGGTCTTAAATGTCTTGTGGAAGAATAATGTACTTCACTGTTTTAAATGTGTTTAAAGTCAAGTTTGTACTGGTCTCATTTACAGCAGTACATTGTCTAGTCTCTATGCCTTTGCTCCTGACTGCTTCTCCAAACTGAGAGTGTTTAATAGTAATAATAACATTTACAATAATGAACTATTGTTTTAAAGGGAAATAAGTGACTTTAGCTTTATTGATTTTATTTGATTTTGCAGTTATCTTTATGTTTCACCATTAACTGTAAAGAAATAACACTCAAATCAAACACCAGCAGAAATTAGCAACTGTAGATGTAGCTTACCTGGCTAGTGTTTATCTTGTTTACTGGTGTTTAAAACCCTGGGAATACAGACAGATTTTGTTGTTGTTTTGTTTGTATTTTTTACGCTTTTCTCCCAAGGGATTGTAGTCACATCGTGTTGTGGTGATAAGCTACGTCCATTGCCACAGCTGCCCTGGGGCAGACTGTCAGAGACGTGGCACCCATTTTGCGCCTACGGACCCATTCATACACCAGGGCAGTGGTACTGGGGACTAGGTGAGTGAAGTGTCTTGCCCAAGGACACAATGACAGTACAAACGGGGGAAAGTGGGAATCATATCTGCAACATTGCGGTTATAGGGCGACCGCTCTACCACCTGAGCCACTGCGCCCCGATTTTGCTGCGTTTTAACTCCTTTGGGGACAATACTATAAAATGTATTCTATGCATGTTGCAAAGCAGAAGAATTGCGAAAGAACACAGTGAAGGTTGGTTGAATGTTTATAGAATTTTTTACCAGATGCACTTCACACTTTTAAGGTCAGTGTAAACGCAGCCCAGAAAGACAGGGTATCAATCATATTTTAATTGCTTTTAACATGTTGCTCTATTGTCATCAGATGACAAACGACTATTTGGAGCTGAGAGCCTCAGTGGGTCCTTGAGTGCTTGGGCGTGTGGTTCTGTACAGTCTGGCCTCTGACAGCTGGCAGAGAGTAAAATTAACCTGGCTTAAACCTGCTCAGTGCAAAAAAAAAAAAAAAAGAAAAGCAGTCAATAACAGGAACTCAATCAAACCTGCCTGGTTTCCGGTAAGCGCTGCACTCTGGACTGGTGGCTCTGACAGAAGCTGGCTCGCTAAAAGGCTGCTTGGCTGCGGGTCGACCCCCACCGCAGCACAGACGCACTCGGCTCTCTCTGCAGCACGGCGCTCATTTGTACCTCACCTCAATGAGGTTCCATCCTCGAGGAGAAAACTGTGCAGCGTTTCTGCCAAAGTAAGTAGTGAGCCCCAGCCTGGAGTCAGGTCAGTGTGGCCCAGAGACCGGTCTGTGCTCAGTTTTCAAGACTCATAAAGTGATTAAAAATAGACATTTTTTTGGACATGTATGACTGCTTTATATGTCAGAAAAATAAAGAACCTGGTTAAGAAAACACGTTTCTTTAAATAATATTCTACCCTTTACAAAGTGGTTACAATAAATTATTGGATGTATAATGCCCAAAACTAACTTTGACATCAGATTTTGAGGTTAAACAATAATAATAATAGAACAACTTTGTGGTTTGGTCTTTGTGAATAATCATCATAAATATAAATAAAATTATATTTCCCATACCCCTGTATATAAATTATTATGTTTTGAGATTTAACTACAAAAATAAGACCTAAATATTACAAATGCAGTTTTTATTGTAGCCATTTTTGTAGCACATTTGCAGCAAAATGTACATTCTGACAGATCAAATGTTTCAATAAGAAAATACAAAGGTGTATTAAAGCAATACCAACACTTTAAGTCTCATAGATTGTGGTAACTGACACAAAATGCTGGCTCAGAGCAGTGTTTGTGGTGAGTGCAGTGGTGCGTGGTGTTCAGTATGACAGCCAAAGAAGCTTCATAGTGATAGGCAGCACTGGCGCGCCACACTTGGACTCCACTGTCACCTGTCATCACCTCCACCTTGTTTAGTCTGAGTGTCACTGTCCGTCAGCGCACGACACTGAAGAAATACTCCTCTTTCCCCCCTCCTCAACTGTAAAAAAAAAGTATAATTTTACAGGTTTATGCCAAAATAAAACGTTGGAATGCCAAAATGGTGGCATTCAGGTTGCATTGTTTTTTTTTTTTGGATGCAAGAAAGTGTCTTGCCCAAGGACACAACAACAGTATGAACTGTGTCACTGTGCCCCATTTTTCTTAAGAGTCTTATTAGACCAAATTCTACAAATGCCACAAACTAATGACAATTGTGGCCACATTTACTGATCAAACAAAAGCATTTTAAAAAGGTCCAAGACTGGTTAATGGTGGTAAGAGATAGGTAGTCAAAATCTGTACTCAAGTTAAAGTACCGTCACTTACGTACTCCTTCATGGTATATAGAAATGTGTGACATAAAAATACCAATAATAGCATACTATAAATACATCTATTAAAAATAACCACTGCTGGACTTGGTGATTCTTGTCTGAAACTGGCTCTGAGTCTGTATGAACTTAAGCATGAATCATTTGTTTACACTCAGCCAAGTCAGAAGTAGGATCATAGACCACTTTTCTGATGCACTTCCGGGGAGTGGGGTGCTGTGATTGGTTACATTTAATTTTTAGTCTTGTGACAAAGGAGTTGGACCAATCAGTCTCTATAAAACTATAATATAGACACAAAAACAGAAGATACTTTTAACACGGAAAAAGCAAAATACGTTACTTTAGAATATTTATATGTTGTCAAATATCATGGTAAATATTTATTAAATGTAATGTAAGTAACTTGTGTAATCCTGAAGTTGGTGAGATAACTTTTTAATTCTTGATTATGGTGATTGTACTTCAGCTCAAGAGTAGTCCATCCGCTTATCTTTTATCAAGCACTCCCAGTTATTGTCACCCACCTCTTGGATGTCCTACAAGCGCCACCCTCTGGCCAAACATCTGATCTACACTAAATATCAAGTTGATATCACCAAATATCTCTTTTTTAAGATTTTCCAGATGAAAGAGCACAATCCATGAGAAACAGTTCAATATTAGCTGATGCAGTTTGTGGCCGGCACCATCCCCTCTGACACACATGCAGCCCACCACCACTGGTTTGTTCTCACACTCTTTTTGCCCCGCCATGTTCCGAGCCACATCCCATACTAATTGAATAAGCAGCGACCCCATGGACTGCCTCTCAGTGGGATTAGGATATGATCTCCAAAGAGCGCCCCTCCGAGGGTAAACACAGCCAATTTAGAGCCATTTCATGCTCCGCGCTGCAGCAAACTAGAGCCCACACAAAGAGAAAAAGTAATTCATGGCTCATGCATCGGTCGTGCTTTAAGCTCTGCTCTTTCTCTTATGAAACATTCTTGTTTTTGTTCCCCTTTTTTTCATTTTGCGTCTCCCATTTGCCTCCCACAGTGCAGCTCAGACCATAAATTAGCACAGAAATTTAGAGTAATTTGCTTTACACATCTGAACTCCACATGCGATCACAGCGGCATAAATTACACACTATTAACATACATTTATAATAAAGTGAAGTACAGCGCGTTATGATAAAAAGTTGGACATTACTCTGTACTTTGTCTTACACACAGTAACCTAGCGTTCACCTCTGGTTTGGAACAAGGCTTTGTTTAATCACATTAATGACCGTACTTTCATGCTCTATATTAAGCAAGCCTCTCTGTACTTCAACGTCTAAAAAATAAAGATTTCATTTGAATATTCACATCCTAAAGAGGATTAAAAAAATGTGAAAAACATATGCAGCAGTTGATCTAATTAATCAATCTTATTATGGGATATTGAATGTGTTTAATATAAAATTGTAGCACTAACATGGCATTATTTTCTAGTGCCATAATAGTTTTTAGGTTTTAGCTTTGTTCAAATAGAAAATGAAAAGATTACATTTCACACCATTAAAGGTGGTGCTTATAGATTTTGGCTATTTGGCGTCATCTGGTGGCAGAGATGCATATTGCAATTCCATATTATCACACTATTCTTTTTAGCATGTGAACAGCTATGGTTGCCCTGCAGGGACATAGTGTTGTGGACAAACATACCCAGTGTAAATACGTGATTTCACAGTTAGTCAGGTTTTAGGAGCTGCTGTAGAAACAGAAAGAAATTAGCTTTCACTTGAATCCCATGATGTTATGATGATGCAATAATACACTTCTGAAAATGTGTCCTCGGTTTTGTTTTTGTTTTGTTTTGTTTTGGGGCGGCAAAAATAGCTCCACATTTTACACACTGCACCTTTAAGTTCATAGAATACAGTGTATATGCTCACTCTACCTCCCGGGGGTAAACACCCAAAAGCAAGGACTATCAGCTGGGTTTGTTTTTTTCCTTCAAGGATCATCACCAGCCCACATGTTAACAAAGACTGTTTTTGTTTGTGTTTTTTTTATTTTCTTTATTCTCTGGGGTTTTAATCTACATTTTACACTTGAATGACTGTTGGCACTTTTAATGTGTTGTGTGTTACACTCTTTGTACAATGACAATTCTATTCTTTTACTATAATGTAATCCACCACCAACCTGTAATAAAAACATTAATAAAAGCTAAATCTATCTTTAAAAATTAAAAATAAACAAATAATGTATGTACAATTGTTTTGAATGATAAAAAATGCAGATATGGTTAAATTGTGTAATTAAAATCTACTGAACTGTGTGACTTTGAGGTCATATGTCCAAGAACTGATGGCAACCATTCTTTCCAATAGAGCAAACCTTATACTAAACACAGAGGTGTGTTGTATAAGGTTTGAACACAGAGCCTAGTACTGAGAGGTAGAGAGAAGATAAACTGTGCTTCTTCATTCTTTTTACCTGTCTGCTCCAGCCGTTTACTCCCTTTTTCCTGCATATTATAGCCACATCACCTTAAAGACTGTGTCTGCGGCTCCAGGGTTCAGAGGTAGCCAGTCAAACGCTGTGTGTTTTATTACATGCCTCAGTAATCCAGGAAAGAGGAAGCACATGTCCCGCTGAAATACGATCGAATTCAGATTGTCTGTGGATATTCTGCGGCGTTTTAACCTTTCACATAAAATGAATCATATAAAAGTCTGCCCTAATTCGCATTGCGTTGTTATTCGGACAGTCTTGCCTGTTTCTTTCCAGCTGCCTGTTACGATTGTGGCTTCCCCAGTGGCAGCTAAGTCTCCCCTCGGACCCAAAAAGAAGCATGCCATTAGTTCACCAGACTTGCCGTTGCTGTCAAAATATGAGCAGGGAGTAGATCTATTAGATACCTATATTTCCTACTGGAACAGGCTCCGACTGTGCCTTCCCCCTTTGGCACATTTAACAGAGAGACAAAACCCAGATGACTGCTTCGGAATCTATCAAAACATCGACTAAGTACACTGCTTTGGATGTGGATTCCAAAGGAAAATAATGAAAAAGCCACTGGTGGAAAAATTGTTTCTTGGAGGACAATTCAATTGAGACACAGTGCTGGTATGGTTAGACCAAGCCTATCTCCCCAATTTAATCTGGTAAATAAATGTGAATATAAGTAAAATTTTATAATAGTATAATATTAAAGGTATCATGTTTACATTACAAACACATGCTTTTAACATTTTTGTGTGTCACAGCAATGATTAAGCTTAAGGGAGAGACAGCAGGGTTTTAAGTATTATAGGACTAGTCGGGAAAATAGTATTAATAGCCAATATACATACATACAATATGCTATTTTTTAAAGCAAAACATGCTAAACATTCTTTCTTTTGCTGCGTATGTAGTCCTCAGAAACTCGGAAAATGGGTTCCCATATAAACATAACAAAGTCAGGATAAACAACTTTCTATCTCTAACACAAACCAACCGAGGACCACACGAATGCAGCATTTGTATCTGAAGGCCACTTTCTAGAATCTAACCCTCATGTACTGAAGAAGAGAAATGCTGTTGCAAACCTGACATGGTGCTGTAACCTTTTAATAAATAATTTGTTTATTTAAGATGGAGGGTCAATTTGTGCTGATGTGACAGTTTCTGACAAGAAATGTACTGGTAACATGTCTGGTCACCCATACCTGAGGTGCGTTTGTTAAATCAAGTGCACATTCTCTATAAATACAGGGTTGGTTTGTAAAACATGGGATGTAAAACAAAATAACTCCTGTAAAAAGAATGTCTGTACAGAAAAGCACAACTCATTTACAGTGTATAATTTTACTGTGAGATGGACGTTAGTTATATAGTGCGTTCAAAGGCTGTATTCTTCTGCCTAGACTGTGGTCGTATGTCCCATCCACCACCCCAACCTATCTCTTATTTGTCCAGTAAAAGTTCATAAATTTACTTTTTCCGACCAAACCAAATTTTTTAACCTGTGCTGTTTTGTAGCCCTCTCTCCCCGTTGCTCCAGTCTGACAGCAGCAGATGCAAATCCTCTCGATGATTCCACCTCATCTGTCTTTATCAGGAAAACCACTCGGAGGCCGTGGATGCTGTAGCAGCCTATTTAGTGCTAGGTTTCAGTCCACGTCCGATTCCTTAAGTAGCACAGGGTTTGGCGCAAGAAAGATTTGTAATAAAAGCCGGCTCAGGTAAATCACTTTTCAGCCTGTCATCACCGCACGAGGCCCGTATTATTGGAAACAGCCGCTGTGTATAACATGTGGATATTGGCTACTCTTTTCACAGCCCTTTTAGAATTGGGCACTGGTGCATTCCACATTTCTGTATGAATTATCTTTACACCTTTTCTGGGCAGTTATAGTGGACTTTTTTTGTAGACCATTACTTGATAATAGTACTTTTTTTGTATTATTTTGTATAATGTACACACACATTGTCCATAGTATGGCCTTGTATTATTTTGTTGCTTAAATTACAAGGGTGCTATTGCAGCACATGCAAAAATGTATAAAATATGAAAAGACTATAATAGTAATACTTGTAAAATGATTATTACATGAGACATTTTCAGTAATCTCATCCAATCTCATTGGGTAAATAAATAGTGCTAATTATGTATTTACTGATGTGTGCATACTTGACCAAACCAATGATCTATTAGAAAACATTTTAAGCACTAATACAATATCTATGTATAATAAAACTGTTCACTGAACTTACTGTGTTTTTGCAACAGTGACTAAGACATAATCATATTTGTTTGATTGCATAATACCAATATATAGAAGTGTTTTCCTTAAGTACAGATTGTTATACACACCTGTCACCATTTATTTTTTTATAACAAAAATAATCGCCAGAGTGAAAAATATAGAATTCAGGCATATTTATTTTGTCAGTAACTGGTAGCTCACAAAAAATATCTGTACCTAAAGATAGAATTCTTATTTGTTTGCAACATCTATAGTTTAAAACACATCTGAATAGAACGTTCACATGACCAAATCCGTCCATCTGCATTTGCAAGGTCAGCACTGTGAGATAAAGACGCTGCTTTAGTTTATTTTTGTTTATCCCCATTAGCCATTACCCTGACACTGACTGTACAAGTGTACTAGTTAAACCATACTGTAGCTAATGAAAGCTTCTGCGCACATTCATATGGGGATTAGAGACAGGAATTGGGTAGAACAATAAAATAAGCAGGGCAATGTTTGCACTAGCAGTAGTCTGAGTTTGTCCCAGTCTTGACTACGAGTATTCATGTGTGCACTCTGAATCTCTGGGCTTTACCAAGCTTTCCTCTCCAGAGTGGGACGCTGCTGACTTTACATTTTCATCCCTCCATCCCCCATGTGTCCTGTTTACTCTGCTCCCAAACCCTGCGGCCATGCCACCTCGGAGACACACCAGACCACCAAGGTCCCGGCGGCTGACTCCTATTGGACAGCGCCGGGCCCTCGCCATGGGAACGGCCCTGGGGCGGGTGGGGCAGTGGCATTTAGAGGTGGGGAGTTTTTACACTGTGCACCGGGCAGGAGAGTGAAGGTATGATTAAACATAACCCAGGCCTTGACACTGAGAATATACTGGACGCTGCTGCACAGTGCGGTGAGGAGACCTCTCGTAAATGGATTTTTGCATTCTGTATTTTATGACCTAAAAACCATGAAATGATTAGAAGAAAGTGGAACTATGAAGATGTTCTACACAGGCCTTAAAATATGAGGCGTTCTTGCTTGCAGATTCTATAGTTACATTCAGTCTGCGCTCACATTGGCAGGAGGTTTCCATACCATCTTACTTAAATTTCCTCCATAGCCGTGAATGTAACTGGAGCTGTTATTTTTGACACTCTGAGAAGCTGGAGGGAGTTCATGTTGGCCTAATAATGTCTTGGCATTCTTTCCACAGCTTTGACTGCGCCCTGCCGGACAAAAGCAGCACTGCGTCTCTCATCTTGATCAGTAACTTGATTTATGTTGCAAACCTCAAAAGTGACCGCAGTGGGTTCAGATTTAGAGTCTATATTCACAGGGGTGGTCCAATAACTCAGTGACAGTGCATTTAAATGTAAAAGAAAATACTTTTTTTTTTTTTTTTTTTTTTCAATTTTGGGGCTTTAGAAAGAATTCTGTGGAGGTCAAACTGTCAGAGACCCATCAAAACAAACAGCGTGCGCCAAGCAGTAAGTGAAGTGATTCTTTGCTCTAAATGCTCACTGACTTTCCAATATGGCAGCCATTACCAAAGCTTGTGAGTTATACGCACTTTGTTTTGTAACTTGGACTAAAGTAATTGTATTAAATTAAGTTGGGCAATAGTAACATAGGTTTCTCACAGGTTCTGAAAAAAAATGTAATTGGAACTGAAAAAGTAATTGTATTTTAACCTTTTTTTTTTTAAAAACAAAAGTTGCTCTGTAACGTTTGGTGCACATTTTGTTTAGAACTTAAGTAGATTTAGATAAATACTGCAGCAACAAGTAGATATTGCAACGAGTATTTCTTTGCAAATGGTCACTGACCCACGTGGTAATGAAGTCAAATAAGGAATTGTTATCATCAGGGTATTTCCATTTCCAGTATGTACTAGAATCAAGCCAACACTAAACTACTACAAAAAAATCTAATATGTTCACTAAACTAGCTTAGTCCCTCTTTACAGTTCTTTACTAAACTGGGTCCATGGTAAATTCAATGACTGTTGTTGAATGTGAAAATGCGGTTATAAATTTTCAAGAAATAGTCCTGGAAATGTTCTGGAAAACAGTGGGAACAATGGTAGCTAACTTTTACTTGAGTAAGTTTCTCAAAAAAAATGAAATGCTACTTTTAGTCAGTTCCATCCACTAATTAAATTTAATCTTCTACCATATTTTTATGAAATGCTTATTGGTGTTTAGTATGGATTTGCATTTTACCACTAGGAAATACATAATTGCATACACAATACATTTCTCAATTTATAACATTATGCATGAGAGAAATGATAGTTACTTGGGTAAGGAATAATTTGACTTCTTTTACTGCTACACGAGGAATTAATATTTAATAAGTACTTTCTTAAGCATAGATTTTGACCTTTAAAAGTCAGGGGTTTATATATATAATTGAGAGTGTTGTATATAGGCGCTCTTCTGTGTCATGTCAAGTGAAAGGGGGATACAGGTGTAACCTCAACACAAACCCACTCTGCTCACTTTCTGCTGAGTTTCTGGAAAGTGGCTGCGTTGAGGTAATCAGCAGTGTGTTTTCCCCCGTGCTGATGTCTGCTAATGTGAGCCCAGCAGGTTGTAATGGTCTGCAACTCTCAGACCAATGTGAGGGGGGTCTGCTGCTGAGACAGCACATCAAAAAAGCAGCTTACAGACTAAGAGTTTGTATGTCCAAAGTGTAAAAATAAATTAGGTATATTCTGAACAGGTTTGTAGGATTGGACTAGATTTGGTGTGTGAATAAAGTACAAGTTTTCTCACACAACAAAGACTGAGCTTGCTTTTAAGATTCACCGAAAGCTCCCCTGAACTCAAACAAAACCTGGAACAGTTTTTTTTTTTTTTTTAAGTGAGGGGTATTGTGGACCCATACTCAAAAGTGTTTGTGTAAGGCCTTTAAGACTGTGACAGCTACAGGATATGTGTGGGCCATTGTTATTTACTCTGAGTGGTACCTCAGTGATACAACTTCCTCCTCTCCCACCGACCAGCATGCCCACACACAGACAAGTACACACACGAAAAACATACATTCAACCGACCAGCTACACTCATCAAGACATGAGCTTGGAGGCTTGCATTAATATAATATACTATATAGAGTCATTCACTTATATTTATCCTTTTTGTTATTATTTAAATTGGTTAATGTCTATATGAGACATATTATTCTAAATTATTTTTTTGTTAGTGTACTGCAAATCCTTCTTAACCATAACATAAGTTTTTTTCCAAACTGCTTTTTAAGAAAGTTTGTCTACTTATTTTGCTCCAACAATATCTATTGTAGCTTTTCAGATTACATATATTAATAACATTAATACTAATTATGACTCAAAAACAGCAATTTGTATCTTATATTATTTATTATAAATCTATAAATCTATGACATTCATACCACTTTAAGATTCAAATTTAGTAAAATGATTGTATGACATTGTGAAAAGTTGGAGATACAGTAAGCATCTGGAAAGAAATTCAGTTTTTAAAGTTGTGTTGGCTTGGTATCTCAGTAATGTTGGCATTCACACTGAAGATTTAGCATAGGCATTAATCATACAGTGTATTTACACAGCCTGTCCAAAACTGGGGCAAATTAAACGTGCAAAGTTGTTTTAATACAACAAATAATACATTTTTATTTCAGTTTGTCCCCATTTTACAAAAGAAAATTTTAATAAACTATAAAATAGACAATTACAATAATGTAATAATCCTTATTACAGTCTGCATTACACAACACATGAAAAAAGATAAAATGAAGGTCTACTGAAGACAACAGGGCAAATATGTTTGCATAATTTTTTTAATAGGAATGCAATGTACCTGAAATACCTGGTTTGTTTTTTACAGTCATTGTCATTAACCTGCCTTTCCAACAGTAATACATCCTGTGCGTTTAGCAGCAGAAACGTGGACATCATCCAGACCAGCTTTGAATAGACACAGACGCAGTAAATCTCTGTCTGCCTCACAACACATAAAATGTCTCCTTCAAAATGGGCTCTTTGTGTGGTCAAGTGAATATGGCCCACAGACTGTGACACTTTTCCGGTTTCCCCGTCTAAAAGCACACTAGGTTGCAGTATAGATGAAAGCAGACCCACAATCCAAGAACAACGCAGTGACAATCAGGTATCAAACATTACTTAAGTCAATTTCAACTTTAATGTCCATTGTCCACTGGTTCTAGTCAACATAAAAAAATTACTGATTTGGAGCTCGTATTTGCAAACGCTACAGTATAATAACATGACACCCTACTCTTGTCATGGGCATATTTTAACCACCAAGTGCAAAAGTGTCTTACTCCTTTTCTCAAATCAGTTGCTGATTCGGCTGAATAGATATTCCAGAAAAACAAATGTAATAAAAGTGAGTTTAAAAAACCCTGACTCAAGAACGTGCATTCCTTTATTTAAAAGAATTGTATTTAATTGTAAATTAAATTGGCTGTAAACTAAAAGCACTTAAAGTTGTAGACATTACTATTCTACACACATCAGTTTTTTCTCACGGGTATTTAGTGTCAGAATCCCGTACTGTCCTCTGACTAATTGTTAGCTTTGTTATGGTTTGTATCTAGATTAATGGTCTTTTTCACTCTTGTTTTTGTTTTTTTAGTTTAGCTTGTTTGGCGTTAGTGCTAAAGGCAGGAGCAGCACTTCTCCTAACGTATTACTGTAACTAGAAGTGATACTTGGTTTAGAAAAAAAAGAGTGAACTTAGGATGTAAGAGACACACTTACAGAGGTCGACACATAAAGATATTTGATAATGTAAACCTTCCACACAAACATTTAAAACAGAATAAGTGCAGTTTTCTGTATTCTAGTGTATTTTAACGGCTGTTATGTTATTACAATATAATAGCCTTTCTCAAAGTGTGGTACACTAGTGGTTCTTGGGCTCCCTCTGGTGGTACGCAGAGGAATCACTGAATTACTACTGTGTTTGCACCACACCCTCACACCTACACCGTAGGCTAATGGTTGCTGTTTATTGGCTAAATGATGAAGATCAACAAAACTTATATCATAGCTTTAATCTGGGAAGAGGAGAGTTTTTCAAGCACAAGAACTGAGGTGGACCAGAGTGAACCGAGCACAGGTGCTAAAAGCGCTGGTGAAGCTGCATCTGCTAGCAGCAGCAAACACTACAAACCAACTACATGTTGAACTACATTAAAATAGGATTTATTTGAAGCGGGAGAGAGGACGATTTCTGGCTGTAGTGTGTGACAAAGTTCTTTCATCACAAAGATCCATCGCATCTCAAATCACATCTTACAACCCAACCTACTGCGCTTAAGGACCAACCAGTGGATTTTTTGGGGGGCGAAAACGTGATAAACTAAAGCAGTCAAAGTCCACCATTTAATCTTGTGGTACACCCATTCTCAAAGCACAGGGAGCTTCATATTGTGCTAGCCTCCGGCTATAATACAGTACAACTGTGTCTACCTTTAGCACTGTGTCACGGAGAATAAAGTACATAACTGGCAATGTTTAAAAGACATTGAGCACATCGAGAACAGTCAATATTTTGTCATCCATCTTGGCGAGAATACAGATGTTGCAGATTTGGACGTATTGGTTTACGTGAGATATGAATATGGTGCAGCTCAGGAGGACTTTAGGTTCTTTCAGTCACTTGAGACCAGAACTACAGCAGAGCACATATTCCAGGTATTGCACGCGTTAATTCAAGAGAATAAACTTGACTGGACAAAGTGTGTGGGTGTGTGTACAGAGGGCGCAGGGGCTATGACAGGTTGTAACATAGAAGTAGCAGCTCGCATCCGACAGATGGTACTTGAGATGTGCTGGACTTACTGCAGCATCCATTGTGAAGAGCTGGCAGTGAAGAAGAAGCCCGGTGACCTGAAATCTGCTGCTGTGAAAACTAATGAAAACGAATGCTTATTTCATGTGCTCTGTGAGGAGATGGGCAGTAAGCATGTTCAACTCTTCATACTGAAGGAAGGTGGCTATCAAGAGTAAAGGAGGCGTTTCAAATTGCACAGAAGTCCAGATGGTCTTACAGGACTTTGTCAAACATTTCTGAAGATACTGTGTGGCTCTGTCAACTGGCACACTTGTCTGACGTTTTTTCCGTTTAAACAAAACTAAATTTGGGACTACAGGCACTCTCCATCAATGTTTTTGACGTGCAGGTTATTTGAAATCAAAGTTATGTTTCAGCTTTCCCTGCTTTGAAAGGTCTTCTGTGTGACAATGACCTGATGCCAGATGATGGTGTCAGGGACCCCTCACGTCGCTAAGACAATCATTTCCCAGTGAGGCCTGAAGCTAAAGCAGCTGGATGAGAAACCCTTTCAACATTGACACCTCTCAAATGTACAGTGAATACCCTGTGCTTTCCAACAAGGCCGTGCTTTTTCGACCACTTATCTGTGCAAGAAAGGCTTCTTTTCATTTGTCGTCATAAAAAACAAAGCATAGAACTAGAGTGGATGCTGAGCCAAACCTTAGACTGAAGCTGACTTCCATTGACCCAGACATGTTCACAGAGGCATGCACAACCAATACATTAAGCTCAAATTGTCATCAACATGTGTGTGTGTTTTAGATTTAAGTACAGTTGTTATAGTTATTGTTTCTTCCTCTGTCTGTGTGTGTGTCTGTTTTAGAAAGCAGTCGTTTGGACACAGCAAGAAAGGCTTTGGTTGACTTTAGTTCATTTTTGTTACAGTTACTTGCAGCTACACATACAGCCTGTTTTAATTTTTTTTTATCAAGTACAGTACATTTTTTTACTGAACATTTAAGTACAGTACAGTTTTATTTCATTCTTTTTTTTTTATTTCATGTACAAACTGTGTGTATTTTAAATGTTTAAAGTGGCTGATAATAAAAATAAATATTGGATAATATTCTCTGTGACTTCTCTGTTATTAGCCTTAATGTTGGCTCTAAACATTAGCAAAGTGACTTACTGTTTGTGTTCTTGCTGTAAATGGCGCTGAATCCAGTTCTGACCCGGTCTGATTCTGACTTAGTCTGTTTTCAGCCACATGTCACTAACCTCTGTCCCACAGCTGCATTAACTCATTATTTTACTGTATATTACATTAATAAAGGTCTTCTCTGTGAATATTTTACCACGCATAGTCAATTTGGCGCTGTTTCCCTCATCAGACTTAAACACATTCTACATACAAGCATTAACAGAGACATCCAATCAAAAAGCGAGGAAGGCAGAACTAGTGCAAACAGGTCTGAGATCAGTTTAACT
The DNA here is from genome assembly GCA_024416835.2 of Perccottus glenii. NCBI lineage: Eukaryota > Metazoa > Chordata > Actinopteri > Gobiiformes > Odontobutidae > Perccottus > Perccottus glenii. Next base: position 12,186,353 of record CM044557.2, on the reverse strand, counting down.
GTCACATAGCACCACGGGCTCATATCACCGCTGCGAGAGGGGAACGAAGGAGAAATTGTAGAGCAGCAAAATGCTTTGAAATAAGAACGGGCAATAAGCTAGTCTGAAGATGAGAATCTCACTTTATTACGTAGGCTACTATTTTACTACATTTGGTTTGTTATTATATAGTCACCCTATCTGCATTATCATCAATAAATATACTGCTTTAAAGACGCAATTAGGCGCTACCTTGTCAGAACAAAATGGAGCAGAATATTTCTTTCAATTACATTACATATTTGTGTTTGGCCCATGGCCCCCTAATACATTTCCGTTTTGGCCCTACTTTGGAAAAATGTTTGGGCACCCCTGCTGTAGAGGTTTTGTCTTTAAAGGCTTTGGGGCTTTTTATTAAAACTTGTACATAATGTACATCAGAGTCACAAGAGTCACGTCATCTGAAAAACAACTGTTATAGCCAATATAGTATATGTCTGTGAAGGTTCTCAATCATCCCGGTCATCTTGAAGAAAATATTAAAGCATTTTTCAATTCTGAGTTTAACTGGTATTAACGATAGTGATGTGCGGGTCGGGGTTTTTTCCAACCCGTGGGTCCCGCTTTATGAAATTATATGGACCACACCACTGTATCTATTTTTACAACCCGCACCACCCTGCTACTGCGACCATTAAATAGACATAGCCTACGCATTGTAAATGAAAACAGGCTTTATTTCAGTCTAAAATTGCTTGGAAACAGCCATTAGATTACATCACCCTTAAAACTGGCAACGACATATGCTTATGAACCATAGAAACCAGCAAGGTCTATGCTGGTTTTGTCAATACTGGCCAAACATTAGATTTAGCAGCTTGACCTTCTTTTCTTTTAATCATGTAAATTCACGACCTTAATTTCTTCCGGACCCATCTTCACTTTGTTTGTTTTGTTGTTGTGGCTGGTGGCAGGAGCTGCTTGGTGCTTTCCTGACATGAGGCGAAAGGTTAGGGTTACGTTGCTACATAGGCCTTCGTATTGTAACCTTATCAAGGAACCTAATAAAATATGAAAATATATATTCCAAGATATTTATATAGGCAATATATTGCATGCAATATACATGTTTAAAAATGAATTAAAAAAATATAATATTTAAAAATAAATAAATAAATGCATGACCCGCCCCAGCCCGGCCTGCAAATGCGCATCAATAATTAACGACTTTCCCATCAAGAGTCACACTGCCCTTTCTTAGTTAACAACTATGAGACCAGAACAGCCTGGTCCAATCAGAGTTAGTTTCAGGTCAAACCCCTCCCTCTAGAGATACAAAGCTCAGCTCTCTTTCCAGTTGAGTCTCTTAACCTCTTAACCTTTTCTCCTATAGAGTAAATATAGTGTAGCCTTTTGATTGAGGGGATAGGGAGTGTACTAGATACAGCCTTTATTTCCTCTTTCTTGCGGCTAGCAACATCAAAACAAGTCAACAAGAACAATTTCATTTTTAATGTAAATCCTGCATAATATATCCTCAAGTTTGTGTTTTGTGATGACCCAAATAAAATTTACAGCAGCCCACTGTTTGAGAACCACTGATCTGGCATATAGTTGTGTCATGTTCAAATACATCGGCGCTTCACCTTAGAGTGACCCCAAGTCTCAATTTCAGCTTGTCATGCATCAAATTGTCCTCTCCCTCTGATATGCTTGAGCTCGTGGGAAACATTTCACACTACAATTGGAGGAGCGTACGAGTTGCCATTTGGGTGTGTTTTTGTTGGCCGCAGGAGCTGTTTTCTGGGGAGAGTGAGACAGAGAACAGGCTAAGGGTCTTTTCCCCTTAGTACAGTCCCCTCCGCACAGAGAGAGACCGGGCCCGGCTCATCGATCACTCGGCACCATACGGGAGGACGCTCGCAGTGGGTGGGAATTAGAACAGATTATGTCAAATGTACAGTGTAACATCATGAATGTGACAAGAGTGTGCAAATAATGTTTAATAAGTATCGGTTTGACAGCCTTAGTGACAGTTCTGAGTTTATGTGTATTATCTTTATTATAATTTACAGTCACAAAACATGCTTGGAAGGCTATTTGGAAAGGAAGCTGAGTCGGTAACACAGGACACACAACAAGATAATGTACTGATAATTAAAGAGATGGCAGGGGAGAGGGAAGAGATTATAGCCCTACAAAAGGGTGCGTCACTTAGTAGCAGACTGTAAATGATGTAAATGGTTCATGTTATAGTTGCGTTGTGCAAGTACAGATGGATGGTATGGATAAATGTGGGAGGAGCTACATAAAACATGACAGGGGTATGATGTTTGCATAGGGTAAGGGTCAAGCAGGAGCTCATTTGTCTGGTTGAAAAAGGGCTAAAATATGCACATTTAAGCCTGCACTGACTGTAGATAGACACTCCCTCAGTTTCATCAAGACGCTTGGCTCCATTTAGCTCCTCAGTAAAGACTCCTGTGTGAGAGCCAGAGCATAAAACACGCAGCACATCCACACACCCAGCCTGATGGATTATGGCTCTCCCAGCGCAGGGGCCTCTCTGTGGGTAGGGCAGACAGAACAGAGACCCCTTACGGGCTGAGGGGTTAGCCAAAGTGATGGGTAAATACAGAAACTGATGGAAAGGGCCCCAGTGTGGAGCGCCTGACCAGCAAGGCCCAAGATGGACATGATACTGAGCCGAGCAGATGACCCAACAGCGGGGAACCTCCAACATCATTAAAGGCTCCTACACAGCCATTTAATCAGTGTCAAAACCACAAAGACAAAACACTGCACACAGCAAGCTGCTGTTCTCCCTTTAATCTGAGTGTGGGTGGAAACATTTTCTAAAAAGGTTGTGTTAAACCTAGTACAGCGACATGAGTGCAGTAACATCAATGCATCTTGGATATGGTTGAATATGGTAATGCAGAAGGTTTGTGTCAATTTTTCATTACATTGAACTTCTTAGGGCCAACCTGCTTAACCTAAAATTGTCTTAGTTTGTCATTTCTATTTTCCTCTTTGCATATCAACCTGCATTGAGCAAACAAACTGCATTGAGCAAACAGCATTGCTGGAAGCACACACATTTTTTTGCATTAATATTTATTTATTTGTTTTGTTTTACATTTTTGAAGTAAAATCATTAGACCTACAGTATTTCCACTGGGTTTGTTCATATGACAACAATCCTCTGCAGGCCACGAAAGTTCACTTGCTCCATAAAGGGGTGTGGAATTTCAATCTGCACTTTAAGCATTAGGTATCACCAAAAAAGGCCAAAAACTGCGCATTCCCATTTTAAAATGAATAGCATTGGCTTCTCAGTAGAAAAAAAAATGTATGTTTTGAAACATAAAACAAGGATGTGTTGTTGATTTAGTGATTAAGTTCTGATTTTGGCACCACTTTGTTTAAGAATGGGCAGACTTATAAAACTGAGAAGATGCATTATCACGTTTTCACATGAATCCAAATAATTACCCAGTGTGTGCAATGTAATTGTAATAAAAACAACTTAAGTTACTTTGCAGATAAAAGCCCACTGACTGTCTGGGAGAACATTGTAAAAGGACAATTACGTCTCATAGCAGTAGCAAACATTGTGTTGTCATGTTGCCATCACTGTACATGTGTGGTACCATTAACTGAACATAAATGTGCTCTGTGTAAATCAGTACCTGCCTGCTTCAGCCCAAAAGAAGCTCTCCTTTTTGGACCTCCCAGAGACAGAGAGCACCTCTTGTTTGGACAAACCAGCCCTGTACCTCAAACATGAAATGAGAATCGCACAGTTGCTTCACTTTCAGCTAGGGGCCTAATATTTTTTAATTACGCACAGGAAACTCTGGTTACAAAGGACACTTTCTGCAAGGAACTGCAGGAGGCTGTGAGAATTTCCATCCTCTTTCTTTTTCTTTTCTCTGTAGCTTAGCCCATGTGGGTGGGTGTACCATCAGATAACAGACTGCCCCACCACCACCACCACCACCACCACCACCACCACCCCATACAGTGTTAATGACTGGTTTCATTATTCAGTATTAAACTCTCTTTTCTATTTCTTGCTTACATACCCAAAGGCCTACTTGACTGGGCTTCATTTGGATAAACTCAATTTTATTAAGCCAAGTTTAATTGTAAATGGTAGCCTACAATGCAACCCCAACATAAATATAAACCTGCTTTAAGGGATTTTTATTTATTTCATTTTTTATTTTATTTTACACTAAGCTTGGATAAGCACTCATCTAGGGGTTAAATTTAACCTTGATTGTGCAACCAGGCCTGTGTGTTTAGAAACAATCTTTCTTGATGCTAGAGTAGCAGACATACCTACTCACAAATGTTATTTTATCAAAGCATACTTTTAAATCAAGTCTCTGAAGGTAGTAAGTCTATGCTATGTGGTTATTCTTGAGGCTTTGTGAAGTTTAGCCTAGAGTCCGTTAGCATGACTTGCTAGCAGCTGCTAACTATGTGACTCATCCTCCCAAACTCTGACCCCTTTTCAATTTTTTTAATAACACAAAAAGTTCAGTCTATGAGCATGTACCTCTCTTAACAGCTGAGTTAACATGGCGTCTTAGTTTCATCATTCTTCATCTCTCTATGAGCCACTGTCTTCTCCGTGGTGTAACAACAGAACAAAGATGAAGACACGTCAGTAGGCTTACTTCCAGTTAGCGTCTTAGCTCCGGTGGTCTCTAACTGACAGGAACTCAGGCACTATTTGTTATCTAAGTCCATCTGGTTTTGGTTTGGCTCCTCCACATCGCCCCTGGAGATGTGGATGGAAGAGACGCAGGGGTGAGGCTTCACTTCTCCCAGCTTTTGCTTTTCCTAAATTGAATTTCTCACCATTCCTCTGTTCCACTCTGGGCCTGGGACCAGGGACCAGCAGGCTGGAGTTCTGCTTCCATCCCTGAGGCTCCGCTAAAACGAAGAAAACTAGAATCACCTGTTTGGCCAAATGGCTCGCATGTTCACAGTAATGGCTATTAACCTGCTCCCAATCTTCTGTTTGTAATATAAGAATGGATGAACTCTGCGTGAACTGCTCCAGACATGAAGCCTTTTTGCATCTGATGAAATGATGTGTGAAAATAAACAAATACCAGACTAAACAAAGCTGTCAGCCATGATGAGCGAGGACAGAAAATCCAAAAGGTTTGGGGTATTATATTATGCTTTGAATGTTTCATATTATCTTGAACACATGCAGCACTAGTTTGTAGCAAGGGTCCACATAATATTGGTGTTGGCCTATAAAGTTTGTATGTTTTTTGAGTATAAACAATAGCAGTGCTAATCCATAATGGGACTTTTTTTATGCATTGCCTTTTTGGAAAACTGTCTGGACTCAAAACTATTGGGCCTCACAATATATAGGTGCGGTCAAAGGCCTGTCATTCAAATGTGTTATGTATTATGCATTCAATTTACTAAAAATACAATAATATTGCAATATTTTGTATGCCAAAGAAATGTTTTTTTTTCTAACAGAAAAAATATTCTATTGCATATTGTAAGAAAAAATATCTGTAGAAAAAAAAACATACAGGATTTATTATCAGGGGTTTTATTAGGTGACAGTGTTGAGCTTTGACCAATCACAGGCTCACATGTTGTAAGGTCTCGAGTTGGTGACGCTCTCATTGGTCACTTGTCAACAAGGAAGTCATAACAACCAATAATACAGTGAAAGTGTCTAGTCCAGCAATATATACACCTGTTTAAGTAGAGAAACGACACACATGCTTAATAAGTCACTGGAGTCCAGGCAGACCTTAGTATTATTTCTAATTTGTTGGAAGTAATCTCAGGACTATTTATGTTGTAGCTCTTTTACCTCCAAATACATATGAGTTCAAGGCATTTTCTTTAAACCAAGGCATTAACAGACAAGCATCCTAGGAATGCGCTTGCCAAGATTTACCAGTTTTTGCTGTGTCCTCATTATTCTCTCAGTATTCTTGTTTTGGAGATTTTAAAATCTTGTGTTCAACCCTGGCTCTACCCACTGTCATAGACATAGCTTACTTTTTTAAGCATTTTATTTTTTTTTCACAGTAGTAACTTGTAAAATACAGTTTCTCCCTCCATTCATCTTGCTTGACACTGTCCACACTGCATCATAAATCAAAATAAAATCCAAACAGATTTGACCCTAAATTGTGAATTATTCTCCCAGCCTTTACAATTTGACGGCTAACTACTACATGTAAATGTGGTGAAATGCTGGGTTTTGCTGTTATTTCAGGACAATTAAATACATGGTTCCTGCATTACTACTCCGTAAGGTCTACACTTATCCCGGACTAACCCTGCGGCTCATGTAAAATAAGACCTCACTGTCTCTATACGGACAAAGCGTGCTCACAGCAAACGTATACTTTGTGGAAATGTTGCATGAAATGTACACATGCTCGTGACAAACTCTCTGATTTACTGCTGGCCTTATTCTTTCTCTGCCCTTGGTGTGAACTTGATAAAATCCCCAATATTTCTGTGAACAGACATCCCACACGCACAGTTTATTTTGTCAGGTGGACGGACTGTATCACACACCACTCCCTCAGATGCACATTGTTCGGCTCCCGTACTTTCATCTTGTATGAACATGTGTTTGTAGGTTTAGTGTTAAACAAGGCCGTGTTCAACTCGAGGGATTCTCACCAAAAATATTTGTGCAGCAAAATGTCATAAAGCTCCTGTTCACTTTTGGATACTATGATACTATGATACTATGGTGGCCTATAGTTTAGATCTAACTCCTTTGGCTTTTAAAAGTAAGGTATCATTATATTTGTCCTACTACTCAGCTTGAAAGAAAAAGATGAGCGGCGTAATAGTCTTCCGTATACAATGTAAAGTCAACTTATTGTCCCCTAATGACGAATACAATAAGCCTTTAAGAGAAATGTAAATTTAGGAAACGGAGGTGCTAGTGGTTTGTAATCTTTTGGGTTTGGACAGTGTTAAACAAAATACAGACAACTCCCATATTTAAGACAATGCCACTTTATGTAAGTGTTCACACTTCAAAGATACATGCTGAACTTGTTAACACCCAGTGAGCACAACAATACGTCATGTAACTTCCACATAGTGCTACCGTATTATTCTTGTTACAGTTATTAAAGCAGGCTACAGTAAATACAGGTAGTGTAGTAATTCTAGGCCTTCACAGAAGGCATTCAAAACGTGTAGAAACAGCATCTAATCTTGAACATAAATATGCACACTGAAACACCGACTAAAGCATAAAGTACTGGCTTACAAAAGTTATAAAAGTGTGTGCACTGTGTCACATTTAACATGCAAACGTGGCAGATTTTTTATGATAAGACATGATCTGTGTCACTGCATATGAAAAGAGAATGTATTTGTACTTGAGGACAAAGCAGAACTGTAGTAGCTTGACATTATTCATTAAATAATGATTATAAAGTGCACATGCTACACTTATGACAACCACATAAATATATGTCTCTTCATACTTTCATCACACATACAGCGTTCCACTGAGGCACAGTACAGCATTTTTAAAACAGAAAATAAAATAGGCAATTATACATGAGCTATCAATAGAATAATGCATCAGCCATGAAAATAAAAGTTTAATCTTCAGGGCGTATTTGCTTAGAGATTAATGTAAGTGGACTAAAAAGTGATTATTTGAAAATGAATAGCAGCGTGTAAAATAAAATGTTAGGCTAATCAAAAAGCCATTTACAGCAGGTGATTATATTTGAATGTGGCATGAGATAGAATAAATAATCAGATAAACTGTTCTTTTATATTATCATTTGACCATTAAGAAAATACACATAAGAATGCCTAATTTGATGTACACTATTAAATACCTATAGATTCAACTTTTTACTAAAACATTCTAAACATTTGGACATTAACACGTTCACACAGTTGGGAGAAAAAGCTTTGCAGGTTAGCAAAGAGCCCAAATGCTCAAATTTTGGGTAATAACGTGGACAAGAAGGTTGGTCCAAGTAGCCACTGCATGGTTCATCACTGTGTCCAGTCCTGAAATACAACAAGACACATGCTATGGTTTATTCTCAAGCCCCACAAACGTTCTGGTTAAAATTTGAGATATGGCTCCTCCTTGTGGTTGATTTTAACACAAACCTCAACTATCTGTTAGAGACACACACGATGTTCGTCGTGATCTGCACATGGTTTTCTGTAGAACAAATCACAACAGTGGAAATGAATGTGACCACAGGTAACCAGTACAGGTAAAATTACAGTTAGGCAGAATAAAATGTGTTTTTTAGATATTATGTGTTATCATTTTCATTCAAATATAAAATATACACATTTAAATGTTACCTTTGTATTAAGATGGTGATGGAGCACTGGGTCAGAAAGCCAGGGATGTCTTAAAGCTTCAGATGCTGACATCCTCCAACTGCACAGGTTAAAGGTGGAAACACATGTGTAAGGTGTACATTGCTTGAGGTCATTTTAATTATGCATAAAAAAGCAGACAGATACCTTTTGTTGACAATGAGAAGTCTGGAGATGAAATCTTTGGCTTGTGCTGACGTGCCTAAAAACTCACGCTCCTCAAAGTTCCACTGACAGGTCAGGATGTTGTTCAGGGTCTGGTTATCGTTGTCACCGAGGAAGGGGCACAGGCCACTCAGACTGTAGGTGCAGATGCTCATTAGTCGGACTTTTAACAACCTGTCTCTGAGTATGTATGTGTGTGTGTGTGTGCATTTACTTACAGCATGTAGGTGATGACACCGAGGCTCCACATGTCAGTGTTGAATGACACAAAGTCGTAGTTAATCACTTCTGGAGCAAGAAACTCTGGAGTGCCGAAATTCACTCGTAACTTCTCCCTCGGCTTATATCTATAAAAAACAATTATTAATTGTTTAACTAGTCTTGAAATGTTTTGTCATTTTCTTGATGTGTTGGTAAAGAATATGTTCACGTCAAATTTCACTGACAAAGTTAAGCCCATGGGATAATACTTTTTCTGTTTTAGATTATGTTGTCTTACTATAATTATGTGTGCCTAATATATTAAGATAACAATACAAATAATTTAAAAAAACAACAACTCTGTCCTCCGCTACATTTATTTTGGTTGATTGTAATTGTACTGTTCCCCTTTAAGACATTTAACCATCCTCGCCTCCAGTGGTGTTCCAGCTGTAACACTGGTGAATGTAAGCTTCATGTAAGTCGCTTTGGATAAAAGAATAAATGACTAAATGTAAATGTATCCACAATGAGTTTTCTCAGGGCATTCGCAAAATTCAAGTCAATTGGTGAATGTAACTTGCCCCCAAAAAATTCAATGTGAGGGTGAATATTTGACTGCCAGTGTGTCTCTACACAATAAGCCAGTGATAAACTTGTGTGTGTTAATTGTGCATTTTGTCTCAGGCCCAAAACAGCTGGGCCTGGCGCCAGCCCCAGTGACCCGTGAACCGTAGACAGTGAATGAAAAGGATTATGTCATAAATAGCATAAAATAATAAAGATAATAAAGAATTATCACTTACATCCTTGCAAGTCCAAAGTCAATAATTTTGACTTTATTTGTCACTCTGCTGACACACAAGATGTTCTCTGGCTGGAATTCATAACAAAACCAAAAATCTTAATGAAGTGAATGCTGTTAGTAATACAGAGATTTAAGGATAGTAACCTTTAAGTCCAGGTGAAGGATGTACATTCTGTGCATGTGCTGCAAACCCTCACAGATTTGCCTGATGAAAACCACAGCATCGAGCTCGGTTAATTTGTAGTTCTCGTCGATGATCCTGTCAAACAGCTCGCCTCCACCAACACTGGGGCGACAAAAAACAAATGCATCACGTGAAACATTCAAATATAGCTTGTGTAATATTATGGTTAAAAGTGTGAGTCTAATTTTTACAGAACATTACTAATGATATGAAGTGATTAGATGGTGCACTATATAATTGTAGTGAAGTATTAATATGTACAGAAAATATAAAAGAAGGAGCGTACTATTCAAGTACAAGGATGATGTCATTCCTTGACTCATAAGCTGCATAGAGTTGGATGAGGTTGGCATGGTCCAGATTATTCATGACCTGGATTTCATTCTTCACCACCTCCTACCAAAAACACACAGACAGACAGATGGACGCAGGGACACACAGACAGATGCAGTCAAACAAACGGACACACAGGTGTGGACAAATATGGACGCACGGACAACAACACAAAGGCAACCACATACAGCAATAGCTGTTCTTGATGAGACATTAATATCTTCTACTAGAAGACCAAGAAAGTGCTGTCGCCTTGCAGTTATAATTTCAGCTTCTGTTCTTACTCAGTGGCCTTGTAGCGGACTAGTATGATCTCTAACAAATATCCCCTGCTTTTTATATCATGTGGCAAGGCTCTCACTAAAATAACATGAATAGAAACGTTCATTATAATTTATTTCAAAGTGTCTTTCTGACTTCTGGCTTTGATGACCTTTGCCGCCAATGTGAGTCCAGAGGAGTTTTCAACACACTTGTGTACCTGGCCAAAACGACCCCTTAAAAACAAACAAAAAAATGACTCTTATTCTTTGCAGAGGAGCACATGTCTGTTTTATGACCTCAGTTCAACCCTCCTAGAAGACTACAGCTGACATTGTTGCAGGGAGGTTTAGTGTGAGACGCTGTATTTCTTTTCCCATGACAAATTTCAACACAGCGCCTCACTTAATCTGTTATTTCATTAAATATGAGCCGGGCCAGTGTCTCCTCTTTGAAGACATGGATTAACACTTAGTGATTAGCTACCAGCTGGCACTGTAGATACAGTTTCACATACCGTTCGTTCTTTGAGTAAAAATAACTGGTGGTGACTCTAAAGTTATGAACCATGAAAGAGCAGAGGTGGGGTGCAGGGGGAAGGCGGGCTTACGCAATTATGCCTCGTGGGGAACTGAGAAATGTTTCCTCACTGTCTTTGATCTACAGTCAATAAATAAGGCATCTGAATATTTATTTATATGAAACTCAAAGTATCATTAGCAATAACTGTCTTGACATTAATATTATACTTGCTGTGCTAAACTTCTCTACTGCTAAACAAAGATGGCAAAATATCCATGGGTTGGACAGAGTCTGCTGGCTAAAAGTTACACAGGGTGGCTGTAAATACAGCCACATTATTAATTGAGTTTATGTGCGAGTTTGTGCAGAATAATCTCATAAGTAAACCTCCTCTCCTCAGTGATTTCAAATGGTGAGGTGTTTTCACTTGTCATCTTTGACCTTTAAAAAAAAAGGTAGAGAACATCCAGAAAGGGCTTGAAAGAATGACATGCCAACAAGACAAGAACACCATGCGAGTGTGGCCTTCGTTTGAATGTTGTGCACTGTCTCTACACATTCCTAGGGGGACTTTATATACACTTCTTAAGTTCATTGAGTTAATTTATCAATGTCAAAACTACACACAGCCCTTTTAATTAAAATGATTCACAAACTGCTCACCCGCCCAGCACTTCCTGCCAGTTGATTGTGTAGAAGTTGCTGATCTGGTTGGGTTTGGCGGAAACAACACGGTGAATGAATGGAGCAGCAGGGGGAGGAGTGTTGTCTGAAAAAAAAAAAAGATTTTAATATTTCTGTAACACCGCAGACAAAAATAAAGACTCACCAATGAAAAAGCGTTCTGCCCCTTCTATGTTCATGTTTTCCAGGTCGTTCTCGGTGGCCTCGTCCCTTTCTACACTTTGTTTGTAGTCCAGAGTGATCTCCACACCGTCTGCCTTGAACACAGCCCAGCCTTCAGACGTAAAACTCTTTTGTTCTTCCCATACCTCCATCTGGCTTTTTTTGTGTTCTGCTACAGTGTGCTGTTCAATCTCTACACACTTCTGCACTTGAGTCAACTTCTGCAGGTGGTGAAGAACTGAAAAGAGTTGTTTTATAAAATGTTACCTTGATTTTGTGTTTTTGTCATGAGAAAATACAACACAAAACAGGCATTGTTATTTTCAGATATAGATATTTTGTTTTTCCAAAATTGGCTAAATTGCACAAACATAATTAAATGTACACATGAGGCTAAAGTTAAAATATATATATATATTAAGGCGTAAAACAGAAAAATAAATAAACAAAAATATATAAATATTTTCTATAATATTTAAAATAAATGTAATAATTTAATTAACTGTAAAACTATTTTCTTGTGTTGAATATTCCATTATCAGCCTTTCCAAATACATTTTAAATGCACAAAAAGCAATTGAAAATCTGAAAATTTTATGTATTTAATTAAAAACCTGTAAAAGAAAAAAGAAAAATTGTAAACATTGCAGCTTTTTTGCGTGTTGAAGTACCTTGAGGATGGGGGCTCTATGGCACACACTTCCCTTATTTCCTCTTTCTCAGCCACAGAAGCCTCCTCTTCCACTACTTCCTCCACAATGAGCTTCTCTTCCTCAAATACCTCATCTTTGCTCTCAGGAGGGTCCTGGTTCTCGGCCAGTTTGGAGTCGTTAGGCAAGTAGTAAACCACGGTGGAAACATCATCTTGGGAAGGAACCCCGATTTTTTGTGCTTGGGATTTCTCAGTGTTCTCCAGGTTCAGTTTCTGCACCTCTTCCAACAACAGAGCCTGCTTTTTAAGGATATGTCTATGAGGGAAGGCGGAAAATATGGATCAGAAACACAACCCATCTGACACTGTGAGATGGTTTTGAAGGTTTATTTAAGTAACCATATGGACACATTTATTTAAATAAGCATACATGCAGACAAACTTAGTACTCTTAAGGTACCAAATAGAGAATATATTATGGCACCTGTGTCTGGAGGCTTTGTCTTCTTCTGTGCTTTTGGACTCTTGGGGGTCAGAGAGGGCTTGTCTGTCCCTTCTTTGCTTGTGTGGTCTTTTAGCTGCAGAACAAAAAATATCTGTCAAAATACGTATTCGCAATGAGAGAAAAAACACAATAATGAGACAGACATTAAAGTCAAATGAAGATGAAGACAGACTAAAGCAGCAAATAAAGAAAATACATGATCTTACAAATAATATGAGTAAAGACACCTTTGTGTATTGACTGGTGGGTGTTACAGTAAACGTACAAAGTTTCCACATTTGCGCGAGGCGAGGAAATGCTTTGGTCCGTGGAGCTTTGTCTTGTGTGATGACTCACATGCAGCAGTTATCTCTTGAGTCCCTTTACTGGCTTTATTAGAGGTAGTTTTCTAGTAGGGAGACAAGATGGCAACGCTTAGTAGGGTTATATGAATATGGAACACAGAATGGAAAAAAAAACATCAAATACAAGCAACAAATGCAACGACAATGAATAGATGAAGACATAACCATGACATGTGGAAATGGATAGTTCAATGAAACAACACAAAGAGAAAGCTGTGTATAAGCAACACTTAAATAGTAGCATGTTTATTGGCTGCGCTGACTTGATGGTATAGTGGGCATGCCTTTAAAGATTTATTGCAGATGGATATCGCTTGTTGCACTCAGCTATGAAACGCAATGCTGACCCTGAGCGGAAAATATAAACACTGAACACTCTGTGATCAGTTCAGCATGGAAAATCCTGTCTTGAACTCAGGGGGCTCTTTGTGAGGTAACCAGCCTCGGGAGGGCACATTTTAAGTGCAGTGTTTCCCCAGTGACAAGCGTGTGTTTTCTGATTGGGAAATTGAGAGTGACTTGACAGGAGTGAATCTCACACCTCTGGACACGGCGCTCTGACTCTGGCGACAAGGCAAATTCTCTGTAATGTGAGTCACACGCAAGCCGTTAATCACTCAAAATAATCTAGACATTAAATATGACTCTGGAGTTGTACAATCAAGATATATACTGTAAAAGGAGGCCTAAAATTCAATTCAAATTTATCAATAGAGTGACCAGGATTTCAACTGTGACCTGGGACTAAATCCTAGATTAAACTCTAAACTAAAGAGGACTACATCAAGATAAGACCCAGGCCTAAAATAGGTCGAGACAGACATGTAACAGATTTAGTAACGTTTACGACAGGACGCCACAGTACTTTGTGTCTCTCCAATGTTAATCCCATAACTATAGCAGTAGTTTACACAAATTAGTCCATTATTAGGAACTGACTTCAAAGAGTGTGCCCTACATCAGAGTGTCCACTTCAGCATAAGTACTTGATAGTCAAGTCACAGGACGTCACAGCACTTATGTGAAGGTGCACACAAAGTAGACAGCTTTCCCTGGCGCAGCTTTGCAAGAAGAGATAGCCTCTGCTAATGCCTAGAATGCCACGCAGCACTTAGTGACCTTCATGTAAGGCCATGACCGGTCTAATGATTGCATTAAAACATCTGCATTAACTGGCAGCGTAAGCGGAAAAGTTGAGCTCTTAAAAACACATAGCAACTCCTGGCAAGTATCATGATAAATATATAATACAAATATCATGATACATAAATAAAATTATTTATGCATCTGGACCATTGCCAGTGATTTCTAAAAGAATATGGTGGTGGAAAAAAGTTTTCGGACACCCTTAGAATTTTACACAATCATGAAATATTTGTGGAAAAATCTTTTTTGTGTTTCAAAAGCTGCGGCTGCATTAGACACAAACAAATACAATTATATATTTGTGTTTTATTGTTTGTTACCCTAACCCCCGAACCCTAACCTTTGATAGTTTCAGTATGTTAGTTCTCAACATTGTTGTTATCAAAGTCAACAAACAGAGAATGTGTTCAAAACTGAACAAAAGATAAATAAACCATTACATCATCAAATTAATATTTAGTAGTCTTAAAGACCTGAAGAGTGATTCTTGTCCAAAACCTTTTTTCCACCACTGTATAGTTAAATACAGACTTTCACAAGATGCTCACCCGTTTACCCACTATTTTTTGCTGCAGGAAGTAAGCAATGATCAAAGAAAGACTCTGTAAACAATGGCATGGTAAAAATAGAGGACAAGCTACAGTACAACTACAACACACCTATGTTATTAAACTTAGTTTTAATCAACACCATATTAGGACTGGAAAAGGAATCTTACATTGATCACTTCCAATATCTCATCTATAAAACATCTTCAAAACATCACAATGCCCATCTCCCTCTATTGTCTAGCTAAAAGTTAAAAGTTTCTCATAAATTATTTTGTGTAACTTTCATTTTTACCTGAAGACCAAGTTGCCATTAGGGAAAAACAAAAACATTTAAGCAATTTGCAAATACAAGGATTGACACAAATATAGGGTCTGATGCAGATCAAAGTTGTTGTTTTGTATGGTTCTGTGGCACTTCCTGTTTTTGGCTATGAAAAAATGTAATTTAACAGAAAATGCCCCACTGTAAAGTAGAGAATGCTGTTGAGTGACTCAGAAAGTTTGCACTGACTCACCACTATCTGCCGACACCTGACCCTGGCAGAGCAAAAGGGTGTTAAATCCCTTTAAAACCACAAACACTGGTGCACCCCTACACCAAAAACAGTATTTCTGAAACAGGCCACTCACATTTCATCTGTGACGCCACACAGACAACCCTCTCATGCTCAGTGTGGGCCCCTGGCTATAACAGTCCTATTACATTTGTGTAAATATAGATACGAGTTTATAAGCTACAAGTGACATATCCATTGCACGGTAGCTTCTGTAACCAATTCAAATCTACAGCCTTAATGACTTCACCTTCTATCAGTATGTTGGAATAGTCTGCGTTTCAGAGACTAGCATTTACCCCAAGGCTCTGAAATGGGGAATTTAATTCAGAAGCCAAGACACATTCAGAGAGGTTTTAGATGGGCAGCTTGATGCTATGCTATGATCATTTTCATATGTGCTGCCAAAAACAACAGGATTCCAATAAGATCTAGGAAATCAGAAGTCAGCAGGAAGTATGTGCACTGTCTTTTGCACAGGATACTGATACTGGTGAGATTAAAGTGATGAATGAGCAGTGAAGTCTGGACACTTATCGTGAGACAGAAGCACAATTTAGGTTTTAATAAAGAGTCAAAGCTACTAGAACAGGAAAATAGAATGCTTCAAGATTTTTTTTTACCAAATTACACATTATAATCCCTAAAACACTGACAATAAATCCACAACACATTGCTTCTGTAGAGCCAAAACGACTCACTGCTAGCTCTACACGGTTTTGCCATGGTGTATTTTCTGATTTGAATGCATGTTTGTTGAAGTGCAGAGGGACTGGGACACCCAGTTTACTGACTAAACACTGATGGTAATGTAGAGCCAGTGATGCTCAATGTTAATGTTGTGTCAATGTCTGTCATATAGACCTTCATGACATTATTATACTTTGCGATATGGATCCGCAAATGTTATATTGTGCTCAAGATAAATTTAAGTTATATTGTGTAGCCCTAAAAAGAAATCACTTTTAATAATATATAAAAAAAGAAAGAAAAAGATGCACAGATATAACTCAACTCACCTTGTCTGCCTTCTTAGACACTGCATCTGTTGAGGTTTTCTTCTTTGTAGCTTTGAAGCCTTTCCGAGCGGCGGGGCCTTTTAACATCAGCTGCATCACCCGCGAGCTCTTGACTGTTTCCCCAATGAAGCTGATGACCTGCTGCATGCTGAGGACCAGTTTCTCCATCCCCTCGAGCTTCTGGGCCTGCTGCTCGGACCGCTGGTTGACCACTGACACAATGGTGCTCAACTCTTGACATATGTCCCTCACCTCTTGCCCCATGAGCTGGTTCACCATTTTGGGCGGCAAATCCTCCTCCTCCTTGTCCACTTTCAGGTTCTCGATGTTCTCCATACCATCTAGACGGTTCAGGACCTTCTCTTGAATGTCAATGAGCGTGTCCATCTTGCTGCTCAGGAACTCAATCCGATTTTGGATGAGGTCGAAGCTTGTATTCTGACCATTTTTCAGGTCACCCTGGTTAATCCCCATTGAACTCATGGCTTCCAGTGATGTAAATATCACATTAAGACACTGACTTGTGACAGGAGTAGGACCAACAGCCTCCCTGAAAAGAGTTTTTAAAAACAAGTAGCCAGCTCTTTCCGTCCGTGATTCCCGTTGAAATCCAACAGAATGCAGATAAATTTAAAAAAATAATCAAGCAAACAACAAGATCATATTTCTTCCACAAGCTAAAAAAGTGTGTGTGTAATTAAGTGAGAAAAGCCTCCTCGAGTCTGTCCCTGGAGCCAGCTTCTCTCCAGACGAGAAGTGGTATTAAGAGAAGAATGAGCGTGTCCCTAAA
Source organism: Perccottus glenii (assembly GCA_024416835.2). NCBI lineage: Eukaryota > Metazoa > Chordata > Actinopteri > Gobiiformes > Odontobutidae > Perccottus > Perccottus glenii. Next base: position 12,169,108 of record CM044557.2, on the reverse strand, counting down.
TGTAAATGGACAGCCTACGTCAGCAGGGGTCAAGTGTTTGGGGAGGGAGCTTGGCACTGCCTTGTCTACAAGACATTTGAGAGGCTGCAAGTGTTAAGCCCACTACCGTCACTCGCCTGCTGGGTGTCAAAGTGGTCACTGTACAAAGCTATTCTGTGGAGCATGACAATGCTCATTGATTTGTTCCCTTTGAAATGAGACGACTTCAAACAGATTATTACATGTGATAAAAAATATAAGAAATAATTATTCCAAAGAGCTTAAATTGAATATAAGCCTTTTTTATAGGAATAGTCATAGCCATTTGCTACTGCTCTTTCCGACAATTGTTAACGGGGCTGTGTTGGAATAAAAATACCCGCCTTATCTGTGGAATGCCTTAAACATGCAACTAGTGTCCTGGCTACAGGGGCACATGGTAGGATGTCGACTCCATCAGCTGAAAGAAGAGAGGGGAGACACAGATGACAACTCACTACTGATAAAAACAGCCAGATCTTTTTTGCTTGCATCTGAACATAATACCTCTTTCTAGTAAATCAAATGGTTTACTAGAATGATTTAGAAAAGGCAGTAAGCATTAACAAAGCAATCCTACAGGGAATCTAATCAATAAATGTACCGAAGAACTTTTTCCTTTACAAAATGTCTTGAATGTACTCCAACTGTGTTCAAGTCACCATGAAACGCTTTTGACAACAGAGCCACAACCTGCAAACTGAGCTGCGCTGACCACGGGCCAAACTCACCCCACTCCAACTGCTCAAGCCAAAGGAAAAAAGTGGGTTCATTACGCAGGGAAGGGTGACAACTTGGCAGTCAGAGTGAGTGCTGTCATCTCGCATTTAATGACAAGTCACTCGACCAGTGTTGCATGTTTTTCTCTTTTTATTTTTTACATACATGGGCACGAGTGCTGCTTTGTGGAAAACCCTGTTGTCATTGGCCTTTAATGGTGTGGCTCGCTCCAAGGTCTATCAAACGCATACCAGCGCACTTTTCTTCTATCGTCTGTGTTCGCTGGCGTACGTGGAAAGAACAAGTGACTCTGATGGGAATAAAACCAACCATCAATCACTGCGAGTGACAGAGACGCTCACACCTGTCCTTGGATGCCAACAGATGACAGACAACGGAGGTCATTTGCTGCTTGCTATGTCAATTTAAGAGGCATGGACAGCGACACTCTTATGCTGTCGTGTGAATGTGTTTACTTTAATTAAGCATTACGAAACATGGTATTATCTGTAAACAGTGCATTATCACCTGGCCTGTGACCCCCTGCATTTAAAGCAGATCTGGGTAGTACATATTCTCAAATCCACTTGACTAACCTATGTATTACAAATGTGCCTTTTCTGAATGGCTTCTGAATAACGCACAGAATATTCTCCACAGAGTGCAGACATAGTGTTTTATAGGCTAGGATTTTCAACTCTAACTTGGCCATTGAGTGTAAACAAATGATTCCATAGAGACTATATTTAACTCAGAGACCTTTTACACAACATTAGGTTTCACCCAAAGCAAAAGATTCTGTTGCACTTTGCTTCTGTGTTTGCACACGAATGGCAACTTCAACATAAAAAACAAATAAATTTGGCCAAGGAGGTGTTAGTGTCGTGTTGTGCAAACTTTCCTTGGTGAAAACAAACATGTTATAGACAGCTATTGGTTGCTGGTTAAAAACATCCAGCAAATTTATTTTGAGAGTATTGATTTGAGCGCAGGTTGTGGTTGATTGTGCTACGTGCCAGTATTTGCTTTTTGGCTTTGTGTGAAAAGCTCCAAAAATTAGTCCATTTTGACCATTAAATTAATGCAAGTATTTTAGTTTTGATCATATTCCTGTGATTAATTTGGACTAAAACTGTGTATAATGAATCAGAATAACTCCATGTTTAGTACTTTTATTTTTACATGTTAAATAAAACATTTTTACATTTATGATGCTTCTTTTTGAAAAGAAGTTTCAGAAAAAGTAAATGTTTATTATTCTGTTAATTAATGAAGTTTGTGGCCTGTTTTTAAAAAAATGTTTTACTCTGATTTATAAGTCAGCCTGTAGAAATTGCCCATTCGTTTTTTATAATGGCATTATTTAGATACAAAAAGGTATAATGCAGTTTTCATAAAAATAAACATTCTTTTACCTTTTTTTCCTTCTCAATGCTGGGAGAATACTTCTCCTAAATATTCTCTCTCTGTATTCCCCCACCTCATGCTTTACAAATTAAGCACTGTGTAAAAGTTAGATTGCATAATGATGCATATATCATTTCTGTTATATATATATATCTATTGCTTAGAGATGTAGATCACATTACTGTATGTGTTGCATTATTTAAACGGAGGGAGCTCTTTTAGGTTATTCAACTCTCATGGAGATATAAACAGAATCTTGGCCCCAGAGACTTATGACATAAAGTGAATATCAAGTATCACTTACACTTTACAGTGAAACTTGGGCCAAAGAAAGTAACTGGACCATGGCCAGAGTTCACACCATTTCTGCCAAGTATGTGTCCACACAAATCTCTGTTATGCCAACTGCTGCGTGATGATAATATTGTTATAATGTGATAGCAGAGTGATCAGGATGTTTCAGAGCACTTTATGTGTGAATATTCAGAAGGAAAGTATAAACAAAAGTGACTGTGTCGTGATGACCTTGCAGTGTGACCCTTGACAACATTAAGAGTGGAAAACATTCAAATGTAAAGTGATCTACAGTTAGGTGCTTGGCTTCTTTAAATAGTAAAAATGTAACCTTTTGGTCAGAGCTTATTCTTTGTAATAAGAAACTTGTATTTTTGGGTTCTATTTTTCTCTGCTTGAATTTGGAAAAAACAAGTGCATTGTCATTGTTGGATCTCTGCATTTCACTTTTGGGTGGATTTCTAACAATTCTTTTGATTTTATTAGGAGCCTTATATATTTGGGCAATATATGCAAAAACAGTAATATTATTGTTTGAATAAGAAACACTGTTTATATTAGAAAAACTTTACTCATCCATCAATCAGGATTTTTTTTTATTATTACAGCAGCCAAGGGCATTACCAATAGATCCATTAACAATTAAAAACTGACCTATAATCTTTAAGAATCTTTTTAAATATTGACTTTTTAAAAGGTTCAGCACCACAGAATATTATTGCACCTTGTATATTGCAAATTATTTCAGTTACATGTAAAGCACCCTGTAAACCATTTAAATAATAGCCCCCATTTCATGTTGAGGTTTTATTGACATAAAGCAAACCAACTCTTTACCGTGCCGTGCCTAGTGTGAGTACGCCCTTAGACAAAGTGGACCTGGTTCGACAGATAATCCACTTTTACCACTACCATCTGTGAAAACACATATTTTGCCAGCTAACATCATATTAACTCAGATTTACATTACTAGGATATTTATTGGAAATTCATAAAAAGTTAACAGTCCTTGATGAGTTTGCAGCAGCTCCTTTAGTCTTTTAGTGGGTTTACAGCCTGAAATGTTAGTGTTGCTTTACATATTTGGAAGCTGAGGGTTAGTGTTAGGGTTAGCTTACTGTGTGCACATACATTTATATGGAATCATTACCTGATATTTTCCATTTTATCTGATTGTCAGGTGACTCAAAAACAAAGGTGTTAATGTTTTGTACTGGGGGTATGTAAAGCGCCCGAATACGTCTCCTTTTTTATCTCTTCCCCCCAGCTGTCTGTGACCTGTCTAACCTTGTGTATCAGGTTAGTCCTTTGGCCGCCAGCCCCGGGACAAGTGGCATACGAACACAATGTCCTGAGAAGTGCTGTGGGCTGCTGGCCAGTCACCCAGCTGGTCCCCAGAGTCAGGACGATGCCAGCTCGGTGGCTGTATACTTTCTCTCGGAAAGTTGCACTCTTCAATGTGTGCGGCTGCCATGAAACCCTATACTCCTCCTGCTAATGTCTACAGAATCCCAACCTTCTGTTTCACTCATGTCATGTTGTCTTTTGGCATGCAGACAAAATCTGCCACTGCACTTTGACACATTTTTGGGTTTTGAGACATAAGATCATAAAAATGACATTAGATTACATTACTGCGCGCCATCTTCAAATACTAAAATAAAGATCGTTTTTTAACTAGGTTAGGAAATATACAGTATATATATAGTCTAATATCATTATAATAATTTTGTTTTGTTTTTTAACTTACAGTGTTTTTCCACGTCCAACTTATTTTTATTTTGTTCCAGTAATTTCTGAGTCTAGACTGTTCCAAGAAGATGTTCCCAGAAGCACTATTTTTAACCCTATGGAAATATAAGAAGACTTTTACACTGAGGATGTCAATGTTTAGTGATGGAACGCACATCTGAAGAGCTTAGTGACATAGAGGTGGGTATCGTATTGGAAATGTCAGCATAGATCACCTAAATGCCTGGAATGAGAGGAAACAGGAGAGGGTGAGAGGGCTTTGTTCTGTCTTCAAGGCATATTCTAAAGCATTAAGGATAAAGAGAATATAAGTCTACTGTATATACTTTTAGTTTAGTTTATTCTGTCAAGCAAAAAAGAGAGAAAAAAAGAAAGAAAACAATACAATAATTTCATTGACCGAAAGGGTGTAGGCCGAAGTCTGAGACTTATCATTGCCTTCCCCTTTAAACATTCAAATCAAAACACCAATATCATAAAACAAAACAGAAGAAACACAAAACAACCACAACATTTCAAAAAACAGACACCATTCCTGCCATTCCAATATAATATACAAATTTTCATTACCTGGATTATTTCTAAATAAAATAATTTAACCAAATTATTTTGAATTAATATTATTACCCATCAGCACTTTTTTTTTTTTTTTTTTTAAGATTTTTGTCTCATTTGTTGCTGCATTTTTTATGTTATTGTCTATTTTGTTACACACCAATTCAAGTGATAGACTGCCTTTCTAAGGTGGTGCAAACACACTGTACTTTTAAACTGAATTTTCTACTTAAATTATACCCCATTCACAATTATCAAACATACTTTGGGTGTTATTTGGGAGTTGATTGTTTTTAGCCTTTATTTAATATCAATAATGTTTTTATTTGATTAAGTCTTCAAGTTTTAGTTTTTTTATATATTTGTTCAATAGGAGGTTAATCTTTTTGTATAAATAGTTATTTTACAAAGAGAAAAGTTCCATGTCAGAAAGGAAGAATCATTGCTATTTTCTGCAGAAGTACATACCATGGTTTTATTAAGCTTTATGAGAAAACAGGCAACTGAGCGATATAATATAACACAAATTAAGCATTACTATACCACGGCAGCATAGAGTCACTAGATGGCGACAGAGGCTTTTTCAGTATTCACCATGTAGTGTCAAGTTCTATGTCTCTAGAGGTCAGTGTATCTTCACTCATAAACATCAGGCCTGCTGCCATCCATAACATAATTACACACATATCATAGTTAGTTATGCACTGGCTCCCCTTTCACAGAGTCTTGTAACACTTAAAAGGATTAGCCACAATTTTTAGGTTAATTATTAAATTAAATGTTGCCTCTATATAGGGTGAACATAGACAATGCTTATATAATACACTGATCAAGATAAAAGACTAAACGAGAACGCAACTGGTGAAGTGACATCCACACAGTTTATGAAGTCATATGACATGTCTGCAATATCAACACCGCAGAGTACACTTTAGTGGTATCTATTTCTTAGAACTAAAGAAAAATGGTACAATGGCATGATTTATTCCAAATGGAGATATCAATGTGTAAAATGCACTAACCTTTTATGACAAAATAGCTAAATATTATTGGACAGTAATTACAATGATGTTTGATCTAATATTGAGCAGCAATAGTCTGCAGGTGCTTGAGAAAAAGAACATGAAATGTGAACAGTCAAAACATTTAAAGTCCTAAATATGTCAGCACTCACATATAGGATTATAACTAAAAGATGTGAGTTGGAAAGGAAACTACAGCCACAGTCTAAGTGTGTGCTGGTCCCAAGTCCGGGTAAAATAGAGAGGGTTGCGTCAGGAAAGACATCCTGCCTAAAACATTGCCAAGCTACTCATGCAAACTACTTTGTTGTGGCAAGCCACTGGATGGGGATAAACCGAAAGGTACTATGTTATATTAAGCAATACAGTATGAGCATCTCTTTAAGCCTTACAGTACCAAATACCATAAGTGAAACATGATGGTACAACACTCACTATTAACACTCACTATGTTGCCTTTTAATGACAACATTTATACCTATTTACGCAAACAAAAAGAGCTCTGGTCAAGCAAAGGTGTTGATTTATTACTCATTAATACTCAGTGAGTATTATCTTGATAGAAATGGCATATATTGCATGTGAAATATCAAGAGCTCACAAACTAACACTTTAAGGTGTCAGTGAATGTAAAGCGGAGTTTTACACAGCTCTATAGGTTAGTGTTGGTTAGTAAATTTCAAAAAGCATTATATACCTGAGGGGGTGCTCTGTGCTTCCTTCGGTAGCAAAGTAAATCACTCAGCCTGCTCCAGATGTAAGAAGCCACCAGACACATGCTGTTCACCAGCCAAATGTCCCAGCCGGTGGTAAAGCTCTCAATGACTTTAACTAGACTCTTCATGTTTCTTCTATAGCCCTTGACTTTAACCCATCTCTAACTTTAAAGACTGCACAGAGTTTTAAGCGAGAAGCTAAACTGGAAGGTTAGAGGGGATGAAACTCAGGCTTACTCAGGCTGTGGACCGCCCAAACATGAAGAGCACACAACCTTCCACAGCTTCTGTTAATTCAGCCAACCTTGCATTAACATCAACACTTAGAGCCAAAGGACAGACAGCTTGTCCTCTTGACAAAAGAAGGACAGGTGCCAACACAGAACGTCTGACAGACAGGCTCACTCTCACACCCTCTAATCCCACTCTTCACTCAAGAGATAACTTCAAAGAGTAGCCTACATACATCCAATGATGTTTGACAAAGTACAGAGATTAAAAACTGAACTGACAAAAAAATGTGGGGGTTTTGTCTCCTTGACAACACGGACTGATGGATAAGGTGTAAATAAATAGCCACTGCTATAGGATTACTGCCTGAAATGTCACACTCTCATGGGTCACGTGGTTGATGGAGCTGTGCTTCAGTTCTCACGTGAATGAAAAGACTACCAAAGGAAACACAAATGGCAGCATTTAATATGTCTCAATGTATCAGTTAACCCTAATAATACAGTTTTAGTGATGGGCCAGATTAAATGTATTTGCAGATGTATGTAGTCGGCTACAGTTTATCAGAATATGACATCCTGTGTAACATTCCAAGGTATTCAAAGTGACAAGGAATTGCTCCATATTATTGTTTTGCTCTTTTTCACCCCTCTCCTGGCCAATTCTTATTACCTGAATATCTTACTCATTAACGCAAATGCTTTATCAAGAATACCTCAGGTTCAACCTTCATCTCCCAGAAGCAGGGTGTGAGGGCCATCGTGTTTGTACTGTTTGTACTGTAACTGTTGGTTTGTACTGTAGGCCAAAGATCTCACTTCATTCTGGTCTTTGCTTTCACTGATGATGACTCTTGCCTTCAGGTTTGGTTCCAACTTGGTTATATCTGTTCATAGAGGGGCAAAAGGAAAAACAAATATGACTAAAGACAAGGACAATGTGCACAATGCTGTTTCCTTTTGTTTCAAAGAACTCATTACTAAACTCTCTCCTTTGGCCTATGAATAAAAAGTAGAATGCTTGTTATGGCAATGCTACTAACAACTGCGCTTACTTGTAGATGTCAGCATTTAGACCAGGTAAATGAAAATAGCTTACATATATAAAAAAAATAAAAAAATATATATATAAACAAAAAAACATAAAATGTACAAAATCGTGTCAAAAAGCTAATGCTTAGCAAAAGAAAAATGAAAAATTGACAAAAGCATGCACGTTACACGCAAACTCTGATCACGTGACAACAGGTCAAAAGTTTTGCGGGAACAAACATGGCGGACGAGACGACAGTAAGCTCTGCGCAACACTCGGTGCAATGTCCTGTTTGTTTGAAAGATTTTAAGCACTCTACAATCAATGGACACCTGGACATTTGCCTGCTCACGGGTGTAACACAGAGCAGTCCCATGACAACCGACGAAAGTGGTCCTCCTTTGAAGAAAGTGCGCAGTGCGGAAACTGTCCCATCCAGCCCCGGTGTCAACGAAGCTCTAAGTTCATCTTCCACGGCAGGTACGCCGTCCACTACGGTATTCGCCATGTTTCAAACGAACAAGAGTAAAGTTTCATCGCAAAATAAAGGAAACACGGGGCTTGTTATCAATAAGGGCATTAAACGTGGATTGGTAGAGGAACCTGAAGAGGAAACGGCAGCTAAATCATTTAAAGGGTGTGTGAACGCACCACAAGATTCGCCTCGGTCACGGCGGACACTGCTCTCTATTGATAAACCTTTGGCCGAAATACTGCGTCCAAACTCACTGGAGGAATACTTTGGTCAAAATAAAGTAGTTGGACAGCAAACACTCCTCAGATCACTTCTGGAAACCCAAGAAATACCCTCTTTGATCCTTTGGGGGCCACCAGGATGTGGAAAGGTGTGTGTTTACGGTGACCCTTTAGCATACTTGCACTTACCACTGCACCCTGTTTAGTGTTGTTGTGGTCAATAAAGACAACGATGTAAGGTCTGTTGAAACACAGTTCTTCTGTCAAGTTAATGACTTGTTGTATGCCAGGCTGCAAACCAGCTTTAGGAAAGTTGCTCACCATACTGCTTTGACAAATTGCATTAGTAGTTGTAACACTGCAACTCAGCTGGATTTGGTTTTAGGAACAGACAGATCTTTGTAGTTAAGACACATTTTGACATGAAAAAATGTTGTCTTATTTGTGCATATTTTATTTTTTTTCTAGACTACTCTAGCTCACATAATTGCTAGTGCCAGTAAAAAGAATGGCACAGCACGCTTCGTCTCTTTGTCTGCCACCAGTGCATCAACTAACGAAGTCCGAGAGGTTATCAAACAAGCCCAGAATGAGCTTCGGCTGTGCAAAAGAAGAACCATCATGTTCATCGATGAAATCCACCGCTTTAACAAATCCCAACAGGTGGCGTATGTAGTAACAACCCTTTCCTTAAATCAAATATTTTTTCTTTTTACATTTGTTTTGTCAACAACAGACCAACCAAAAATCAACAACTATAATTACAATACATGGTGCTATTGTCAAGTCGGCATGTGCATTTGGCAGTGGAGTATTAATCTATTCACATACCTTTTTAATATTGTGCTCTCTCGTCTTTGTGCAGGACACCTTCCTCCCCCATGTTGAATGTGGGACAATAACACTAATTGGGGCGACCACAGAAAACCCTTCTTTTCAAGTGAATGCCGCCCTGCTGAGCCGGTGCAGAGTACTGGTGCTGGAGAAATTGTCGGTGGAAGCCATGGGATCAATTCTGGATAGGGCTGTGGCCACACTGGGCATCAGTGTCGTGGGACGTCCGACAAATTGCGAAAGGAAA